>JAQQAC010016209.1:56543795-56565388 GCA_029783875.1 Phataginus tricuspis | reverse complement strand
ATTTCAATAATTGTGTCCTTAGACTGTTCATTTGGGAATGTTCTTCCTTCTTTAAATGGGCCTGGATTGCAATGTACTTTCCTCTTAAGACTGCCTTCGCTGCATCCCACAGAAGTTGTGGCTTTGTGTTGTTGTTGTCATTAGTCTCCATATATTCTTTGATTTCTGTTTTGATTTGGTCGTTAACCCACTGATTCATTAGGGGAATGTTGTTAAGTCTCCATGTATTTGTGAGCCGTTTTGATTTCTTTCTAAAATTTATTTCTAGTTTTATACCTTTGTGATCTGAGAAGTTGGTTCGTAAGATTTCAATATTTTTGAATTTACTGAGTTTCTTTTTGTGGCCTAGAATGTGGTCTATTCTGGAAAATGTTCCATGTGCACTTGAAAAGAATGTGTATCCTGCTGCTTTTGGGTGCAGAGTTCTGTAGATATCTGTTAGGTCCATCTGTTCTAGTGTGTTGTTCAGTGCCTTTGTGTCTTTACTTATCCTCTGCCTGGTTGATCTATCCTTTGGAGTGAGTGGCGTGTTAAAATCTCCTAGAATAATTGCATTGCTGTCTATTTCCTCCTTCACTTCTGTTAGTATTTGTTTCACATATGCTGATGCTCCTGTGTTGGGTGCATATATGTTTATATTTGTTATATCTTCTTGTTGGACTGACCCCTTTATCATTATATAATGTCCGTCTTTATCTCTTGCTACTTTCTTCGTTTTGAAATCTATTTTATCTGATACAAGTACTGCAACACCTGCTTTTTTCTCTTTGTTGTTTGCTTGAAATATTTTTTCCATCCCTTCACTTTTAGTCTGTGTATATCTTTGGGTTTGAGGTGAGTCTCTTGTAAGCAGCATATAGATGGGTCTTGCTTTTTTATCCACTCTTTACTCTGTGTCTTTTGATTGGTGCATTCAGTCCATTTACATTTAGGGTGATTATTGATAGATATGTACTTATTGCCATTGCAGGCTTTAGATTCGTGGTTACTAAAGGTTCAAGGGTTGCTTCTTTACTATCTGAGAATCTAACTTAACTTTCTTGTTAAGTTATTGTGAACGCCGTCTGATGTTTCTTTATCTCTCCCTTCCTATTCTTCCTCCTCCTTTCTTTATATATTAGGTGTTTTATTCTTTGCCTTTAGTTGGTATTTGGATGGTCTGCTTTCTTTGCCATGCTTTTATTTTCTCTGGTGACATCTTTTTAGCCTTAGGGGTGTTTCCCTCTAGAGCAGTCCTTTAAAAATATCCTGTAGTGGTGGTTTATGGGAGGCGAACTCTCTCAACTTTCTTTTGTCTTGAAATTGTTTAATCCCTCCGTAATATTTAAATGATGATCATGCTGGATACAATATTCTTGGTTCGAGGCCCTTCTGTTTCATTATGTTAAATATATCATGCCATTCTCTTCTGGCCTGTAAGGTTTCTGTTGAGAAGTCTGATGACAGTCTGATGGGTTTTCTTTTGTAGGTGATCTTTTTTCTCTCTCTAGCTGTTTTTAATACTCTGTCCTTGTCTTTGATCTTGCCATCTTGATTATTATGTGTCTTGGTGTTGTCTTCTTTGGGTCCCTTGTTTTGGGAGTTCTGTGGGCTTCCGTGAACTGTGAGACTATTTCTTTCCCCAGCGTGGGGAAGTTTTCGGCAATTATTTCTTCAAAGACAGTTTCTATCCCTTTTTCTCTCTCTTCTTCCTCTGGTACTCCTATAATGTGAATATTGCTCCATTTCGATTGGTCACACTGTTCTCTTACTATTCTTTCATTCTTAGAGATCCTTTTATCTCTCTCTGCCTCAGCTTCTTTGTATTCCTGGTCCCTGTCTTGTAATTCCTTGATCGTGTCTTGAACCTGGTTCAATCTGCTGTTGAGCCCGTCGATGGCTTGTCTCATTTCTGCATTGTCTTTCCTCACTTCCCTCACTTCCTCCCTCAGCTCTTGCACATTTTTCTGTAGATCCGTCAGCATGGCTATGATTTTTATTCTGAATTCTTTTTCTGGAAGACTGTGCATGTCCATTTCTTCCGCTTCTTTTTCTGGGGTGGTGTTTGTCTGAAGCTTTGTCTGTATCATATTCTTCTGTCTTCTCATGACTATAGAATTGGCTGTTGGTTGCAAAGAGTGATAAGAAAGGAGAGAAAGGAAAAAAAAAGAAATTTCTACTAATAATAAAAAAGTAAAAGGAGTGAGAGAGAGAGGAAAAGAAAAGAAAGAAAAAGAAAAAGCAGCAACACGTAAAAGAAAACAGCAACAACAACAACAAAACAACAACAACAACAACAACAGAAAAAAAAGAAAAAAAACACCAAAACGCCCACCGGGTGTGGTTTCTGTGTGAATGCTGTAGGTGGCGCTATTGCTCCAGTATTCCAGAGCCGTGGCCACGTCGCTCCACACGGCCCTTTAAAGCTGTGGCCAGGGTGAGAATGAATGGGACGCTGTTGAAAGAAAGGGAAAGAAAAAAAGGAAAAAAAGGGGAAAAAAAACCAATAACAACAACAAAAAAATAATAAAAAAAAGCCACTGAGAGTGGGTTCCGCGCGAGTGCTGAAGGTGGCGCTGTTGCTCCACTATTCTAGTGCCACTCTATAGTTCTGGCTTGGTTGGAAACAATGGGAAGCTGTTGATCTCCTTGGGGGTCTCAATGGCAGGCACCCTTTCCCAGTCGCCAGCCAAGGGGTCCAAAGCTCCCCAGGACTCCCAGCGTGCTGGGCTCAGTTTGCGGGGCTATCCGGCCCCTCTACTGAGCTCCTGTCTCTTTAAGACCGCTGAGGTAGAGCGCGTGCTTTTCTTCCCTTTTTTCTCCTTTCTTTTTCCTTCCCGGAGCCTGCCGCAGGCAACTTGCACGTTCCCAGCTGGGACCCTGTGCCCTCTGTGTCTCCTATCTCAGCTACACCGCAGGCTGTGTGTCAGCGCTCCCGGCGCAGACTTCCACTCCCTCCCGGCTCTGAATCCTCTCCTCCCGCTAGAGCGCTGGGGGAGAGGAGCGCCTTGTCCACTGGGATCGCGGCTCCGTACCTTACCCGCCTGGCCGGGACTCCCGCCGGAGTGCTGGGGTGGAGGGGCGCTCTGGTCTCGCTGGATCGGGTTTCTGTCCCACCTCGCCAGGTGCCGAGTCCTCTGTCCGGAGTGTCTGGCCGCCGGAGCTCTGGGGGGGGGGAGCGCTCGGTCCCACCGGGTCGCCGCTCCGTATCCCGTCCGCCTCACCGGCTGCCAAGTTCTCACTGGTGTAGCTGTACGCTGTGCACTTTCCTATGTATTCTGGTCTCTCTTTTAGGGATAGTTGTATTTGCTGTATTTTCGTGAATAAATATAATGTTGGGAGGAATTTTTCTGCTGGTCCGTTCACGTCGCCATATTCCCGGAAGTACCTCTCTTTACGACTTTTAAAAAAGCATGTGTTTTTCTTTTGTCCCGGGGATCCGGCTGAGAGGACCTGATTGCTGTCTCTTCACAGATTCTGCACTTCTATTTTTCTAATCTCCGATACACCATGTGATGTGTGTCAATGGTCCTGGCGCAGATCACCAGGGCTGGTTATTTAGCAGCCCTGTGCTTCCACTCCCTCACCAGTCTGAATCTTTTCCTCCTGCCAGTGCGCTGGGGTTGTGAAGTGCTCGGATACCGCTGGGTCACGGTTTGGGTCTTACTGGCTTCATGAGGCAGTGAGTTTTCGCAGGCGTAGCTGTAGCCTGGTTGTTGTCCTTATCTTCTGGTGTCTCTTTTAGGAACCGTTATATTTGTTGTATTTTCATAAATATATATGATTTTGGGAGGAGATTTCTGCCACTCTGCTCATGCCGCCATCTTCGCAGAAGTCCATGTTTATGATTTTTATTTTGAAATCTTTATCAAGAAGATTTGTAATTTAAGTTTCGCTGAGCCCTCTTTCTGTTGTTTGCTGGGTTTTTGTCTGAACAAGGTTATTTTGCCGTTTCACGTTTCTAATGAATAATATGGAATAACAACTTTGTGTTGGTGGTACACTCTAGTGGCCAGAAGTTCTTTTCACTGGAGCTTCCCAGCACCTGGAGTGATGGTGGGGTCACAGGCAAGCAGTTCTGTTGCCTGCCTGGAGCAAAGAGCTCTTCCCTTCTTCTTGGCCTCAGTGCCTGCCTCCACTGCAAGGGCCAGTGGGCCCAGCAGACAGGGAAGAGCCTCTGCATTATGCCCCTGTAGCTACTGTAGGTGGGGCTTCCCTCCAGCTGGCCTGCCACAATGCGTTGGCAGTAGGTTTGTGAACAGGTGCTGTCCAGGAGGAAGGAGTGGCATGCTGCATATTGAAATGCAGAGTTTTGGCGCTGCATTGCTAGCCAGGCGGATGGAGTACCTGAAGCTCCTGGAAGTTTCCAACGTGCTGGGCTGAGTGTGTTGGGACGATTTTGTCCACCTGTCCTTTCTCCTGAGCAGCAAGCTCTGTGTAATAATTGCTCCTTCAGCAGCCCTCTCACTGTTGGGAAGTCTTTTAATGTGCCAGCCTCTCTTTTGGTCCAGTGCAGCCATTTGTGGGTACGTGTTCTCCACAAGTGCCTAGAATCTCAGTCTCTTCAAATATTCTGCTTGTCTTAGCTTTCCAACCCCTCTTTTCTCCAGAGCACTATGTAATGTGTATTCGTCCTCTTGGAGTAATCTCCACGGGCGGGTATTTAGCTTTCCTGGGCTCCTATTCCCTCCCCACCCCATTTCTCTTCCTCCGGCAGGTGAGATGGTGTGGAGGGTGGGGTGGGTCCCACCAGATCATGGCTTTGCTGCTTTACCCTTCCTTTGAGGTCTTCCCTTTTCCACAGATGTGGAAGTCTGTTGCAGTCTTCTTTCTGGTCACTGAAAGCCATCTGTTGTTCTGAAGCCATCTGTTGCAGTCTTCTTTCTGGTCACTCTTTCAGGAATAGTTGTATTTGTTGTATTTTTGTGTTATATGTGGTTTTGGGAGGAGGTTTCTGCCTCAGTTCTCATGCCACCATCTTTTTTCCAATGTGTTTAGTTAGTTTTATACTTTGTTTTTTTTACCTTCATACTTGCTTTTAAGTGTTCTACTACCTTTAATGTAGGTTTATTTTCACTGATGAAAAATGTTTACACTTGACATATCAGTCTATAGAAGTTCCCTTAATGTGTCCTGCAAAGCTGGTTTAGTGGTGTTGAATTCTTTTGGCTTTTTTTTTAATATTTAAAGTTTAATCTCTCCTTCAATTTTGAGTGATAACCTTGCTGGGTAGAGGATTCTTGGTTGTAGCTTCTTTCCTTTCAATATAATAAATATTTCATGCCACTCCCTTATGGCCTGTAAAGTTTCTGCTCAGAAATCTGATGATAACCTTATGGAGTTTCCTTATAGATATCTGTCTGCCTCTGGGTTGCTGCTTTTAAGATTTTTCTCCTTATCATTAATCTCTGCCAGTTTAATTACTATGTACCTTAGTGTTGTCTTCCTGGGTTTCATCTTCTTAGTGGCTCTCTGTGCTTCCAGGACGTGGGTGTCTATTTCCTTCCCCAAGTTGGGGATGTTTTCAGTTATTGTTTCTTCAAAGAGACTTTCTACTCCTTTTTCTATCTCTTCTCTTTCAGGGACCTTTATTATGCAAATTTTGTTTAATTTGGAATTGTCACATAGCTCTCTTAGCATCTTCACAGTTTTAGAAATTCTTTTTTCTCTGTGTTCCTCAGCTTGGTTACTTTGTTGGTGTATATCTTCTCTATCTCACTGATTCCATCTTCTTCTTCCAGCAGTCTATTATTCATTCCCTCTATTGTAATTTTCATTTTGGTTCCTGTATTCTTCAGCTGAGTGGCTTTTTTTTTCATATTTTCTATCTTTGTTGATATTATTGTTGAGATCAACAGTTCTTTTCCCCTGTTCACTGAACATATTTTTTACTGTTTATTTGAAACATTTATCAAGATGACTGCTAATGTACATTTCATTTAGCCCTTTTTCTGGTGTCTTATCTTGTTCTCTTGTTTGTAACATATTTCTCTGCCTCCTCATTTTGTCTGGGTTTCTGTTTTTCTTCCTTTGTATTAGATCAGCTATGCCTTCTTGTGGAGAATATAAGTTGCCCTCTTGTGGTGCCCAGAAGCTTTAGACATTTGTTTACTTGTTCCTGCTTCTCTTTTCTAGTAGAGCCACAGTTGCTATGGTCAGGGCCTGCCTTCCTGTCTGTGTGCTGGAAATGGCTGATCTCTGTTAGCAGTCTGACAGCATGCATTTGAATGCCCTTTGTGTGACATGTACTTCTGCTGGGTTTCGCTGTGTGTGGGGCTGTACACTGTTGCTGGTCTGCCAGTGTAACCAGTGCTGGGCCAAATGCGCTGGGAAGGACAGAACTGAGCTACTAGTGAGGGAGATGGAGCATTTGGAGCTGGCTCCCTTGAGCACCTGACCAGTTGGGCTGAGGGATGCCTGGAAAAGTGCTGTTCCCTGCCCTTTCTCCTGTCAGGAGGGCTCCCTTCAACCCCTACCCTTCTGGTACACTTCCCATTGATTGTAAATCTTTCAAACTTCTGCCTCTGTATTGTGTCTCAGTGGGACCAATGGAACATGGCTATCCTCTACAAGCAACAGGGATCTCAATTCCCCAGCGTACTCCAGCTCTCCTTGGTGTTAATCCCTGTTAATCATCACAGCTCAATACAATGTGAACTCTTATTCCTGGAGTATATTTTCAGGGCCAGGTATACAGAGTTCCTGAACATCTATCCCTCCACACTTCATTCTTCTCCCTCCTTCTTGTGTGTTGGGATGGTGGAAGGGTTAGATCCTGATTGATCACAGCCAGATCTTCCACTTTACTCTTCTCAGTGTGGTCCTCTGCACTTAACTAGGTGCAGATGGTCTGTTCTGCAGGCTGCAGGTCATTTTCAAGGTTAGTTGTATTTTCTCTAGTTGCTTCTTTGCTGTACATATAGGAGAAGGTTTTTGCCTTGCCACCATCTTTTCACCTCAGCTTCCACTCTATACCTTCTTATGAAGGAATTAAATCCATTTATATTTAGAGAAATTAATTATGTGGAAGCAATCACTAATGCCATCTTATTCATTGTTTCCTGGCTGTTTTGTTACCTTACTCATTTTTTTCTCTCTTGACTTCATATGTGAAATTGCTTATTTTCTATGGTGATTGCTCTGATTTTCTTCTGTTTACTTTTGTGAATCTACCATAGGTTTTTTATTATTCTGGTTACCACAAAGTTTGTGTGAAACATTTTAGAGATATAAATCTATTTTGTGCTGATAGCAACTTAACTTTTCACACAAAAAACTCTACCCTTTTACTACCCCATCCCCTTTTATGTTTAATATCACAGTTTGTCTTTTTATATTGTTTGCCTGTTAACACATCATAGTAGCTGAAGTTACTTTCAATATTCTTTTCTCTTAAACTTTATACAATAATTATGTGGTTAATACACCATCCTATTATAGTACTAGTGTTTTCTGAATTTGGCAATATATTTACCTTTACCAGTGTGTTGTATATTTTCATGTTTTTATGTTATTAATTAGCATTTTTTCATTTCCACTTGAACTATGATCATTTCTTATAAAATACGTCTAGTGGTTATGAACTTCCTCAGTTTTTGTTTGTCTCACTCATTTATTTCTCATTTACTTCTGAAGAATTACTTGCATGAATGAGTTTTCTTGGTGGGCTTTTTTTTCTATCAGTGCTTTGAGTATGTAATACTGTCCCTTGGCCTATAATTTTCTGCTCAGAAATTCAGTGACAGTCTAATGGGAGTTCCTTTGTACCTTACAATCTTCTTCTCTTGCTGCTTATAACCTTGCTCTTTTTAAAACTATTATTTTGATATTTTCATTATGTTTTTGGGTAAAATTATTTTGGAGTAACAAATTGAGTGATCTATTACTTTCATGTACTTGAATGTCCAAGTATTTCCCCAGATTTGGGAGGTTCTCATGCATTTTTTCTTTAAACTTTCTGTCCCCTCCTCCCTGTTTTCTTCTTCTGGAGAGCCAATGATTCAGATAAGGTCTTTTTTTTTTTAATGATATCCCATAGATCAGGTATGCTCTTTTGATTCTTTTTCAGGCTTTTTTTGTTTTTCACTAGGGTATTTCAGAGTTCCCATCCTTTATGTTGTTGATTATTTCTTCTTTTAGTCTATTCTGCTGTTGATACTCTCTTTGCAGTTTTCACTCCATTCATTTAATTCTTCGGCCTTAGATTTTCTTCTTGTTTCTTTTTTATGATATCTATCTCTTTGACAACTTTCTCATTTTGTCCCTGAATTGTTTTCATGATTTCTTTGAATTCTTTTTCTGTGTTTTCTTGTAGCTTATTAAGTTTCCTTAAAACAGCTACTTTGAATTCTTTATTGGGTAAATTCCATGTCTCCATGAATTTGGGTTTGGTTACTAGAGGATTATTGTGATCTTTTCATGATGTTGTGTTTTCCTGATTTTTCATTTTCCTTGGAGTTTTGCATTGCTCTTTTTTTTTTACATTAAAAGTAGAAGCAGTCATTCCTCCCATCTATCCTAACTGCCTTTAGGTAACATAACTTTTGTCAGTTTTGCTAAACATTCTGGAGCTTTCTCTGACCTTATATGAATACACCTGCTCCATGCTTCTTGCTCCCTCTTGTGGCAGAATTCTTAAGCTTGTATGTCTTGATCCTCTAATGCTCCAGACCAGCCGCTGATGACTTCTGTTTTGCTTTCCTTATGGTAGCACTACAGCTCAAGTTTGTGGTTTATTCCCTGCCTGCAGAACCTAGTTTGTATTTTGCACACACTCCTTGTCTACCTGAGCTGACTCTCACCACTTCCCTTGGTAGTACTCATAGATAGCAGGTATAGAGTGGGGGGAGTTTTGGGTTTGGCATGAGAGGCATTTGAGAAATCTGCAAGCTAAGTGTGTGGATCCTTTGGCAGAAGATTTTCCCAGAATCTCATGGTTGCTTTCTGCTGAAGTACAGAACACAGTAAGCAGGAACTACTTCCCTTGAATACCCTGTGATATTCTTATCTGCCTTTTTCCCAGTCTTCTCCCTCCTTCCAGTCATGGAGTTCCCAACTTAATTGGATGCTGTGGGAGAGAAATGAGTTTCTTTAGCATTTTTCTGCACAACTGGGGAAAATAGACACTCACCACTTTCATTTTCCATTGTGTGACCTCTAAGCTGTTCCACCTTGGGGGAGGGCTGATCCTGGGAAAGACAAGCTGTTCCTTTCACCTACTTCAGTGCACCCAAACTCACAATTTTTTCTCCAGCAGTGTGCTGGAACTTTTCTTCTAGAAACTTTGACTTCCACAGTCCTCTCTTGTCCATGGGTGTCTTCCCAAACCAGTGATTTTCAGGTGTTCCTGGACTGTAGTAAAGAGGGTCTAGAGGTACTATATAGGTTTTTACTGGTTACATTGCCAATAGTAGGGGCTGCCTGCCTGTTACCTGATGCACAGGTGCGAATGAATCTTTTCAGTTCCCTTGACATGTTGTGCTGGATCTCACAACTATTACAGAGGTATTTTTATTTATGGATGGATTCTTACCAATTTTTGTTGTTGAAATGGGGGACAAATACGAGGTGTATCTTATGTTGCTATGATGCAGATGCTACCTGCAATGTATATCTTTAAATCACATTATTTTACATCAAATATTTTTTCATAATTTATCCTGTAATATCAACACCCCAAAACCAAATAACTTGATTAAAAAATGGTCAGAGGACCTGAATAGACATTTCTTCATAAATAAAATGCAGATGGCTAGCATGCTCTTGAAAAGGTTCTCCACATTGCTAATCATCAGGGAAATGAAAATCAAAATCACAATGTGATATCATCTCACACCTGTTACAAAGCCTACTAACATAAATAACAAGTGTTCGTGAGGATGTGGAGAAATGGGAGCCCTCTTACATTGTTGGTGGGAATGTAAATTAGTTCAACCACTGTGGAAAGTAGTATGGAGGTTCCTCAAAAAACTAAAGGTAGAAGTACCATACAACTCAGTACTTCCACTTTTAGGAATTTACCTGTTGAAAACAAAACCCTTGATTCAAAAAGATATATGCACCTCCATGTTTATTGCCATACTATTTGCAATAGCCAAGATATGGAAGCAATTTAAGTGTCTATCAAAAGATGAATGGATAAAGAGGAGGTGGTATATATACACAATGGACTGTTATTCAGCCACAAAAAGAAAACAAATCCTGCCATTGCAACATGTATGGATCTAGAAGGTATTACGCTCAGTGAAATCAGCCAGGTGGAGAAAGACAAATACCATATGATTTCACTTATTTGTGCAATAAAAAAAGAAAACTGAAGGAAAAAAATAACAGTATGATGATAGACACTGAGAAGAGACTGGTGGTTATCAAGGGAATAAAGGGGCACAATAATTCACAATCACAATATAAGTTTATAAGTTGGTCGCAGGGATGGTTGTACAGCATGGAGAATATAGTCAATGATTCTTTAACATCTTTCTATGTTGATAGATAGTAATTGCAGTAAAGGGGGAGAAGATTTAATAATATGGGTAACTGTTGAACCACTATGTTGTATATTTGAAACCAACATAAACATAAGTTTGTATATTGATGATAAGAAAAAAAACCCACAATTTTTTCTTGACAGCATTTTGGTTGCCGATTTTCTAAGAACTCTGCTATAAGTTCTCTTTGTTACTTTGTATGTAATGTGCCTTTTAAAATGTCCTTTAAAATTCTGTCATATATTTTAAGTGTATTTATTTGAAGTATAGTTTATATACAACATTATATTGGTTTCAATTATACAACAGAGTGGTTCCACAGTTACATACATTAATAAATCCTTACCCCAACTAATGCAGTTAATATCTTTCAACAAAGGCAGATATTACAGGGCCATTAATGGTATATTCCATGCTGCATTTCCATCCCTGTGACAAACTTACACTATGTTTGAGACTTTTGTGCTTCTTTTTCCCCCTCACCCACCCCACCCAACCACACAAACCCATCCCCTATAGTAACCAGTAGTCACTTCTCAGTGTTGATGAGTCTACAGTTGTTTTGTTCACTTCATGTTGATTTGATTTTAGAATTCACATATAAATGAAGCCATATGGTATTTGTCTTTTTCTGCCTGGCTTGTTTCACTTACCATAATATGCTCTAGGTCCTTTTATGTTGTCACAAATGGCAGGATTTCTTTCCTTTTTATGGCTGAATAACATTCCACTGTGTATATGTACCATATCTTCTTTACCCATTCATCTACTGGAGGACACATTGGTTGCTGCCATTATCTTTGCTATTGTAAATAATGTGACAATAAACATAGGGATGCATATATATTTTTGAATCATGGATTTTGTTTTCTTCAGGTAAATTCCTAGAAGTGGAGTTACTGTGTTATACAGTATTTCTATTTTTAGCTTTTTGAGGATCACTTATATTGTTTCCCATAGTGAATGCACCAATTTATATTCCCAGCAACAGTGTAGGAGTGTTCCCTTTTCTCCGCAGTGTTCCTATTTCTTGTCTTTTGGCTAGTGGCCATTCTGATTGCTGTGAGGTGATATCTCACTGTGGTTTTCATTTGCATTTCCCACATAATTATCAATATGGAGAATCATTTCATGTGCATGTTGATCATCTGTATTTCTTCTTTGGAAAAATGTCTATTCAGGTCCTCTGCTCATTTTTAGTGGGTTATTTTAATTTATTTTTGGTGTTGAGGTATATGACTTTATATATTTTGGATGTTAACCCCTTAATAGATAAATCACTTTTGAATATATTTTCCCATACTGTAGGTTACCTCTTTGTTTTTTTTGATGGTGTCCTTTACTGTACAGAAGCTTTTTAGTTTTATGTAGTCTTATTTTTCCATTTTTGCTTTTATTTCCCTTGTCCATGGAGACATGTCCAGAAAAAAAGTGCTCATGTTTATTTCAAGAGATTTTTGCCTATATTTTCCTCTAAAATTTTATGATTTAATGTCTTATATTTAGGTCTTTAATCCACTTCCAGTTTACTTCTGTGTATGAAGTTAGACATAATCTAGTTTCATTCTCTTGCATGTAGCTGTCTAGTTTTCTCAACACCATTTATTGAAGATACTATCTTTTCCCCATTGTATAATCATGGCTGTTTTATCATATATTAATTGACCATATATGTGTAGGTTTATTTCTGGGCTCTCTATTCTATTCCACTGATTGATGGGTCTGTTCTTGGGCCAGTACCATACTGTTTTGATTACTGTAGGTTTGTAGTATTACTTTAAGTCAGGGAGTGTAATACCCTCAGCTTTGTTCTTTCTCAAGATTGCTTTGGGAAATCAGGATCTTTTGTGGTTCCAAATGAATCGAACACATTCTAAAAGAACTTTTTCTCCTTTTTCTTCCTCCACACATTATGTATTAGATGTCATAATCTGCGTTTTTCGTTAATCCCTCAACTGATTTTGTGTATAATAGTTTTACTGCTTTGTTTTGTTTTAATTTCATACTTGCTTTGTAATTAATTGCACTACTACCTTTAATAGGGCTTATTTTCACTTGAGAAAACTATTTAGCCTTGGGATGATTTCCATCTATAGAAATCCCTTTACCATATCCTGTAGTGCTCATTTGGTTGTTATAAATTCATTGAACCTTCTTTTATCTGGGAATTGTTTAATCTCTGCTTTAAATTTGAATGATAATCTTGCTGGGTAGAGGATTCCTGTTTCCAATTGCTTCTGTTTCAGTTCATTAAATATTTCATGCCACTCCCTCTGGCCTGTTATGTTTCTGCTGAGTAGTCTGCTGATAGCCTGATTGGGTTTCCCTTATAAGTATCTTTTTTCTCTCTTTGACTGCTTTCAATATTGTCTTCTTATTCTTAATCTTTGCCATTTTAACTATTACATGTCTTGGTGTTGTCTTCCTGGGGTTCCTTTTGTTTGATGATGTCTGTACTTCCATGACCTGAGTGTCTCTTTCCTTCCCCAGATTGGGAATGTTTTCAACAATGATTTCCTTAAAGAGACTTTCTATCCCTTTGCCTTTTTCTTCTTCTGGTACCCCTATTATGCAAATATTGCTGTGGGTGGACTGGTTATCTAATTTCTATCTTAGTGATTTTTTTCTCTGCTTTCAGCAACCTATTATTCTTTCCCTCCATTGTATATTTCACTTCATTTACTATATTATTCAGCTCTGAGTCTTTCATTTTCAGGCTCTGTATCTCTTTGTTGAAGTCTTCCTGAGATCTTCAATACTTTTCTGCAGATCAGAGAGCGTATTTTGGAATTTTACTTTGAAATTTTAACAGTATTCGTGATCTCTATTTCATTGATCCCTTTTCCTGGTGTCTTATCCTGTAGTTCTGTTAGGAACGTATTCCTCTGCCTTCTCATTTTGTTAGCATTTCGGTGTTTCTTCCTTTGTATTAAATGTATCTGCTATGTTTCCTGGTCTATAGAATATTGGCTTTAGGAAGAAGGCATCCTGTGGTGCCCAGAGGCTCAAGACTCTTTCCTCTCCAGTGTCCAGTTCTCCATTGTTGTGGAGCCCAAGTTGCTGTTGGTG
Source organism: Phataginus tricuspis (assembly GCA_029783875.1). Taxonomy (NCBI): domain Eukaryota; kingdom Metazoa; phylum Chordata; class Mammalia; order Pholidota; family Manidae; genus Phataginus; species Phataginus tricuspis. Next base: position 56,551,853 of record JAQQAC010016209.1, on the reverse strand, counting down.
GTCAGTAGGCAGGGCCACCTTTCTGTTTGTCTGCCAGAAGTGGTTTATTTCAGTCTTCTGAGGCTGGAAGTTTGCCTCCACCAGCCCTTTGTGGTCAGAGAAGTGGCTTCTGCTTGGATTGTTGTGGGATGTGCTGCCCTCTGCCTGCCCTGAATTTGTGGCAGGGCTGCTGTGTTAATGGGATGTGGGGGCCAGTTGTGCAGCAAGTTGCACAGTGGCAGGGTGCACAGGCTCACAGTAGCAGCAAGTTGCATTATTGTGGATTATGCCATTGCACCACAGTGGCTGTGAGCCACACAATGGGAGGGTATGCAGGCATGAAGCAGTGATGATGAATTGTGCATTGTGAAGGCATGTGGTATCTGAGGACAGCGAGTTGGGCAGTGGAAAGGCATGCAGGCTGAAGGAGGTGGCCCAATGTCCATAGTGGGAGTGCTTGCAGGTGCCTGGTTTTGGTGGGTCACACGGTGGAAAGCTGTACTTCTGGTGGAGGCAGTGAATCACCCCATGGCGGCACAGAGCTGTTGCAGTGAGTTGTTTGGGTTCCCCTAGCAACAACGAGGCATGCAACGCCAGTCTTGGCCATCCATGGAGAGGAAGGAGCTCTCGGAGCTGATTCCTGCAGGTGATTCACTAATTGGGATGATACAAGGCCAAGAAGTTTGGGAGAGCCCCTTGGGCCAGCCAGGCAGCAAAACCGGATTCTTTTGTGTGAAGTGAGGTAGTGTGCCAGTGGTGCATAGGAAAGTGCCTCAGGGCTGAGTCAACAGCTTTGGGGCTGGAGCATCTGGGGCCCCTGAGAGTGCCTGACCTGTTGGGCTGAAGGAGGGCTGGGGAGGTATCATCCAGCTTCCCTTTCTCCTGTCCTCTGCACCCCTTGTCCCTCTGGCTTCCCTCCCACTGCTGGCAAGTCTTTCAAACTGCTGCTTCTGTATTGGGTTTCATCCACACCTGAAGAGCATGACTGTCCTCCACATGTGGCTGGCATCTTAGTCTCCCAGAGTGTTCCAACTGTCCCTGCTGTCCAGTGCCACTAATCACTGGAACCCAGTGTAGTGTGGACTTGTGCTCCTGGAGCACATCTCGAGGCCCAGGTATGCATAGTTCCTGGGTGTCTATCTCCTCCCTACTCAATTCCTCTTCCTCCCACCTGTGGTCTGGAATTGGGGAAGGGATTGGCTCCCACTCAGTCATGGCTCCGCCACATTATCTTATTCTGTGCAGTCTTCTTTTCTTCACCAGGTATAGGTGATCTGTTCTGCAGTCTTCAGGTCATTTTCAGGTTTAGTTATATTTGCTGTAGTTGCTTCCTTGGTGTGTGTGGGAGGACGTTTCTGCCTTGCCTTCCTACATCACAATGTTTTTCCTCCTCTCCTCTTTTTAAACTATTTTTGTGCTCCTATTACAGGCTTTAGGTTTGGGTTTTCCATAATGTTCATGATAGTTTCCTAAATATATAACTGTCTACATTAAGTTGATGGTCACTCTATTTCAAACACAATCTAATAGTACTTTTTTATTCTTTTTCCTTTTCTACAGTTTATGCATAAGACATCATGATCTACATTTTTTTGTGTATCCATTGATGGATTTTTTTAATAGTTGATTTTACTACTTTTTTTTTTTACCTTCACACTTGTTTGGTAAGTAATTGGCCTACTACCTTTACTGTGGGTTTATTTTCAGTGATAAAAAAATATTTAGGCTTAAGAACATTTCCATCTACAGAAGTCCCTTTAACATATCCTGTATGGCTGGTTGAATGGTGGTGAATTCTTTTAACTTTCATTTATCCTGGAGAGTGTTAATCTCTCTTCCCATTCTGAATGAAACCCTTGGCTGGTGGAGGAGTCTGGTTGTAGGTTCTTCCTTTTCAACACATTAAATATTTCATGGTACTCCCTTCTGGCTAGTAAAATGTGTGCTGATAAATCTTCTGAAAACCTTGTGGAATTTCCCTCACAGTTAACTGCCTCCCTTGTTGTTTTTAAAACTCTCTCTTTATCTTTAAATCTTTGCTATTTTTATTACTATATGTCTTGGTGATGTCTTCCTGGGGTTCCTTTGTTAGGGGGTCTCTGTGCTTCCAGGACCTTGGTGTCTATTTCCTTCCCAAAGGTGAGGGTTTTTCCACAATTTTTTCTTTAAAAAGACTTTCTAATCTTGTCTCTTCTTGTGGAACCCCTATTATGCAAGTATTGTTTAATTTGGAGTTTTCACAGAGCTCTCAACATTCTTTCATTGCTAAGGTTTCTTTTTCTCTGTTCCTCAGCTTCATTGTTTTCCTGTTGTCTAATTACCATCTCATTGATTCTATCCTCTAATTTGAGCAATCTATTATTCATTCCTTCCATTGTATTTTTCATTTCAGTTACTGTATTCAGCTCTGCATGGTTCTTTTTCATCTCTTCTCTCTTTGTTGAAGTTTTCACTAGGATCATCAATTATTTTCCACTGGTCAGGGAGCATTTTTATGACTGTTACTTTGAAATATTTATCATTAAGATTGGTAATCTGTATTTCATTTGGCTCTCTTTCTGCTGTCTTTTGCTGTTCTATTATTTGGAATATATTTCCTTTGCCTTCTCATTTTGTCTGGGTTTCTCTGTTTTTTCATTTGTATTAGATATATCCACTATGCCTCCTGGTCTACAATGTAATGGTTTCATGAAGAAGGCATCTTGTGATGCTCAGAAGCTCAGGACTCTTTCCTTTCCAGTGCTTGGTTCTCTTTTGTGGTGGAGCACTAGTTGCTGTTGGTGGGCTGTGGGTGGAATGCCTTTCTGTCTCTCTGCCAGCAGTGGTTGATTTCCCTTTTTGAGCTTTTTGAGGCAATTCTTGGATTTTTGTGGGTGGGTCTTCTCTCTATCTGCCAGGCAGCAATGGTGGTGGTGCTGGGCCAGTGGATGGTGTGACTGCACCTTCAGAAACCCCAAGGAGGAGGTTTCCACCTTGCCTTCCTACTATACCATCTTTCTGGGAGAAAAACCCTAGAGATATTTTTATGGATTAACATATGATCAGTTTAAGTGTTTCATGAGCAGTTGAAAATAATATCACTTCATTAATTTCTGGGTACATTGTCATATGTATATGTCCATTTTATCAAGTTTGTTAATGATATTGTTCATATCTTTCATAACCTTTTGTTCTATCAGCCATTAGTGGAGAGGATAAATCATTTTTGCTATGATTTTGGATGTGTTTGTTCCTCCTTTTAGATCTGGAAATTTTGTTTCACACATTTTGATAAGGTTATTGATGTATACAGGTTAGTTATGGCATATTTTTGGAGTACTGACCACTATATGAGCTATCTGTATTTCTTGAAATACTTCTTATTTTGAAGTCCATTTTGTCTGATATTCATATAGCTAAGCCAGTAATCTCTTTACTGTTTGCATTATATAGAATACATTTCCATGATTTTGCTTTTGTGTATATATTTATACACAAATATAAAATTTTATATTTCATATCTCTATATTTACAAAAAATATAGTTATATATATTTTATGTATATGTAATATATAATTATATGTATATATATTCTACATCATTTTACTGTAAACATTTTTATGTTGACTTTTAAGGAGTGTCTCTTGTAAACAGCAGTTGTACCATTTACATTTAATATAATTACTGATATTGCTAGCTATGCATACACACTATCTGATTGTGTGGTTTTTATTTGCCCAACCTATTTTTTGATCCCTTTTCTCCTTTCTTACTTAATTTTGTATTAATCAAATGCTTTTTATTTTTCAAATTATTCTTTATTAGTTTTTTACTGTTTTTGCTTGATTACACTAAAGATTAAAATATGCATCCTTGACTTATTACAGTCTACCACAAATGATCACTTGTGTTATTTTCCTGATAGTGCTAGAACCATACAGAATTTTAACTCTGTTTAGTCTCTTTTTTGACTTTTACCTTGTTGTCAAGTATTTAATTTCTACTACGAATTTTTGGTAGTATATCATACATTACTTAATATATACTCACACATTTAGCCTTTGCTATGTTCTAGTACATTTCTGCAATTCTCTTTTTCACTCTGGGATTGTACTTCTGTCTGAGTGAATTCTTCTAGATTTCTTTTAATGTAATCCTGCTGGCAATAAATTCTCTCAATTTCATTTGTCATTAGTCCTCTTAATATTTAAGGAATATTATAACTGGAAATAGCATTCTATATTTATTACGATTTTCTGTCATTTTAAATATGTATTTCCATTGTCTTTTGGCTTTTTTCATTTCTTCTGATAAGCCAGATGTTTACATATAAACTACTCTTAAGATGTGTATTTTCCACTTGATATTTTTTAAAAATAATAATTCAAAGTTTAATTTTTTAAATATAAAAGATAAAATTATATGCAAAAGTATAAAGTAGTGATATTAATTTTCACTCTAGTCTAATATTTCCAAACCTCAACACTGTTGACATATAGTGCTGAGATAGGTTGGCTAATTCTTCATCTATCTCCTAAATGCTACATATGCAATATTTTTTAGAGCTGCTTTAGGTTCACAGCAAAATGTAGCAGAATGTAGAGAGAGATCCCGCATACACCTTACCTCTAAATACTCACAAGCTACTCCAGTATCTTTATCTCACATCACAGTAGAACACTTGTAAAAAACATTAATGAACTTACTTGGAAACATCATTATCACCTAAAGTCAATAGTTAATATTAGGGTTCACTTTTGATGTGGTATATTGTATTGGTTTTGACAAATGTATAATGACACATATCCAACGTTGTAGTAACATAAAGAATAGTTTCATTGCCCCAAAAGTCCTCTGTACTCTGCCTATTCATCCCTCCCTCCACTACCTGGCAACAACTGACTTTTTTTTACTGTCACCATAGTTTTGCCTTTTCCAGAATGTCATATGGTTGGAATCACACATTAGGTAGCCTTTTCAGATTGGCTTCTTTCCTTTGTTAATATGCATTTATAGTTCCTCCATGTCTTTTCATGGCTTGGTAACTAATTTCTTTTTAGTGGTGAATAATATTCTAATGTATGGATGCACCAATCTTAATTTATATATTCACCTGTTGAAGGACTACACAGTTGCTTCCATATTTGGAGATTATAAAGAAAGCTGTGATAAACATCCACATGTACAGTTTTTTTTTGTGGGTATAATTTGTTAAATTGCTTTGAGATATAATTGACTTATAACATTGTGTAAGTTTAAGGTATGCAATATGATGATTTAATACACATGTATATTGCAAAAAGATTACAATAGGGTTAGTTAACACCTCTACTAACATATAATTATTTTCTTATAGTAAGAATATTTAAAATGTCCTTTTCTAGCAACTTTCAAGGATACATTACTCTATTGTCAACCATAGTCACCATGCTGTATATTAAATCCCAAGAAATTATTTATATTTATATTTATATATTTATTATTATATTATTATTTGTACACTTTGACCAACATTACCAATTTATCCAACCCCCCAATACCTGGTAATCACAATTCAGGTACATCAGTGTTAGTGTTTAGAAATTCAACTGATTTCTGTATATTGATTTTGGATCCGGAAAGTTTACTGAATTCATTTATTAGTTCTAAATTTATTTTGGTGGCCTTTAGGATTGTCTAAATATACTATGTTATTTGAAGACAGAGTTTTACTTCTCTTCTGATTTATATGTCTTTTATAACCTCTATATTTACCTACATCAACTATACTTATACCTATATCTACATCTATATATGTCTCTCATCTGTATAAGAAGCATTCCCACTAAGATCTTAGTGGGTTCTTACCTTTTTCCTGATCTGGGTGGTAATGCTCCTAGTTTCTCACCATAGAACATAATGTTAGCTGTAGGTTTTTTATAGATGTTCTTAATCAACTTGAGGTCATTCTCTTTGTAGTCCTAGTTTCTTAAGATCTTTTATCATGAATGGGTGCTGCATTTGGTCAAATGCTTTATCCACATCTATTGATATTATCATGTATTTTTTTTCTTCTTTAGCCTGTTGATGTGATGAATTACATTAATTGACTGTGAGATGTTAAACCAGCCTTACACACGTGAGATAAATTCCACTTGGTTGTGGTGGATAATATATTTTTATTATCCTATTTAATTTCCCATTTGTTTTGAGGACTTTTGCATGTTTGTTATTGAAAGATATTAGTCTGCCTTTTCTTTTCTTGTAATGTTTTTGTCTGTTTTTGGTATTTGGTAATGCTGACCTCATAGAATGAATTAGGAAATAATCCTTCTGTTTCTATCTTCAGGAAGAGATTGTAGATATACAGTATAGTTTATTCCTTAAATGTTTGGTAGAATTCACCAGGAATGCAGCTGGGCTTGGTTCTTTCTATTTTTGAAGATATTAATTATGTATTAAATTTTTAAGTAGATATAGTTCTATTCAGAGTGTCTCTTTCTTCTTGTGTGAGTGTTGACTGATGTGACTGATGTGTACTTAAAAGAATTGGTCCATTTATCTATAGTTATAAAATTGTCAGCATAAAGTTGTTCATAATATTACTTATTACCCTTTATTAATGTCCATGGGATCTGTAGGGATTTTCTCTTTTTCATTTTCTATATTAGTACTTTTTTCTTCTTTTTCTTAGACTGGCCAGCGGCTTCTCATTTTTATCTTTTCAAAGATTCAGTTTTTTGTTTTGTCAATTTTGTGCATTGATTTCTTGTTTTCAGTTTCACTGAAATCTGCTCTAATTTTTGTTGACTCTTCTCTTCTGTACACTTTTGATTTAACTTTCTCTTCCTTTTCTAGTTTTGTTAGGTGGAAACCTGGATTTTTTATTTTAGACCTTTGTCTTCTAATTATACATTTAATGACATAAATTTTCCTGTAAGCTCTTTATTGCATCCGAGAAATTTTGATGTTTTATTTTGTTTCATTTAGCTCAAAATATTTTTAAATTAGTATGTATAATTTCTCTTGAGATTTTTTCCATGAAGCATGTTATTTAGATGTGTGTATTTAATCTCCCAGTGTTTGGGGATTTTCCATTCATCTCTTTCTTGATTTCTAGGTTAATTCTCTTGTGGTATGAGAGCATACATTGTATGATTTCTGTACTTTGACATTTGTTAAAGGAGTGTTTTACAGCCCAGAATACGATTTGTCTTGGTGACTGTTTCATTTGATCTTGTGAAAATATGTATTCTGCTGTCGGATTGAAGTAGTTTATAGCTATTAATTACATATTGTTGATGGTGTGGTTGAGTTTATGTCCTTGCAGATTTTCTGGATGATGAATCTGTCCATTTCTGGTAGCAGATTTATTACATTTTTGATTTGTATTTTCCTAATGATGTTGAATATGATTGGCAATTTGTATAAATTATTTGGAGAAATATCTACTCAACTTTTTCCCAATTTAAAAAGTGGATTCTTTATTATTTTGTTGTTGATTTTCAATTTTTTATATATATTCTGTATTCGACCCTTATCAGATATATGATTTACAAGTGTTTTTCTCCAGTTGTGAGAGTGTCCTATTGGATTACTCTTTTTTTATTGTTATATAATTGACATAACATTGTGTAAGTTTAAGGTGTTAAAGGTACTCATTTGATACATTTATATATTGCATTATGATTACCACTGCAGTGTTAGCTAACACCTCTATCAAGTTACATAACTACAATTTCTTTTTTTGGGGGGGTAAGTATACTTAAGATCTACTCTTTTAACAAGTTTGGAGTATATAATGCAGTATTGTTGATTACATTCACTATGTTGTGCATTAGATCTCCAGAACTTATTCATCTTCTAACTGCAAGTTTGTATACTTTGACCAATACCTCTTGAATTCCCACACCCCCAGCTCCTGGTAACCACAATTGTACTATTTCTGGGTTTACTTTTTTAGATTTCAGATATAAGTGATATCATGCAGTATTTATCTTTCTCTGTCTACTTATCTAACTTAGCTTAATGCTTTCCAGGTCCATCCACATTGTTGTGAATGACAAAATTTCCCTCTTTCTCATGGCTGAATAATATTCTATTGTATATATATATATATAT
>JAQQAC010016209.1:56506012-56543695 GCA_029783875.1 Phataginus tricuspis | reverse complement strand
TATATATATATATATATATATATATATATATATATATATATATATACCACACCTTTATCCATTTGTTTCCATATCTTAACCATTGGGAATAATGCTGAAATAAGCATGGAAGTACAAATAACTTCTGAGATCCTGTTTTCATTTCCTTTGGATATATAACCAGAAGTGGCATTGCTGGATCATATGTTGTTCTATTTTTACTTTGTTGAGAAACCTCTATACTTATTTCCATAGTGGATAAGTGAATTTATGTTCTCATCAATAGTGCACAAAAGGGTGTCATTTTCTCCACATCTTTAGCACTCTTGTTATCTCTTGTCTTTTTGATGATAGACATCTTAACAGTGTGAGGTGATATTTCGCTGTGGCTTTTATTTTCATTTCCCTAAGGATTAGTGACGTTGAACAATTTTTCATGTACCTGTTGGCCATCTCCATGTCTTCTTTGGAAAAATGTCTCTTCAGTTCCTCTGCGCATTATTCCCCCTTTTCTAATTGAGGTATAGTTCATATAAAATATTATATTGTTTTCAAATATAGAAAATAGTGATAATTGTTCACCCAAGTAAGAGTAATTAATATTGGTCAGCATAGAAAGATATTAAAGTATTATTAGCTATACTCTCTATGCTCTACTTTCATCCTCATCAGTAGTTTCTATTATAATTGAGATTTTATGCCTCTATATCCCCTTCACCTATTTCACCCATCCACTCCAACCCCTCTCCTATGCTAGCCGCCAGTGACTTCTCAGTATCTCTGCGTCTATTACTGTTTTGTTAGTTTTATTTTGTTTTTAGATTCCACATATAAATGAAATCATATAGTATTTGTCTTCCTCTGCCTGGATGATTTCACTTAGCATAATATACTCCCAGGCCCATCTATATTGTTGCTAATGGCAGGATTTCCTTTTTTTTATGGCTGAATAATATTCCATGTGTATACATATCACATCTTATTATTTATTTAATTATTTATTTAGGTATCATTGATGCACAATCTTATGAAGGTTTTATATAGCAAAATTGTGGTTACAATATTCACCCATATTATCAAGTCCCCCCCACACCCCACTGCATTCACTGTCCATCAGTGTATGAAGCTGTAGAGTCACTACTTGTCTTCACTGTATCACATCTTCTTTATCCATTCATCTACTGATGGACACTTCAGTTCCTTCCATATCTTTGCTAATATAAATAACATGGCAATAAACAGGGGGTCCATATATCTTTTTTAAATAATTTATTTTGGTATCACTAATCTACAATTACACGTGCAATATTATGGTTATTAAACTACCCCCTTCATCAGGTTCCCCCCACCAGCCCATTACAGTCACTGTCCATCAGCATAGTGAGATGATATAGAATCACTACTTGTCTTCTCTGAGTTGTACAGCCCTCCCCGTGCCCCCCCAACATTATATCTGCTAATCATAAAGCCCCCTTTTCCCTCTTATCCCTCCCTTCCCACACATCTTCCCCAGTCCCTTTCCCTTTGGTAACTATTAGTCCGTTCTTGGGTTCTGTGAGTCTGCTGCTGTTTTGTTCCTTCAGTTTTTTCCTTTGTTCTCATACTCCACATATGAGTGAAATCACTTGATACATCTCTTTTTTGGCTTGGCTTATTTCACTGAGCATAATACCCTCTAACTTCATCCATATTATTGCAAATGGTAGGATTTGTTTTCTTCTTATGGCTGAATAATATTCCATTGTGTATATGTACCACTTCTTCTTTATCCACTCATCTACTGATGGACACTTAAGTTGCTTCCATTTCTTGGCTATTGTAAGTAGTGCTGCGATAAACATAGGGGTGAATATGTCATTTTCAAACTGGGCTGCTGCAGTCTTAGGGTAAATTCCTAGGAGTGGAATTCCTGGGTCAAATGTTATTTCTATTTTGAGTCTTTTGAGCAACTTCCACACTGCTTTCCACAATGGTTGAACTAATTTGCACTCCCCCCAGCAGTGTAGGAGGTTTCCCTTTTCTCCACATCCTCGCCAACATTTGTTGTTGTTTGTGTTTTGGATGTTGGCCATCCTCACTGGTGTGAGGTGATATCTCATTGTGGTTTTAATCTGCATTTCTCTGATGATTAGCGATGTGGAGCATCTTTTCATGTGCCTGTTGGCCATCTGAATTTCTTCTTTGGAGAAGTATCTATTCATGTCCTCTGCCCATTTCTTAATTGGATTATTTGCTTTTTGTTTGTTAAGGTGTGTGACTTCTTTATATATTTTGGATGTCAACCACTTATCAGATATGTCATTTGTGAATATATTCTCTCATACTGTAGGATGTCTTTTTGTTCTACCGATGGTGTCCTTTGCTGTACAGAAGCTTTTCAGCTTGATATAGTCCCACTTGTTCATTTTTGCTTTTGTTTCCTTTGCCCGGGGAGATATGTTCATGAAGAAGTTGCTCATGTTTATGTCCAAGAGATTTTTGCCTATGTTTTCTTCTAAGAGTTTTATGGTTTCATGACTTATATTCAGGTCTTTGATCCACCTTGAGTTTACCTTTGTGTATGGGGCTAGACAGTAGTCCAGTTTCATTCTCTTACATGTAGCTGTCCAGTTTTTCCAACATCAGCTGCTGAAGAGGCTGTCATCTCCCCATTGTATATCCAAGGCTCCTTTATCAAATATTAATTGACTGTATGTGTTTGGGTTAATGTTTGGATTTTCTATTCTGTTCCACTGGTCTCTGGGTCTCTTTTTGTGCCAATATCAAATTGTCTTGATTACTGTGGCTTTGTAGTAGAGCTTGAAAATAGGGAGCGTAATTCCCCCTGTTTGATTTCCCTTCTCAGGATTGCTTTGGCTATTCAGTGTCTTTTGTGGTTCCATATGAATTTTAGAATTATTTGTTCGAGTTCATTGAAGAAAGGTGTTGGTAGTTTCATAGGGATTGTGTTGAATCTGTAGATTGCTTTATGTAGTATAGCCATTTTGACAATATTTATTCTTCCTAGCCAAGAGTATGGGATGAATTTCCGTTTGTTAGTGTCCTCTTTAATTTCTCTTAGGAATATCTTGTAGTTTTCAGAGTACAGGTCTTTCACTTCCTTCGTTAGGTTTATTCCTAGGTATTTTATTCTTTTTTATCCAGTTGCGAATGGAATTGTTTTTCTGATTTCCCTTTCTGTTAGTTCATCGATAGTGTATAGGAAAGCTACAGATTTCTGTGTGTTAATTTTGTATCCTGCAACTTTGCTGAATTCAGATATTAGTTCTAGTAGTTTTGGAATGGAGTCGTTAGGGTTCTTTATGTACAGTATCATGTCATCTGCAAATAGTGACAATTTGACTTCTTTACCAAACTAGATGCCTTCTATTTCTTTGTTTTGTCTAACTGCTGTGGCTAGGACCTCCGGTACTAAGTTGAATAACAGTGCAGAGAGTGGGCATCCCTGTCTTATTCCCAATCTTAGATGAAAAGCTTTCAGCTTCTCGCTGTTAAGTATGATGTTGGCTGTGGGTTTGTCATATATGGCCTTTATGATGTTGAGGTACTTGCCGTCTATACCCATTTGTTGAGAGTTTTAATCATGAATGGATGCTGAATTTTGTCAAATGCTTTTTCAGCATCTATGGAGATGATCATGTGGTGTATCTTCTTCTTTTTGTTAATGCGCTGGATGATGTTGATGGATTTTCGAATGTTGTACCATCCTTGCATCTTTGGGATGAATCCCACTTGATCATGGTGTATGATACTCTTGATGTATTTTTGAATTCGGTTTGCTAATATTTTGTTGAGTATTTTTGCATCTACATTCATCAGGGATATTGGTCTGTAATTTTCTTTTTTGGTGAGGTCATTGCCCGGTTTTGGTATTAGAGTGATGCTGGCTTCATAGAAAGAGTTTGGAAGTATTCCCTCCTCGTCTACTTTTTGGAAAACTTTAAGGAGAATGGGTGTTATTTCTTCGCTATATGTCTGGTAGAATTCAGAGGTGAATCCATCAGGTCCGGGGGTTTTGTTCTTGGGTAGTTTTTTGATTACCAATTCAATTTTGTTGCTGGTGATTGGTCTGTTTAGTTTTTCTGTTTCTTGTTTGGTCTGTCATGGAAGGTTGTATTTTTCTAAGAAGTTGTCCATTTCTTCTAGGTTCTCCAGCTTGTTAGCATATAGATTCTAATAATATTCTCTTGTAATTCTTTGTATTTCTGTGGGGTCCGTCGTGATTTTTCTTTTCTCATTTCTGATTCTGTTTATGTGTCTAGATTCTCTTTTTGTCTTAATAAGTCTGGCTAGGGATTTATCTATTTTGTTTATTTTTTCAAAGAACCAGCTCTTGGTTTTATTGATTTTTTCTATTGTTTTATTCTTCTCAATTTTATTTATTTCTTCTCTGATCTTTATTATGTCCCTCCTTCTGGTGACTCTGGGCCTCATTTGTTCTTCTTTTTCCCATTTCAGTGATTGTGTCTTTAGACTATTCATTTGGGAATGTTCTTCCTTCTTTAAATAGGCCTGGATTGCAATATACTTTTCTCTTAGATCTGCCTTTGCAGCATCCCACAGAAGTTGTGGCTTTGTGTTGTTGTTGTCATTATTCTCCATATATTCTTTGATTTCTGTTTTGATTTGGTCGTTAACCCATTGATTCATTAGGAGAATGTTGTTAAGTCTCCATGTATTTGTGAGCCTTTTTGATTTCTTTCTACAATTTCTTTCTAATTTTATACCTTTGTGATTTGAGACGTTGTTTGGTAGGCTTTCAATATTTTTGAATTTACTGAGGTTCTTTTTGTGGCCTAGTATGTGGTGTATTCTGGAGAATGTTCCATGTGCACTTGAGAAGAATGTGTATCCTGCTGCTTTTGGGTGCAGAGTTCTGTAGATGTCTGTTAGGTTCATCTGTTCTAGTGTCTTGTTCAGTGTCTCTGTGTCTTTACTTATCTCTGTTTGGTTGATCTATCCTTTGGAGTGAGTGGTGTGTTGAAGTCTCCGAAAATGAATGCATTGCTGTCTATTTCCTCCTTTAATTCTGTTAGTATTTGTTTCACATATGTTGGCGCTCCTGTGTTGGGTGCATATATATTTATAATCGTTATATACTCTTGTTGGACTGACCCCTTTATCATTATGTAATGTCCTTCTTTCTCTCTTGCTACTTTCTTCGTTTTGAAGTCTACCTTGTCTGTTACAAATACTGCAACACCTGCTTTTTTCTCTTTGTTGTTTGCTTGAAATATCTTTTTCCATCCATTCACTTTTAGTCTGTGTACATCTTTGGGTTTGAGGTGAGTCTCTTGCAAGCAGCATATAGATGGGTCTTGCTCTTTTATTCATTCTGTTACTCTGTGTCTTTTGATTGGTGCATTCAGTCCATTTACATTTAGGGTGATTATCAATAGATATGTACTTATTGCCATTGCTGGCTTTAGATTCGTGGTTACCAAAGGTTCAAGGGTTGCTTCTTTACTATCTAACAATCTAACTTACTTTCTTGAAAAGTTATTGTGAACACCATCTGATGTTTCTTTATTTCTCTCCCTTCTTATTCTTCCTCCTCCATTCTTTATATACTCGGTGTTTTATTCTTTGCCTTTAGTTAGTATTTGGATGGTCTGCTTTCTTTGCTATGATTTTATTTTCTCTGGTGACATTTTTTAGCCTTAGGGGTGCTTCCCTCTATAGCAGTCTGTTTACGATATTCTGTAGTGGTGGTTTATGAGAGGCAAACTCTCTCAACTTTCGTTTGTCTGGAAATTGTTTAATCCCTTCATCATATTTAAATGATAATTGTGCTGGATACAATATTCTTGGTTCGATGCCCTTCTGTTTCATTATGTTAAATATATCATGCCATTCTCTTCTGGCCTGTAAGGTTTCTGTTGAGAAGTCTGATGATAGTCTGATGGGTTTTCCTTTGTAGGTGATATTTTTTCTCTCTCTAGCTGCCTTTTATACTCTGTCTTTATCTTTGATCTTTGCAATATTAATTATTATGTGTCTTGGTTTTGTCTTCTTTGGGTCCCTTGTGTTGGGAGATCTGTGGGCTTCCGTGGACTGCGAGACTATTTCCTTCCCCAGCATGGGGAAGTTTTCAGCAATTATTTCTTCAAAGACACTTTCTACCCCTTTTTCTCTCTCTTCTTCTTCTGGTACTCCTATAATTTGAATATTGTTCCGTTTGGATTGGTCACACAGTTCTCTTAATATTCTTCAATTACTAGAGATCCTTTTATCTCTCTCTGCCTCAGCTTCTCTGTATTCCTGTTCTCTGTTTTCTATTCCATTAGCAGTCTCTTGCATCTCATCCAGTCTGTTGTTAAGTCCGTCGATCGCTTGTCTGATTTCTGCATTGTCTTTCTTCACTTCCTCCTTCAGCTCTTGCACATTTGTTTGCAGATCCATCAGTGTGGTGATGACTTTTATTCTGAATTCTTTTTCAAGAAGATTGTGCATTTCCATCCCTTCAGGCTCCCTGTCTTGGGTTGTGTGGTTGATCTTCGTCTGGACCATATTCCTCTGTCTTTTCATGGCTATAGAAGTGGTCGCTGGTAGTTGCCACGTATATCAGCTGGGCTCTTAAAGACAGGAGTAGACTCTGTGGGGATGCTGTAGGTGGCGCTGTTGCCCACTATTCTTCAGCCGTGGCCATGCGGCTCTGCAGGGCCTTTTATAGCTCTGCCTCGTGGGGTGCTGAGTCCTCTCAGGTGTAGCTGCATGCTCTGTGCTTTCCTGTGTATTCTGGTCTCTCTTTTAGGAATAGTTGTATTTGTTGTATTTTGATAGATATATATAGTTTTGGGAGGAGATTTCTGCCGCCCTGCTCACACCGCTATCTCCCCAGAAGTCACATATATCTTTTTGAATCAGTGATTTTGTTTTCTTAGGGTAAGTTCTCAAAAGTGGAATTACTCAGTCATATAGTATTTCTACTTAGTTTTTTGAGGAACCTCCATTCTGCTTTCCCATAGTGGCTGCACCAAATCACATTCCCATGAACAGTGTAGGTGGGTTCCCATTTCTCCACATCCTCACCAACACTTGTTATTTCTTCTATTTTGAATAGTAGCCATTCTGATTGTTCTGACATGATATCTCATTGTGATTTTAGTTCGCATTTACTGGATGGTTAGTGATGTTGTGCATCTTTTCATGTGCCTATTGGCCATCTGTATGTCTTCTTTGGAAAAGTGTCTATTCAGGTACTCTTCCCATTTCTTAATTGGGTTGTTTTTTGTTGTTGAGTTATATGAGTTATTTTTATTTTGGATATTAGCCCTTTGTTGTATATATCATTTGCAAATATTCTATCCTAGTCAGTAGGTTGCCTTTTCATATTGTTAATGGTTTCCTTTGCTGTAAAGAATTTTTTTAGTATGACCACTGCCCATTTTTAATTTTTTTCTAATTGTGTTGTATAAGTTCTTTTTTTTTTGGTATCATTAATGTACAGTTATATGACTCCTCTGATTATCAAGTCCCCACCACATACCCCATTACAGTCACTATCAGCATAGTAAGATGCTGTAGAGTCACTACTTGTCTTCTCTGTGTTATACTGCCTTCCCTGTGCCCGCCCCCCCATATATTATGTGTGCTAATCATAATGCTCCTTTTCCCCCCTTATCTCTCCCTTCCCACACATCCTTCCCAGTCCCTTTCCCTTTGGTAACAGTTAGTACATTCTTGGTGTATAAATTATTTATATATTTTAAATATTTAACCTTATCTACTATAGCTTGAACGAATTTTATCCTTTTCTATAGCTTGCGTTTCCATTTTTCAATTGTTTCTTTTTTGTGTGCAGAGAATGGATATTTTGATGAAGTCCCACTTTTTAATTTTTACTTTTGTTGCTCATACTTTGGGAGTCATATCCAAAAATAATTTCCAGGACCAATGTCAAGGAGCTTCCCTATGTTTCTTCGGGGAATTTTAGTTTCACACTTTATTTATTTATTTATTTTTTAAATAATTTATTTTATTTTAGTATCATTAACCTACAATTACATGGGCAATACCGTGATGATTGAACTCCCCCCATCACCAGGTCCCCCCCACCAACCCCACCACAGTCACTGTCCATCAGCGTAGTGAGATGAGAATCGCTACTTGTCTTCTCTGAGCTGTACAGTACCCCCCGTGCCCCCCCACCCTATGTCTGCCAATCGTAATGCCCCTTTTACCCTCTTATCCCTCCCTTCCCATCCATCTCCCCAGTCCCTTTCACACTTTATTTTTAAGTCTTTAATCCATTTCAAGTTAATACTTGTGAGTAGAATAACATAGGGGTCCAATTTCATTTTTCTGCATGTGGTTATCCAGTTTTCTTAACACCATTTATTGAAGAGACTATCCATTCTCCACAAATATTCCTCATTCCCTTGTCAAATATTAGTTGGCCTTATATTTAACAGTTTATTTCTGGGCTCTCTGTCTTTTTTTTTTGTTATTAAGATTTCTTTGTCTATTTGGTGTATTTTGTGGTTCCATACAAATTTTACTGTTTCTTTTTTGTGTGTGAAATTCCATTGTAATTTTTTAGAAATTTCACTGAATCTGTATATAGCTATGGGTACTATAGATATTTAAAAAATATTAAATCTTCTGATCCATGAACATGAGATAACTTTCAGTGTTTGTGTCTTCAATTTCTTTTATCAAATTCTTGCATTTTTCATTGTACAAAACTTTTACTTCCTTTGTTAAATTTATCATTCAATATTTTATTGTTTTTGATGCTATCATGAATAAGATGATTTCTTTTTCTGATATTTTGTTGTTGGTTTGTAGAAACACAACTGGTTTCTGGATGTTGATTTTATATCCTGCAACTTTACTGAATTTGTTGATTAGCTTCAACTGCTTTGGTTGTATATTTTAACTTTAGGAATTTCTATATATAAGATCAAATCATCTGTAAATAACAATTTTACTTCTTTCTTTTTGATTTTGATTCCTTTTATTTCCCTGTCTTGCACGATTACTCTAGGTACGAATTCCAGTAAAATGTTGAATTAGAGTGATGAGAATGGGTACCCTTGTCTTGTTCATGATATTAGAGGAAAATATTCCAACTTTTCACCACTGAGTATGATTTTTAATTGTTTCTTTTTGTATATAGCCTTAATTATGTGGAGGTATATTCCTTCAGTTCCCATGTTGTTGAAGGATTTTTATCATAAAAGGATGTTGTATTTTGTCAAATGCTTTTTGTGCATCTATTGAGATGATCATATGATTTTTATCTTTCTATCAATGTAGTATATCACAATTACTGGTTTGCTGATGTTGAACCACCCTTGCATTCCAGGAATAAATTCCACCTGGTGTGGTTTATGGTCATTTTAATATGCCATTGAATTCCATTTACTAATATTTTGTTGAGAATATTTGCAACTATATTCATTAGGAATATTGATTACAGCTTTTTCTTGTAGTGTTCTATCTCGCTTTGATTTAAGGTTATTGCTGTCCTCATAAAATGAATTTTGGAGTGTTCCCTCCTCTTCAACTTTTTGGAACAGTTTGTGAATCATTAGTGTTAATTCTTTTTTAAATGTGTGATAGAATTTACCAATTAAACAGGTTGGACCTGGACTTTTCTGTGATGGGAAGTTTTTGACTACAGACTCAATCTCCTAAGTCTGTT
Organism: Phataginus tricuspis; assembly: GCA_029783875.1. Taxonomy (NCBI): domain Eukaryota; kingdom Metazoa; phylum Chordata; class Mammalia; order Pholidota; family Manidae; genus Phataginus; species Phataginus tricuspis. Next base: position 56,534,067 of record JAQQAC010016209.1, on the reverse strand, counting down.
CAGATTTTCTATTTCTTCAGTATTCTGTCTTGGGAAGCTGTATGTTTCTAGGAATTGATACTTTTTTCCTAGCTATATAATTTGTTGGCATATAGTTGTTCATAGTAGTTTCATGACCCACTGTATTTCTGTGTTGTCAGTGTAATGTCTCCTCTCTCATTTTTTCTTTAAGTTTTTTTCTCTTTTTTATTAGTTTATCTATAGTTTGTCAATGTTTTTTCTTTTGAAGAACCATATCTTAGTTTCATTGATTTTCTATTTTTTTCTGTTGTCTGTTTCATTTATTTCTTTTATTCTCTTTGATATTTTCTGCCTTCTGCTAATTTGGGGCTTAGCTTGGCCTCTTTTTCTAGCTCTTTGAGGTCTAATGTGAGGTTCTTTATTTGAGAACTTTCTTTTTCTTAATATGTGAATTTAGGGCTATAAACTGCCCTTTAGGAAGTGTTTTTGCAGCACACCATAGGTTTTTCTGTTTTGCATTTACATTTTCATTTGATTTGAGTTATTTTTTGGATATTGCTTTTGATTTTTTTCTGACCTATTTGTTATTCTGGAGTGTGTTGTTTCCACATGTTTGTAAATATTCTTGTTTCCTCCTGTTACTGATTTCTGATTTTATATCACTGTAGCCAGAGTAGATATTTGCAATGTTTTCAATCTTAAATTTGCTAAAACTTGTTTTGAGGACTATCATATAATGTGTTCTGGGGAATATTCTGAATGCACTTGAGGAGAATGTGTATTTTGCTGTTGTTAGATAGGATGTACAAAATATGCTTGTTAGTTCCATTTGATCTAAAGTGTGGCTCATGTCCATTGTTTTCTTATTGATTTTCTGTCTGATCTCTCCATTGATGAAAGTGGGATATTGAAGGTCCCTACTCTTAATATACCATTGTCTATTTCTCTCTTCAGATATGTTAGTATTTATTAATATATTAGTTGCTCCAATGTTGGATGCATACATATTTACAATTTTTATTAATTCCTGATTGATTGACCCACATTAACATTGCATAATAACCTATAATGTTTCTGGTTACCATTTTTGGCTTAAAATCTATTTTGTCTGATACAAATATAGCTACCCTCAGTTTTTTGTTTCCTATTTCAATTGAATATCTTTTTCCATCCCCTGTCTTTGAGTCTATGTGTATCAGTAAAGGTGTCTTTTGAAGACTGCCTATTGTTAGGTCTTGTTTTTGTTCCATGAAGCCAATATTTGTATTTTGATTGGAAAATTCAGGCTATTTATATTCACATTTAGATTAGTTATTGATATGAAAGGACTTATTAATGACATCTTATTAATTATTTTCTGGTGTTTTTTAGTTCCATTGTTCCCTTTTTCTTTTTCTGCCTTCCTTTGTTAATTGATGATATTTCATAGTGGTATGCTCTGATTTCCTTCTCTATATCTTTTGTTAATCTAGTATAAGTTTTTCTTTTGTGGTTACCATGAAGCTTACGAAAAACATCATATAAATTAAACAATCCATTTTGGGTTGATGGCACCTTAACTTCCATCACATGCAAAACCTCTACCTTTTTACTCCCCCTTTAATGTTTTTGATACCACAATTATTTATTTTATATTTTGTATTCTTAACAAATTATAGTAATTATATTTTATACTCTTTTCCTTTAACCTTTTTACTATAGTTAAGTGGTTAGCACACCACTGTATTACAGAATTAAAGGTTTATAAATCTGACTGCATATTTATCTTTACTAGTGTGTTGTACATTTTCATGTTTTCTTGTTACTAATGAGTTTTCTTTTCATTTCATCTTGAATAATCCTCTGAACATTTTTGTAAAGCAGGCCTAACAGAGATTAATACTCTTCGTTTTTCTTTGCTGTGAATGTTTTTCTCCTTCAATTTTAAAAGATAACTTTACCAGCTAGAATGTTCTTGTCTAGGAATTTCTTTCTTTCAACACTCTGTATATATCATTTTAGTTTCTCCTGGCCTATAAGGGTACTGCTGAGGAATCCACTGAGCCTAATGGGGATTCCTTTTTAGATTACAATATTTTTTCTTGATTTTTCCGTTCTTCTTTTTAAAGTTTTTTTTTTTGATAAAGTCATTATAATGTGTCTTGGAGAAGGCCATTTTCAACTGAAATAATGGATGATCTATTAAGTTCATGAACTCAGATGTCCAAATCTATTCCCAGGTTTGGGAAGTTCTCAGCTATATTTCTTTAAGTAAACTTTCTGCCCCCTTCTTCCTTTCCTTCCCTACTGGAATTCGAATGATTCTGATGTGGTTGTTTTTATGACATCCATAGATCAAGTAATCTTTCTTTGCTATTTTTCATCCTTTCCCTTTGTTCTTATCTGACTTGGTTATATTAAATTCCTATACTCTACCTTATTCTTTCTTCTGTTTGGTGCATTCTGCTGTTGATATTCTCTATTACACTTTTAATTTCATTGAATTCTTCAGCTCCATATGATTTCACTTATATGTGGAATCTAGAATAAAACAAAGCAAAATGAACAAAACCACTAGATTCATAGACATAGAATTTAGTCATGGCTACCATGGGGAAGGGGTTGTGGTGGGAGGGTGGGCTGGGTGAGGGCCATAAATAGCCACAAAAATCTCAATCATAAGTTTGTCACAAGGATGGAGGTACTGCATAAAGAATATAGACAGTGGTTCTGTAATATCTTTCTATGTTGACAAATAGTAACTGTGCTAGTTGGAATGATGATTTAATAATGTATGTAACTATTGAATCACTGTGTGGTATACTTGAAACCCATATAATATTGTTTATCAACTATACTTCAATAAAAATACACTTAAAAACAATTTTTGTTTGTTTATTTATAATTTATTTTTAAAAAGTCTCATATTTCATCTATTATTTTCCTGATTCTTTGGAATTATCTTTCTGTGTTCTATTGTAGAATATTGGGTTTCCTCAAAAGAGCTATTTTGAATTCAATACTGGGTAAATCATAAATCTCCAGGTCTTTTGGTTTGCTTACTGGAGGATTATTCCCTTGTTCCCTTGTTTCTTTATGTTCTTTGGAGTTTCAGGTTGCTGTTTTATGAAGTAGAGTTTACCTTGTCCAATTTTTGCTGACTGCCTTCATGTGTGAGATACTTTTGTTGGTCATACTTATATGTGGACCTTTCTCTGACTTTTTATGGATATGCCTGCTCCATGCTTTTTGCTCTCTCATGGCCAAATTTGTAAACTTGTGTGTCTTCTCTCAGTCTTACAAGTTACCAAGTCGGCTGTTGGAAATCTGTTTTTTGTTTTCCCAAATTAGGTGGTATAGCTCAAGTTTGCCCATAGACCTGGCCTGTTTTATTTGGACACCATCTGTCTATTTGAGCTTGCTCTTGTTCTCACCTTTGGGAGTATACCCAAGATGTTTGCCTCAGAGGGGGGGGAGGTGTGGGTTTAGCACTTGTGTTGGAGATGCCTACAGGCCAGGAATATACTCATATGATGCTTTCCCAGTGACTCATGGGCAAGTTCTATGATGGATTTGAGAACATAGACAACAGGACCACATCCCTTCAATACCCTCTGATATTCTTTTCTTTTTTATTTAGCTTGCCATGTAATTTTTTTTCTTTTTTTCTTTTGGTATCATTAATCTACAATTACATGAGCAACATTATGGTTACTAGACTCTCGCCATCATCAAGTCCCCACCACATACCCCATTACAATCATTGTCCATCAGCATAGTAAGATGCTATAGAATCACTACTTGTCTTCTCTGAGTTGTACTGCCTTCCCCGTGCCACCGCTACATTACGTGTGCTAATCATAATGCCCATTCTCCCCCTTATCCCTCCCTTCCCACCCATCTTCCCCAGTCCCTTTCCCTTCGGTAACAGTTAATCCATTCCTGGGTTCTTGAGTCTGCTGCTGTTTTGTTTCTTCAGTTTTTTCTTTGTTCTTGTACTCTACAGATGAGTGAAATCATTTGATACTTGTCTTCCTCTGCCTGGCTTATTTCACTGAGCATAATACCCTCTAGCTCCATCCACGTTGTTGCAAATGGGAGGATTAGTTTTCTTCTCATGGCTGAATAATATTCCATTGTGTATGTGTACCACATCTTTTTTATCCATTCATCTACTGATGGACACTTAGGTTGCTTCCATTTCTTGGCTATTGTAAATAGTGCTGTGATAAACATAGGGGTGCATATGTCTTTTTCAAACTGGGATCCTGCATTTTTAGGGTAAATTCCTAGGAGTGGAATTCCTTAGTTAAGTGGTATTTCTAATTTTGGTTTTTTGGAGAACCTCCATACTGCTTTCCAAGTTAGTGGTTGAACTAATTTACATTCCCACCAGCAGTGTAGGAGGGTTACCCTTTCTCCACATCCTCGCCAACATTTGTTGTTGTTTGTCTTTTGGATGCTGGCCATACTCACTGGTGTGAGGTGATATCTCATTGTGCTTTAATTTGCATTTCTCTGATGATTAGTGATGTGGAGCATCTTTTCATGTGCTTGTTGGCCATCTGAATTTCTTCTTTGGAGAAGTGTCTGTTCAAATCCTCTACCCATTTTTTAATTGGTTTATTTGCTTTTTGTTTGTTGAGGTGAAGGAGCTCTTTATATATTTTAAATGGCAACCCTTTTTCGGATATGTCATTTATGAATATATTCTCCCATACTGTAGGATGCTTTTTATTCTGTTGATGGTGTCCTTTGCTGTTCACTTTTAGTGCGTGTATGTCTGGTTGATCTGTCCTTTGGAGTGAGTGGTGTGTTGAAGTCTCCTAAAATGAATGCATTGCTTTCTATTTCCCCCTTTAATTCTGTTAGTATTTGTTTCACATATGTAGGTGCTGCTGTGTTGGGTGCATAGATATTTATTATAGTTATATCCTCTTGTTGGATTGACCCCTTTATCATCATGTAATGTCCTTCTTTGTCTCTTGTGACTTTCTTTGTTTTGAAGTCTATTTTCTCTGAGACAAGTACTGCAACTCCTGCTTTTTTCTCCCAGTTAGTTGCATGAAATATCTTTTTCCATCCCTTCACTTTTAGTCTGTGTATGTCTTTGGGTTTAATGTGAGTCTGATGTAGAAAGCATATAGATGGGTCTTGTTTTTTAACCCATTCAGTGACTCTATGTCTTTTGATTGGTGAATTCAGACCATTCACATTTAGGGTGATTATGGATAGGTATGTATTTATTGCCATTGCAGGCTTTAGATTCGTGGTTAACAAAGGTTCAAGGTTAACTTCCTTACTATCTAAGAGTCTAACTTAACTCAATATGCTATTACAAACACAATCTAAAGGTTCTTTTATTCTCCTCCTTTTTCTTCCTCCTCCATTCTTTATATATTATGTATCATATTCTGTACTCTTTCTCTATCCCTTGATTGACTCTGGGGTTAGTCCATTTAGTTTTGCATTTGCTTAGTAATTAACTCTTGGTGACTGGTGGGAGGGAAGAGCTGTTTTCATCTTCCCAGCTGTTATGCCTGTCTCCACTGCCAGAACCAGTGGGCCGAGCACACAGGTATAAACCTCTATGCTTTGCGTTTGTAGTTGCTGTAGATGGGGCTACCCTCTGGGTGGCCTAACACCCGGGTAGGGTTTGCCTTTTTGTGAGCTGAGTAGGGCTGGCTGGGAGAAAGGCACAGTAGGCTGCATATCACAGAGGGGGTCCTTGGAGCTCTGTAGCCAACCAGGGAGATGGAGCTCCTGAAGTTTGAGAGAGTTCCCAACCTGCTGGGCAGAGTGCACCTGGACAATTTTGTCTACCTTTCCTTTCTCCTGAGCAGTAAGCTCTGTGCAGTCCTTGCCCCTTTAGCAGCCCTCTTGCTTTTAGGAAGTCTCTCAGACTGTCCGCCTTTCTTTTGTCCCAGAGCAGCTGGATCATGCATCCCTGATTTCCACAAGCAGCTGGAATCTCTGTCTCTCCAGGTATTCTGCCTATCTTAGCTTTCTTCCCCTCTAATCATGAGAGTACCATGAAAGCACCATGAAATGTAGGTTTGTGCTCCCAGAGCAGATCTCTGGAGTTAGGTATTCAGCAGTCCATGGCCTCCACTCCCTCCCTGCTCTGTTTCTCTTCCTCCTGCCGGTGAGCTGGGGTGGGGGACTGCCTTGGGTCCTGCTGGGCCACAGCTTTGCTACATTAGCCTGTTCCATGAGCTTTATTATTTCTCAAGGTCTATGCAGTTTGGCACAGTCCTCTTTCCTGTTGCTCTTTTAGGATTAGTTGTATTAATTATATTTTCATATTATATGCAGTTTTAGTAGGAAGCCTCTGTCTCACCTCTCATGCCACCATCTTTAATCAAGAACTTCATTTTTAAAGGTGAAAAATATTTCATGTTATGTATGTATCATATTTTGTTTATGCATTCATTTGTCCATGGACATTTAAATATGAATTTTAGGATCAGCTTTTCAATTTCTGCCATAAAGTCCATGAGATTTAAAAAAAATAATTGACACTAATATGTTGATTGTTTTGGGGTGTGTCACCATTTTAACCATATTGTGTTTTTCAATCCATTATCATGGTTTGTCCTTTCAATTATTTAGTTTCTTTCTAAAATATTTTGTAGTTTTTAATGTAGAAAGTCTCCTGTCTTTTTGTTTATATTCCTATATATTTAATTATTTTTAATGTTTACTTGGAGTTGTCTTAATATCATTTCATATTATTTAATGCCAGTGCATAGAAACATAATTGAATTTTGAGTACTACGCTATGCTGAAACTGTTGAACTCATTCATTAGCTCAAATCATTTTTTTTGGTGGCTTCTTTAAGTTTCTGTATAAGACATGAAAATAGAAATAGTTTTACATCTTACTTTGTAATTTGGATTTCTTTTATTTGTTTTTCTTGCCTGGTTGGTTTGGCTAGAATTTCCAATATAAAATGTTGAATAGAAGTGATGAGAGTCTCTATTCTTGTTTTGTGCCTTATCTTAGGTTGAAAGCTTTCAGATCCTCACCATTATGATGTCAGCTGGGTGTATTTTATAAGTGCCTTTTATACTGTTGAGAAAACTCCTTGTTTTCCTAGTTTGTTGATTATAGTTATAATGGAAATATTTTAAATTTTATAATATTCTTTGTTTGCAACAATTTTGTTTTTTGCTTTATTCTGTTAATGTGATGTATTTAAGGTTAAATCCCCCTTGGTTATGTTGTGTATTACTTTTAACATACTGTATTATCTAGAGGTTATTTGCTTCTATATTTGTAAGTGTAGTGTTCTTTAGTTCTCTCTCTTTTTGGGGGAGGAGGGAAGGGTGTGGCCTCAGTGTCAAGATAATGCTGGCATCATAGAATGTGTTAGGAAATATTCCTTTATTTTCTATTTTTATACAATGTTTTCAATAGAATTTGTGTTAATTCTTTACATTTTGGTAGAATTCATCAGCAAATCCATCTGGTTCTAGAGTTTCCTTTTGTGGAGATGTGTGCTTACTGATTCAGTATCCTTTCTTGTTTTAGGTGTGCTCTGACTTTATGATTCTCGAGTCAGTTTAGTGTAATTCTAGTAACTTTTCCACTTCATCTAGGTTATCTGATTGTTAATGTACAGTTATTTACAGAAATCTTGTAAATCCCTTTTATTTTTAGAAGGTCATAGTGATGTGCCTACTTTGATTCCTGATTTTAGTAATTTGAACTTTTATCTTTATTCTTCAAAGTATTGCTAAACTTTTTTCAATTTTGTTGATATTTCAATGAATCAAGGTTTTGTTTTGTTTATTCTATTATTTTTCTATTCTCTCTTTCACTTATCTCTGATGTGGCCCTATTAAGAAATAATAATGTCCTTTCTTCTGCTGTCTTTCTTTTTTTTTTGCACTTCCTATTTTCATTACCTAAAGACATGTTAGGTTATTGATTTGAGGTATTTTTTCTTAATGTGGGTATTTCAAAGTATAAATTCCCATTGAGCATTGCTTTCTTGCATCCCCTTAGTTTTGGCATGTTGTGTTTTTGTTTTCATTATTTTCAAAGTGTTAGTTATCCTTGTGGCTTTATTTACTCATATGTTTTTAAGAGTGCATCGACTAATATAATACATTTGTGACATTTACAGTTTTCCTCTTATTAATTTCTAATTTTATTCCATTGTATTTAAGAAGATACTTTGACTTCAACATTCACGTTTTGCTGAATCTTGTTTTATGCCCTAACATGCAGTCATACTCGAGACTGTTCTACATATATTTGAAAAGAAAAGAATGTGTATTCTATTTTGTGGTGGTCTGTGTATGTCTGTTAGGTCTCATTGGTTTGTAGTTGCTTTCAAGTCCTCTGTTTCTTTAATGATCTATTTTCTGGTTGTTCTAACCATTATTGAAAGTACATTGTTGAAGTCACCAACTGTTATTGTAGAACTTTATTTCTCCCCTAATTCTGTTAACTTTTGTATATTTTTGGCACACTATTATTAGGTGTGTATATAGTTGTGTTATATCCTCTTGAAGGACAGAGTTACAAATCAAAGTACATTGATACTGGCTTTTATATTTATCTATGTAGTTACTTTCACCAGTGTTCTTTATTTACTTGTATGGCTTCAAGTTACCATCTAGTGTCCTTTCATTTCAGTCTGAAAGACTTATTTTAGCACTTTTTGTAAGGAAGTTCTACTAGAGATGAATTCCTTCAGTCCTTGTTTATTTGGAAATCTTTATTTCCTCTACATTTTTAAAACACATTTTTGCTGGATATAAAATTCTTGGTTCACAGTTTTTTTTTCCTTTCAGTACTTTATGCCATCCCACTTCCTTCTGCCCTCCATGGTTTCTGAAGAAAAATTGACTTCTATCTAACTGAGGATACTTTAGATGTGAAAAGCCTCCTTTTGTGTTGCTTTAAAGATTCTCTTTGTGTTAGGCTTTCAGTAGCTTAATTATAATATGTCTCTGTGCACCTCTGATTTCATCAGGCTTGGAGATTCATCTACTTCATTAAGTTTGGGAAATTTTCAGCCATTATTTCATAAAATATTATTTATATCCCTTCTATCCATCTGGAATTTCAATTATGAGAATTTTGGTATGCTTTATAATGGCCCATAGTTCTCCGAGGTTCTGTTAATTTTTCTTCATTATCTTTGTTTCTCCTTAGTGAATAATCTCAATTGAACTACCTTCAAGTTTCCTGATTATCTCTCCTTTCTGCTCAGATTTGATGTTGAACACCTCCAGTGAAATTTTCATTTCTGTTATTATGCTTTTCATCTCTAGAATTCCTATTCCATTTATTTAATAATTTCTGTCTTTTAATTAATATTCTGTATTTTTTGAGATGTCATTCTCCTGATTCTTTAGTTCTTTGTCCATGGTTTCCTTAGCTTTTTTTTATTTTTTATTTTTTATTTTTTATTTTATTTCTTTAATTTTAGCTATTTTATTATTATTATTATTTATTTTATTTACAATTTATTTTGGTATCATTAACCTACAATTACATGTGCAATACTATGGTGATTAAACTACCCCCTTCATCAGGACTCCCAACAACCCCATTACAGTCACTGTCCATCAGCATAGTGAGATGCTATAGAGTCACTACTTGTCTTCTCTGAGTTGTACAACCCTCCCCGTGCCCCCGATACCTTATGTCTGCCAATCGTAATACCCATTTTACCCTCTTATCCCTCTCTTCCCACCCATCTTCCCCAGTCCCTTTCCCTTTGGTAACTATTGGTCCGTTCTTTGGTTCTGTGAGTCTGCTGCTGTTTTGCTCCTTCAGGTTTTTTCTTTGTTCTTATATACCACATATGAGTGAAATAATTTGGTACTTGTCATTTGGGTTTGGCTTATTTCACTGAGCATAATACCCTCTAACTCCATCCATGTTGCAAATTGTAGGATTTGTTTTCTTCTTATGGCTGAATAATATTCCATTGTGTATATGTACCACATCTTCTTTATCCATTCATCTACTGATGGACACTTAGGTTGCTTCCATTTCTTGGCTATTGTAAATAATGCTGCAATAAACATAGGGGTGCATCTGTCTTTTTGAAACTGGGCCGCTGCATTCTTAGGGTAAATTCCTAGGAGTGGAATTCCTGGGTCAAATGGTATTTCTATTTTGAATTTTTTGAGGGACCCCCATACAGCTTTCCACAATGGTTGAACTAATTTGCATTCCCACCAGCAGTGTAGGAGGGTGCCCTTTTCTCCACATCCTCGCCAACGTTTGTTGTTTGTGCTTTGGATGTTGGCCATCCTCACTGGTGTGAGGTGATATCTCATTGTGGTTTTAATCGGCATTTCTATTATGACCAGCGATGTGGAGCATCTTTTCATGCGCCTGTTGCCCATCTGAATTTCTTCTTTAGAGAACTGTCTATTCATGCCCTCTGCCCATTTCTTAATTGGATTATTTGCTTTTTGTTTGTTAAGGTGCGTGAGTTCTTTATATATTTTGGATGTCAACCCCTTATCAGATGCATCATTTATGAATATATTTTCGCATACTGTAGGATGTATTTTTGTTCTACTGATGGTGTCCTTTGCTGTACAGAAGATTTTCAGCTTGATATAGTCCCACTTGTTCATTTTTGCTTTTGTTTCCCTTGCCCAGGGGGATATGTTCATGAAGAAGTCGTTCATGTTTATGTCCATGAGATTTTTGCCTATGTTTTTTTCTAAGAGTTTTATGGTTTCATGATTTACATTCAGGTCTTTGATCCACCTTGAGTTTACCTTTGTGTATGGGGCTAGACAGTAGTCCAGTTTCATTCTCTTACATGTAGCTGTCCAGTTTTTCGAACACCAACTGCTGAAGAGGCTGTCCTCTCCCCATTGTATATCCAAGGCTCCTTTATCAAATATTAATTGGCTGTAAATGTCTGGGTTAATGTTTGGATTTTGTATTCTGTTCCACTGGTCTGTGGGTGTTTTTGTGCCAGTACGAAATTGTCTTGATTACTGTGGCTTTGTAGTAGAGTTTGAAGTCAGAGAGCATAATTCCCCCTGTTTGATTCCTCCTTCTCAGAATTGCTTTGGCTATTTGGGGTCTTTTCTGGTTTCATATGAATTTTAGAGTTATTTATTCCAGTTCATTGAAGAAAGCTGTTGGTAGTTTGATACGGATTGCATTGTATCTGTAGATTGCTTTAGGTGGTATAGCTATTTTGACAATAATTATTCTTCCTAGCCAAGAGCATGGGATGCATTTCCATTTGTTACTGTCCTCTTTAATTTCTCTTAGGAGTGTCTTGTAGTTTTCAGAGTACAGGTCTTTCATTTCCTTGGTTAGGTTTATTCCTAGGTATTTAATTCTTTTTGATGAAATTGTGAATGGAATTGTTTTTCTGATTTCTCTTTCTGTTAGTTAATCATAAGCGTATAGGAAAGCAACAGATTTCTGTGTGTTAATTTTGTATCCTGCAACTTTGCTGAATTCAGATATTAGTTCTAGTAGTTTTGGAGTGGAGTCTTTAGGGTTTTTTATGTACAGTATCATGTCATCTGCAAATAGTGACAATTTGACTTCTTCTTTAAAAATCTGGATGCCTTGTATATCTTTGTTTTGTCTGATTGCCATACTATGTTGAATAACAGTGGAGAGAGTGGGCATCCCTGTCCTGTTCCCGATCTTAGATGAAAAGCTTTCAGCTTCTCGCTGTTAAGTATGATGTTAGCTGTGGGTTTGTCATATATAGCCTTTATGATGTTGAGGTACTTGCCATCTATACCCATTTTGTTGAGAGTTTTAATCATGAATGGATGCTGAATTTTGTCAAATGCTTTTTCAGCATCTATGGAGATGATCATGTGGTTTTTGTTCTTCTTTTTGTTGATGTGGTGGATGATGTTGATGAATTTTCGAATGTTATACCATCCTTGCATCCCTGGGATGAATCCCACTTGATCATGGTGTATGATCCTGTGGATGTATTTTTGAATTTGGTTTGCTAATATTTTGTTGAGTATTTTTGCATCTACGTTCATCAAGGATATTGGTTTGTAATTTTCTTTTTTAGTGAGGTCTTTGCCCGGTTTTGGTATTAGAGTGATGCTGGCTTCATAGAAAGCGTTTGGAAGTATTCCCTCCTCTTCTATCTTTTGGAAAACGTTAAGGAGAATGGGTGTTATTTCTTCTCTATATGTCTGGTAGAATTCAGAGGTGAATCCAACAGGTCCGGGGGTTTTGTTCTTGGGTAGCTTTTTCATTTCCGATTCAATTTCGTTTCTCGTGATTGGTCTGTTTAATTCTTCTGTTTCTTGCTTGGTCAGTCTTGGAAGGTTGTATTTTTCTAAGAAGTTGTCCATTTCTTCTAGGTTTTGCAGCTTGTTAGCATATAGATTCTCATAATATTCTCTTATAATTCTTTGTATTTCTGTGGGGTCCGTTGTTATTTTTGCTTTCTCATTTCTGATTCTGTTTATGTGTGTAGATTCTGTTTTTCGGTTTATGAGTCTGGCTATGGGTTTATGTATTTTGTTTATTTTTTCAAGGAACCAGCTTTTGGTTTCATTGATTTTTTCTATTGTTTTATTCTTCTCAATTTTATTTATTTCTTCTCTGATCTTTATTATGTCTCTCCTTCTGGTGACTTTGGGCCTCCTTTGTTCTTCTTTATCCAATTTCAATAAGTGTGTCTTTAGGCTGTTCATTTGGGAATGCTCTTCCTTCTTTAAATAGGCCTGGATTGCAATGAGCTTTCCTCTTAGAACTGCCTTTGCTGTATCCCACAGAAGTTGTGGCTTTGTGTTGTTGTTGTCATTAGTCTCCATATATTCTTTGATTTCTGTTTTGATTTGGTCTTTAACCATTGATTCATTAGGAGAATGTTGTTAAGTCTCAATGTATTTGTGAGCCTTTTTGATTTCTTTCTAAAATTTATTTCTAGCTTTATACCTTTGTGATCAGGGAAGTTGGTTGGTAGGATTTAAATATTTTTGAATTTACTGAGGTTCTTTTTGTGGCCTAGTATGTGGTCTATTCTGGAAAATGTTCCATGTGCACTTGAGAAGAATGTGTATCCTATTGCTTTTGGGTGCAGAGTTCTGTAGATATCTATTAGGTCCATCTATTCTAGTGTGTTGTTCAGTGCCTCTGTGTCTTTACTTGTTCTCTGTCTAGTTGATCTATCCTTTGGAGTGAGTGGTGTTTTGAAGTCTCCTAAAATGAATGCATTGCTGTTTATTTCCACCTTTAATTCTGTTAGTATTTGTTTCACATATGTTGGTGCTCCTGTGTTGGGTGCATATATATTTATAATGGTTATATCTTCTTGTTGGACTGACCCCCTTATCATTATGTTATATCCTTCTTTATCTCTTGGTACTTTCTTCGTTTTGAAGTCTATTTTGTCTGATAGACTTACTGCAACACCTGCTTTTTTCTCTTTGTTGTTTGCATGAAATATCTTTTTCTGTCCCTTCACTTTTAGTCTGTGTATATTTTTGGGTTTGAGGTGAGTCTCTTATAAGCGGCATATAGATGGGTCTTGATTTTTCATCCACTCTGTTACTCTTTGCCTTCTGATTGGTGCATTCAGTCCATTTACATTTAGGGTGATTATTGATAGATATGTACTTATTGCCACTGCTGGCTTTAGATTCGTGGTTACCAAAGGTTCAAGGGTTGCTTCTTTACTATCTAACAATCTAACTTAACTTTCTTGTTAAGTTATTGTGAACGCCGTCTGATGTTTCTTTATTTCTCCCTTCCTATTCTTCCTCCTCCATTCTTTATATATTGGGTGTTTTATTCTTTCCCTTTAGTTAGTATTTGGATGGTATGCTTTCATTGCTATGATTTTATTTTCTCTGGTGACATCTTTTTAGCCTTAGGGGTGCTTCCCTCTAGAGCAGTTCGTTTAAGATATGCTGTAGTGGTGGTTTATGAGAGGCAAACTGTTTCAACTTTCCTTTGTCTTGAAATTGTTTAATCCCTCCGTCATATTTAAATGATAATCGTGCTGTATACAATATTCTTGGTTCGAGGTCCTTCTGTTTCATTACGTTAAATATATCATGCCATTCTCTTCTCGGCTGTAAGGTTTCTGCTGAGAAGTGTGATGATAGTCTGATGGGTTTTCCTTTGTAGGTGATCTTTTTTCTCTCTCTAGCTGCCTTTAATACTCTGTCTTTATCTTTGATCTTTGCCATCTTAATTATTATGTGTCTTGGTGTTGTCTTCCTTGGGTCCCTTGTGTTGGGAGTTCTGTGTGCTTCCGTGGACTGTGAGACTATTCCCTTCCCCAGTGTGGGAAAGTTTTCAGCAATTATTTCTTCAAAGACACTTTCTATCCCTTTTTCTCTCTCTTCTTCCTCTGGTACTCCTATAATGTGAATATTGTTCCGTTTGGATTGGTCACACAGTTCTCTCAATATTCTGTCATTCTTAGAGATCCTTTTTTCTCTCAGTACCTCAGCTTCTTTTTCTTCCTCTTGTCTAGTTTGTGTTTCATTTATCGTCTCCTACACCATATCCAATCTGCTTTTAATACCGTCCATTGTGTTCTTCAAGGATTGGATCTCTGACCGGAAGGCATTCCTGAGTTCTTGAATATCTTGCCATACCTCCATGAGCATGTTAATGATTTTTATTTTGAACTCCCTTTCAGGGAGAGTCATAAGGTCCACATCATTTAAATCTTTCTCAGGAGTTGTATTCATAATTTTACTCTGGACCAGGTTCCTTTGGTGTTTCATATTTGTGTATGGAGCCCTCTAGTGCCCAGAAGCTCTACTCTCTGGAGCTGCTCAGCCCCTGAAACAATGTCCGGGATTGTAGGGGAATGGTATTGGTGCCTAGGGGGAGGAAAGGGTTGTTACCTGTTTCTTGGCTGCTATGCCTGTCTCCACTGTCTGAACCAGTGGGCTGAGCACAGAGGTATAAGCCTCTGTGCTTTGTCTTTTTAGTTGCTGTAGACAGACCTTCCCTCTGGCTGGCCTAACACCTGGGAAGGGTTTCCAGGTTTGCAAGCCCAGTGGGGCTGGCCAGGTGAAAGGTGCACTAGTCTGCCTGTCACAGAATGGGTTCTTGGAGCTGTGTAGGCAGCCAGGGAGCTGGCACACCTGAAGATCAGAAAACTCCCAATCTGCTGGGCAGAGTACACCTGGACAATTTTGTCTACCTGTCTTTTCTACTGATCAGTAAACTCTGTGCAGTCCTTGCCCCCTTAGCCGGCCTCTTGCTAAGGTCTTCTTTGTTAGGAAGTCTCTCAGACTGCCTGCCTTTCTTTTGTCCCAGAGCCGCTGGGTATGGATCCCTGATTTCACAAGCAGCTGGAATCTTAGTCTCTCCAGGAATTCTGCCTGTCTTAGCTTTCCAAGCTCCTCATTACAAGAGTATCATGCAAGCACCATGAAATGTAGGTTTATGTTCCATAGTAGATCTCCAGAGTTAGGCATTCAGCAGTCGTAGTTCTCCACTCCCTCTCTGCTCTGTTCCTGTTCCTCTTGCCAGTGAGCTGGGGTGGGGGAAGGGCTTGGACCCCGCAGGACCACAGCTTTAGTACATTACCGTTTTCTGTGAGGGCTGCTCTTGTCTCCAGGTGTATGCAGTTTGTTGTAGTCCTCTTTCCCGTTGCTCTTTCAATAGTAGTTGTAGTAGCTTTATTTTCTTATTATATGCGGTTTTAGGAGGAAGCCTCTGTCTCACCTCTCACGCTGCCATCTTTAATCCATCTTTAGCTTTTTGAACATACTTAATTCCACACCCTTGTCTAGTGTAGCCAACACCATGCTTTAGTCTGCAATGATTTCTATTAGCTTATTTTTTCTGTGAATGGGGCTTACTTTCTTGTTTTTATGCATGTCTCATAATTTTTTACTGAACATGATATTTTGAAGATTTTAATGTTATAAATCTGGAAATGATATGACCCTCCCTGAGGTTTGTTGCTGCTGCCTGTCATGTTTTGTAGTTTATATATTGACAATTATGAAATATTTTTGTAAGACTCTGTATTTTGTTTTGTGTGGTCACTGAAATCCTTATTCTGTTGCTTTGTGGTCATCTAGTGATTTGAAAGATTTACTTAAATGACTGGAGTCTATAAAAATATCCTGGTCTGCTCATTTAATTTTGGCTTTGTGTCTAGGTACTCCTATATTTAGCCAGGCCATTCAAAACTCTTCCTTTGCTTTAAAATCCTACTTATTTGGAGCCCAAAGATCAGTCAGATGTGATAATTTAGGGTCATCTAAGATATTTTTCTTTTTTGAGAATTAATCCATCTCTTGACATGGCCTGGCCTTATAGATTCACCAGTAAATGCAGGAACTTCTTAAACTCTTATTCCACTATGTGTCTCCTTCCATAGCCTCTTCCTTCCTAGCTTTTACCATCTATTTGGTGCTTGCCTTGTCTGTTATACCTTGCTCCAGGTGACTGAAGCTGGTAAAGGGGCTTTTACAAGATTTTGAAAATCCCACTCAAGGGGCCACTCTAGTCCTGAGAAATTTCTGAGGCGGGAAAAAGAAAGGCAAGCCTGAGTTAATCCCTCAGGGAACCACCAGACAAGTGAAACATGCAATCAAAATTCTTTGACAAGACACATATCACCTACTTTGGCATCAGCAAGTCAGGAAAGGAACATAAGACACCATCTCCAAGGCCACCACCAAACTGGGGAGTAGATGTGCTAGGTAGGTTTCTTATGATACCATAATACTCTCTTACTGAAATTTAGCAGCTTCTTTATTCACTAACCATTTCCTTTACTATTTTAAGTTTTTGGTTTGTTTCCAAAATGCCAAAAACTTCATTTTGACAGATTTTTGTCAATCTAATCATTGCTTACATAGAGAAATGGAGTTTTGGAATTCCCTATTCCCCTATTTTTGATGACATCATTTTGAAAAATAGTTGTGCTAGATATGAGATTATTAGTTAACAACTTATTCTTTCAGAACTTTGAATATATCATTTATTACTGTCTTCAATTATTTATAATGAAGGCAGCTTTTTATCTTAGATTCCTTTTTTGATGAGTCATTTTTCTTTTACTACTTCAAAGCTTTTCTCTTTGTCTTTGGCATTCAACATGTTCACTACGTGTGTCTAGGTGTGGATCTCTTAGTGTTTATTTTACTTGGAGTTTATTGAGCCTCTTGGGTGTGTTGATTAATGCTTTTAATGAAATTTAGGGTGTTTTTAATCATTAATTTTTCACATATTGTGTTTGCTCCTTTTTCTCTCTCCTCTCCTTCTGGTACTCTTAATGTGTTTGGTGCACTTATGGTGTCCCACATTTCCCTGAGACTGTTTATTTTCATAAGTTTTTTCTGTTCTTAAAGTTTCATTATCTTTATTGATCTCTCTTCAAATTTTCTGATTATTTCTTCTGCCACCTCAAATATACTGTTCAGTCACTTTAGTAAATTTTCATTCTGGTTATTATGTTTTTTCAATTCCAAAATTTATATTTGGTTCTTTAAAAAAATCACTTTTATCTTTTTATTAGTTTTCTATATTTCATAAGATATTGTCATGGTGCCTTCCTTTAAGTCTTTAAACATGGTTTCTTGTAATTCTTTGAATATATTTATAATAGCTGCTTTTTAGTCCTGTCTACTCAGTCTAGAATAAGAGTCCAATCAAAGAAAATTTCTAGTGTCTTCCTTTTTCTTGTGTATGGGTCATATTTTTCTTTTTCTTTGCATGTCTTCTAATATTTTTTGATAACTGGCTTTTTGGACAATATATTTTAGCTAATCTGATACTGATTTTGATAGTTAATTCATTTGACTTTCTAAGAGATGCACAGATAGCTGGTAAAATATTATTTCTAGGTGTGTCTCTGAGGGTGTTTCCAGAAGAGATTAGCATTTTAATTGGTGAACTGAATAAAGCAGATGACCCTTTAGAGTGAGAGTGGGTATCACTTACACACTGAGTACAAATGTATGGTTCAAAAAGCTGGAGGAAAAGAAAATTCACTCTCTTTCTGCTTTTGCTAAGGCATCCATCTTCTCCTGTCCTCAGATATCACTCCTCCTGTTTTTAATGTTTTTGGACCCAGATCTTGATTTGCACATCAGCCCCTTGATCTTGAGGCCTTTGGACTTGGACTGAATTACACTACTAGCTTTCCTGTTTCTCTAGTTTGCAGATGGCACATTATGGGACTTATCAGAATCCATACCATGTGATCCAATTCCTAAAACAAATCTCCCATCTCTCTCTCTTATCCATCCTATTGGTTCTCTTTCTCTAGAGAACCCTTCTATACTGATTCAACAACCCCGTGCTTCTTATTGTTTCAATTTGTCTATTTGTTAGAGACTTGGCTGAACTTAATCTCTGAATTCTTTTTCCTCCTGAATTGTCCATGCTTCTTATGGCCATGCTTAAATTTTTTCCTTGTAATTTTCATTTAGTCTTGGTACCTAAGGAGTCTCCATCAGTTTTTGTTTGGTCTAAAGTTGTGTTTATGATCCCTTTCTAGTTAAATTTACCTTATTATTAATTATGTCTGTGTCTTAAAGACGGCTTTCATAGTTCATAGAGTTTATACTTTTGACCATTGTCCAGGGGCTACTGGCTCAGATATTTACTGTCCAATTGCTCCTGGGAGTGTGCTTGCAAGTAGTCTTCTAGTATTCCAGGAATGAGTGTGATTTAAGTTTGGATTTCTGTGAGTTAACACTGTGTCATAGTGGCTTATTTTTCAGCCAATGATTGGTCAGAGTTTGTGCTTAAGCACTTTGAGCTAGTATTGCTTCTGGCTTCCATCCTTTGCTAATGACTCTAAGTCTAAGACAAAGCTTTAAAGTGTTTACTAAGTCCCACTCTGATTTCCTTTTGAGTGGGTGAAGCCTAGCACACGTGCACAGCCTTCATAACCCCTAGATTTAAGTGCAATCCCCCTAGAGTGATTTTGTAAATCTTTACCCTTTTTGTTTTCATTAAACTTCTGGTTTCTCTTCCATTTTCAATTGTTACAAGTATTACAGAGATGTCAGTTTCCTCTTAATCACTCTCCTCCAAAATTTCCACTGTTTTTGAAAAAGCCCTAAGGCATGAAATCCACTTGCTATGTTCTAAAGTCAGGCAGAGCTTCAGTGTTCATCATTAAGGCAGACCCTTCCTTGGAAAGAAGCTTTTACCACTGCACTGGATCTGTGGGCATAGACAGTGACCCACTTCTCACAGAGTGACACTCATACTCTCAAAGTAGACACTGAGTAGGGATTATGGCCCTTGGTTTTCTTGGCCCCTTGCTCTCTTTGGCTTCTTCTTCCCAGTGTTCTCCACTTCATGATCTAATTAGGTTTAGGAAATCAAAATACCAGTGTACTTGGGTTGCTCTACCTGGAGTAAAGTTTTAGACCCACAAGTGGGAGTTAGGTGGGGGAGGAAAAGACCTGTACTTTTCACTGTGCACACCCAGAATACTTTTCAGAATGTTCAGCTTGGGGAATAAGCAGTTCTGTTTGGCCTCTCTTCCCAGGGTGAAACTAGCCCTAGACTAAGAGCTGGAGGGAGGCGAAAACCCTATCTTTTTAAATACATCTACCTTAAGTAGATCTCCTGGAGTAGAAAGAACTTCTATAATAGGGAGCTGAGGAGGGCAGGATTAGGAGTAGTTTCTTGTTCCAATATCACAGATTCTCATTGTTCTAACTGAGTTTAGTAGATTTTCTTGAATAAATTTTCACCATCTGATGTATGCCTTTATAACAATTTCCAGAAATTTAAAAAATGTTTTTAAAAAAATTTTCATCAGTTAAGTGGTTGTTTCACTAAGGAGAGCGACTGTTGAGTTCTTTACACAACTATTCCAGAGATCTTGTAGTGTTGTCAGTTATCAATAACTCTGCAACTGTTACTTCATTAGAAGCACAGTGCTATTCAAGTTAAATTAATGCATTATCTCTTGCTATTTGTAAACAATTCGTGGGATATGAGTTTCTTTGTTTCAGTCCTATTTCCTTGTGTTGGTCTGACTTTAATGATGAGAGTGAAAAAATCAAAGCCCCTTACAGTATAATCAATCTACTGAGCCTGAGCTCCTGGATATCAATTTCTTCTGACAACTGTTGGGACCTCTCAAGCCAGGTAAAATTTCAGAGACACCCTTAGCTATGAAAAAACAGAGGAAAGCAAAGTCACTATAAGCAGTTTTTCTTTTTTCAGTTTTTAGATTGTCCCAAGAGCCTGGTCACTATTTTTGGCTGCTGGTTTTTTTTTAAGTATGCATGCGAATCTGAGGAAAATGTCCTCCTGTTGCCCTGTGGACCAAGGTAAGGGCTCTAACATGTCTTGCTGGATGAGACTAACTAGATGGAAGACTCTGTTCTTTTCCATCTTTGTGTCAGATAAGAAAACAATGTATAAGAGAAGTAAGATAAACATGAGTTGTGGCTTTATAAATCTTCTGTCCCCTCATTGCAGTTCAAATAGAGTCTCTGAGATCAGACAGTACTTATTTCAAATTCTACTCTTTAGAGTATTCAGAGTAGATCAGACTTAGCAAAGAGGCTTCAGGGGGCCAGATTAATTTTGAGTAGGGAGAGAAATTTTTAGCCTCATTTTCTTCAAGAGCTTTTGGAGTTTCTTTTTCAGTATGTACATATTCTCTTTCAGCAATCAGCTCCTCATAGACTGCAATGGATTACCCCCTTCCGCTCCCAGAAAGTGAGGTTTTTTGCCCACTAGGGAAGTTTCCTACCCCAATTGATGCACTATTACCCCAGGGAGGATGGTTATCTGCTACAAGCTAGTGGATTCTTCCCTTGCAGGAAATCCTCCCTCTCTCAGACAGGTGAATTCTCCCCTCTGGTTGGGCCGAAGTTCTCTGCCCCAATAGTCAATTCTCTCTCCAAACTTGTGTGGTTTCTCCATAGGCATCCGGTTTATTTTCCAATAGTCAAGTTCTCTGCATAAGCCTGGGGGCTTTCTTATTCTCTAGGAAACACTTCATCTCTGCTATTGGTCCCTTTACATCTGCCAGATGGCTAATAAGGAGGGCCAAACTAAAAAGTTAAAGGCTGCCAGTAGAAATAGATGGATATCTTTAAAATAGATGGTAATAGACCCACACCCACACCTATGGAAAAGCAGACTTACTTTGATGGTTGAAAGAAGCTTATCTTCCTACCCTGGATATGCTTCTTGCTTGGGAGGGGATTTCTCCTCAGGATAACTTTTCATATATGAAATCCTTAAAAGTTTAGCCTAAAATTGGTTTTATTGCATGTGTGAGCATATGTATATATGCATTTATGTGTGAGTGTAGTTGGGAAATTATTGGTCATGGGGGACTGACATGAAATTTTCTTATTTATAAGAACATGGACCTTTTAAGTAAAATGTTATTAAAATAACATTTAATAGAAATAATTCTTTTTAAAATCTTTAATTTTTAATTTTTTCTATTTTTATTTTTAAAATTGAAGCATAGTTGACATACAATATTATATTGGTTTCAAGTACACAACATGATTCAACAGTTGTGTACATTATTAAATGCTCACCCCAACTAGTGCAGTTAGTGTCAACATAGAAAGATGTTACAGAACTGACTACATTGTCTATGCTGTGCTTTCATCCCCATGACTAATTTATGATTGAGTTTTGTACCACTTTAACCCCTTCACTTATTTCATGAACCCACCCCAACACCTCCCCTATGGTAACAACCAGTGTCTATGAGTCTATTGTTGTTTTGTTTTGTTTTTAGATTTACATATATATGAAATCATATGGTATTTGTCTTTCTCCACCTGGCTTATTTCACTTAGCATAACATCCTCTAAGTCCATCCTTGTTGCAAATGGCAGGATTTCTAGAAAGGGTTTTTTTTTGATAGTGTGGTGAAACTATTCAAACTAAATCCTGATGATTTCTTAAACTACGTTCCAGAATTATCTTGATCATAATAATAATCTTAATTTTAACCAAAACATTACCATAATCATAATAAATAATGATAAATTGCAGTCAATAATAATAAGCAGTAATTATTATGACATAATAAATCATAATAATAACAACCTTCAGATTTGTACATCACTTTATTCTTTTCAAAGTAACCCTATATCACCTCATTACATCTTCCCAACAGTCCTGAAAATCCATACGGGAATGGAAGGCTTGCCAGAAAACCAAAGCCTGCATGTTCTAGACAGAGGTCATTTTCTGTTAAAACATCATCTATAATTTAATTTCCAGTATTTAGGTAAATTCAAATAATATAGATTGTGAAATAGTCAAAGTATTATGTATCAATACAATGCATAATGGTTATTAACTTGATTTACTTGCATAAATATTGTTTATGGAAATTGAGAATTTTCCATGCATAGGAATATGTAAAATTGACCAAAAATGTTAATGACAAATTTAGCAATCAAATTTAACTTCAAATACAAAAGAAATTTTTACTATAACAAAATTGGGGGTTAAAAAGTGAGAAGGGGACTAGTAATCAGATTAGTGTATAGGGACACAGGTATTTACATTTTTTAAATTGTAGAACAACACTCTTAAACTCCTGAATCTATCACCATTGGTTATGTAATTTATTTCCTATTCAGTTCTCAGGATATAGGTTGGCTTTTTTTGGAGGTATAATTTAATTTCTAAAACTGGAACTGCACTTTTGGACACTAAATGGACCTTAGAGAAGTTATTATCTGTTAACACCATGAAGGATTAGAGTTATTTTTATCTTTTTTGCAGATCAAAAATAAGGAAACATTTTGGATGATTGAAATGTGTTTTGAAAATCGCACAAACAATAAAAATAGTACCACTGCCAAACAGGTTGCATTTAGAAACTATACTTATGTTCTGGTCTATATTCTTGTTCTTTGAATTTTAACAAGCTTTCTCTAGGGAATTTCCCTATGTTACTGGTGACCATTTAACTTTGATTATGAGATGAATACCTTAAAAATCAGGAGACAGCTATATTGCAAGTTTAACTATTAGGTACTGGTATTTGGTTGCTATATCTTATCTTTTTAGCTATGTTAGAAGTAGTAGAAGTTTGCCAGGGAAGCAGTGTGTGCATGTGTCCGTGAGTGTACGTGTGTGTGTGTGTGTGTGTGTGTGTGTGTGTGCTTTAAGTTGTGAGTGTGTATGGAGGAAGGAATAGTTTGTCATTAAAATTTTAGTGGTCTTCAAGAAACTGATACTCTGAGCTTGGGGGCTCTTACAGGATGGTGTAACGTCAAACATAAGGATTCAGTTCTTAAAATTAGGCACAAGGATAATTAGTCATTTTAAGACTTCCCCTATTACAGAGATTCTGTGAGGTCTCTCTTCTGAGTTAAGCGAAGCTTGGGATCAGTTTGAAGTCAGTGAGCCTATTTGAAGTTTGAACTCATAACGCTGGCATCCCAGTCATAGAGCTCCCAATTCAATTTAGTATTGGATTCAAGAGAATTTGGTGTTCATCTTAATGTTTACTGTTTGGCAACAGGTCACATCTATTCCTTAGGATTTCAACTTCTTCAGCTTCCAAATGGTTCTTTTGTTAAATTTTCCAGTTCATAGGAGGAGTCTTGGCCCATCACCATGTGGCCCCTGGTGGGAAGAAGGTGCATCCCCCACTGGGATGTCCATTATTTTGCACTTCTGATCTCATTTATTCAGTCTGAAGTTGACACTATTACCCATGTGCCCTAAAGAGCCCTGAGAGACAAGCCCAAAACGAAGATTCTTTTGAATGCTAATGTTTCTCTTTTTATCCAAGAATCGTGAGGTCTAAGAAATAGTTTCCTCTGAGCTACTACTTTGTCTAGGGGGTTTGAGGTTTTATGTGTCATATTGGAGCAACAGATTCTTTTAGCATTTCACATGGCTTTGATATGCAGCAGGGTTCCTTCTCACTCCTCCTTTCTTTGGTTATATTACAGGAAAAGGTGAGGATTTTCACAGCAAATAAAAAGTGCTGTCCTGGTCTTTATTGTTTTCAAAAAAAAAAAAAAACTGTTTAAAGGGAGGTGTTTATGACCCATGGTGTTATAGTGGAATAAACCTTACCAGCTCCTTTCCCTCATCAATTTGAGTCTGGCCTCCAGTAGATATATAATTGAGGAAGGCCTAATAAATTTTGCAGGAGAAATGGACTCTCCTCCGTTGTATCTGAAGAGCACAGAGTAGAGGGAGGGTGGATTGGTTGGGAGGAAGTTCCTCAGATTAGTGAAGAAAAGAATTGGTTAACGATGTTATCTGTTATACTTTGACAACTCTTATCCCCACCTTTGTGCTTTGGTGGGGAAGGGCTGAAACTAAAGATGTTTACCTGTGCAACTGATTTTCTGTGAGTAGTGTTCTGAATTTGCTTGTCTGACTTAAAAGGTATATATACAGAATTAAAAAATGGGGAGATTCAGGGGATAGGCCAGGGATTTTATTCAAAATCGAAAAGTGTTTCCTACATCAAAAGGGTTGGTGGGGGAATCTAAAGAAGAAATATAATACCCTCAGTGTCTAAATAAAGACTTTATAGTTCCAGGGACTAAAACCCCTGAGTTAAGCTAGTTGACTTGAAACTTCACTTACTGTGTCTTTATTAATCTGAAAGGGACTCATATTAACGGCTTAGGAAATGGAGGGAAGAAAGGAAACAAAGTGACAGAAGGACTGTCACCTCATTTAATGCAGGAGTTGGTGATTCTTCAACTTTACAATCCTTTCTTTTAGCTTTCTCGATTATCTTTACTGTCTCCATTACTTTTCTTTTGTTTCTTTTTCTTCTTTCCCTTGTTTAGCCCCAAATTTATGTCAGGAATGTTGCTCAGTATTGTTAACTTCCTCCTGGTGCTTCAAAGAGAAAGTCTAGTCCAAACTCCGCCACCTGGGCAATTCCATTTTCCTCCAAATAACACAGTGTTCTCATCATAGCTAGGAAGTTGGATTTCAAGGAATGTTCCAGTTTACTCTCTGAATTTATGATTCTGATTAAGGTGTGAAATTTATGAAGAAAATGAGAAACCAGTGTAAATAAAAATGGATGTATTAGAAATGCAGATGTGCGTACGTAACCAAACAGGTTGTAGGCATACACCAAGGAAGTCAAGGATGGTTGAACCTAGGTGGTCTGTGGTTTATAGAGAAGCATGTAGAGTAAAAATAGGATTTCTCTTTCAGTTTTATAACACTTTTCATTGGGGAATTAACAGAAGACTGATGTGGGTGGAGAACATTAATAGCAATCTTTAAATATGTGAAGAAGTATCATAATAGCATGGATAAACATTGAAATAAAGTGTAAAATCTTCCATGGAATCAATTAAAAAGAGGAGAGTCTTAACCACCTGGAAATTTATATGTGCTGTATTTTGTGAGGGACTAGAGATTCTAAAACTTGCATTTGGGTAGGTTTTATAAATGTAGAAATTCCTGGGTCCCACCTCAGCCCCAGTGAATCAGAATATCTGCCTTAAAAAAAAACCCGAACAGCATCTTGCTATATTTATGTCCCTGCAATTTTTCTTTCTATCTTTACTTTAGGGTAGCCACCAGAGATACTGTGGGAAAATTGATTCTCCTATTTCTTTACAAAGGAAAGTCTGGTTCCAGATATATATTTTTTAAATCCAAAGTTAACTAGGTGTTTTCTATTTTATCTGGCAACCCTACTCTGGCAGGAGCAATCCTAGAAACAAAGCTCTCAAGTCTATTCTCCCAGGTCAACATTCCAAGAAGAAATACTCATAAAGATAAAACTCCTATAAGAAATGTTCCCAGACCAACATTCCCAGCAACAACCTAGTGGTACACCTTCTAGGAATAATGCTGTGAGGGATAATGTTCCCAGAATCAACATTCCAAGAAAGAATGTTCCAAGGACAAAATTCCTTAGAAAAATGATCCTGAGAAATATATGTTCCTAGGGAAAAATATTTCCAGAAACAGCTGCAGCTATTGTGGTTATGTCTTGAAACTTGTGTACTGTGTATTGTATCTGAGATAATAAGTTGTCTGGATACAGTTCACCTAGGGAGATATGGGCAGTCACCATTTGTTCACCTTTTCTTGTATTAGAGACTTGACTGCAGAGAATATATACTTATATTACCTTAGTAAGAACATTCCTAACTCCTACTTTCCCCTTCTTTTAATATGTAGTCTGTTTTTAAACACAAAATACAATTTACAGTTAAGTCCACAAATCTTAAGTGTGGAGCTCAATAAATTATTTATATAGGTATACACCAATGTAATCATCATCCACATAATGATGTAGAATTTTCTATCACTGCAGAAGACGTCTTCACACTCCTACCCTATTAATACCCACTCCAGATGTGAAGTCTATCATCATAGATACAATCTGCCTTTCTTACATGTGATAAATGGAACTATACAGTAAATAAGCTTTATGTCTGGTTCATTTTGGTCAACATAGTGTCAGTGAGATACATCAATCTTGTTGAGTGCAAGAGTCATTCACACTTTTTTATTGATGAGTATTATTCCATTGTATGAATAAAAAATGTGTATTCATTCTTCTGATGATTTTCCTCCCAGATTTTGATTATTATGAGTAAAGCTGCTATGAAAATTCTTGTACATATCTTTTGGTGGATAAATTCATTCACTTCCCTTGGAACTATACCTAGGAATGAAATTACTGAGTCATTCTGAGGGACTATGTTGAAATTTAATAGATAGCAAAGGAGATTTCCAAAAAGGTTGCACCAATTTATTCTTCTGTCAGTAATGTTCTAGTTGGTGTATTAGCAATACCTTATATTCCCATTATTTCAAATTGTATCCATTTTTCTGTAGGTGTTTTTTAATATTGTAGTTTTATGCATTTTCTTAATAACTAATGATGTTTAACATCTTTTCATATGCTTATCAACTGCTTGGAGATTCTTTTTTTAGTTCTATTAATGAATAATTGAGAAACAATATTGTATTAGTTTCAGATGTACAGCATAGTGATTTGGTATTTATAAACACTATGAAATAGTCAACTGAATAAGTGTAGTTACCATCTGTCACCATAAAAAGTTACAGCATTATTTACTATATTCCCTATTCTGTATATTACATCTCCAGGTCTTATTTATTTTATAACTGGAAGATTACCTCTTAGTAATGCCTATTTTTTCTTACCCTTTGCCTATTTTGTCCACCCACCCACCTTCAGCCCCTCTGGCAACCATCAGGTTGTTCTTTGTATCTTTGAGTGTTTATGTTTTGTTTTGTTTGTTTTCTAGGTTCCATATGCAAGTGAAATAATATAGTATTTGTTTTTCTGTTTGACTTATTTCACTCAGCATACTACCCTCTAGATCCATCCATGTTATCACAAATGACAATATTATATTCTTTTTTATGGCTGAGTGATATTCCATTATATATACACCATATCTTTATCCTCTTACCTATCAGTGGACATTTAAGTTGCTTCCAAATCTTGCTTACTATAAATAATGCTGTGATGAGCATAGGGATGCATATGTCTTTTCACATTAGTGTTTTTGTTAACTTCAGATAAATACCTAGGAGTGAAATTGTTGGATCATGTGGTATTTCTATCTTTAATCTTTTGAGTAACCTCCATACTATTTTCCATAGGGGCTTCTCCAACTTACATTCCTGCCAACAGTGCACCAGGGTTTCCCTTTCTCCACTTCCTTGCCAAGACTTGTTATTTCTTATCTTTTTTATAATAACATTCTGATAGATGTGAGATGATATCTCATTATGGTTTTGATTTTCATTTCCTTGATGGTTAGTGATGTTGAGCATATTTTCTTGTGCCTATTGGCCACATGTATGTCTTCTTTGAAAAAGTATCCATACAGGCCCTCTGACTATTTTTTATTTTTTTTGTTTCATATCTTTTTTTTTTTTTTTTAATAATTTATTTTATTTTAGTATCATTAACCTACAATTACATGGGCAATACCGTGATGATTGAACTCCCCCCATCACCAGGTCCCCCCCACCAACCCCACCACAGTCACTGTCCATCAGCGTAGTGAGATGAGAATCGCTACTTGTCTTCTCTGAGCTGTACAGTACCCCCCGTGCCCCCCCACCCTATGTCTGCCAATCGTAATGCCCCTTTTACCCTCTTATCCCTCCCTTCCCATCCATCTCCCCAGTCCCTTTCCCTTTGGTAACT
>JAQQAC010016209.1:56430316-56496012 GCA_029783875.1 Phataginus tricuspis | reverse complement strand
CCCCCTCCCTTCCCATCCATCTCCCCAGTCCCTTTCCCTTTGGTAACTATTAGTCCATTCGTGGGTTCTGTGAGTCTGCTGCTGTTTTGTTCCTTCATTTTTTTATTTTTTTTTTTTATTTTTTCTTTGTTCTTATACTCCACATATGAGTGAGATCATTTGGTACTTGTCTTTTTCGGCCTGGCTTATTTCACTGAGCATAATACCCCAGAGTAGAGGTCTTTTGTGTCCTTGGTTAAATTTCTTGCTAAGTATTTTATACTTTTTGATACAATTGTAAATGGTACTGTTTTCTTAATTTCTTTTTCTGCTACTTCATTTTTAGCATATGGAAATCAAACAGATTTCTTTATATTAATTTTGTAATATGCAACTTCACTTAATTTGTTAGCACTGATAGTTTTAGGTGTAGTCTTCAGGTAAATAGTGACAATTTTACTTATTTGTTACCTATTTGGAAGCCTTTCATTTATTTTTTTTGTCTCATTGCTGTGGCTAGGACGTACAGTACTGTGTTGAATAAATGTGGCAAGAGTGGGCATCCTAGTCTTGCTCTTGATCTTAGAGGAAAAGTTTTTAGATTTTCTGCATTTAGTATAATGTTAGTTTTGGTTTTTCATATATGGCCTTTATTATGTTGTGGTATATTCTTTCCTCTATACCCACTTTATTGACATTTTTTGTCATATAGGATGCTGGTTTATTTTTTCAAATGATTTTACAGCATCTATTAAGATGATCGCATGGTATTTATCCTGCCTTTTCTTAAAGTGGTGTCTCATATTCATTTGTGGGTATTGAACCATCATTGCATCCATGGAATAAATCCTACTTCGTTGTGATGAATGACCCTTTTAAGACATTTTTATCTCAGTTTGCTAATATTTTGTTGAGGATTTTTGTATCTGTGGTCATTATGAATATTGTTCTATAATTTTCTTTTTGTAGTGTCTTGGTCTGGTTTTGTTATCATAATGATGCTGGCCTCGTAGAATGAATTTGGAAGCTTTCATTTCTCTTCAATTTTTGGAATAGTTTGAGAAGGATAAGTTTTAACTTTTCTTAAATATGGTAGAATTATGTGAAGTCTTGGACTTTTGTTAGTAGAGAGTTTCTGATTACCAATTGTATTTAATTACTACTAATTGGTATGTTCAGATTTTCTATCTTCCTGGGTGAGTCTTAGAAGATTGCATGTTTCTAGGAATTTATCCATTACTTCGTTATTGTCCATTTTATTGGCTTATAATTTTTCACAGTAATGTCTATTCTTTGTATGTCTATGATGTCAGTGGTAACTTCTATTTCATTTCTGATTTTATTTATTTGAGTCTTCTCTTAATGAATCTGGCTAAAGGCTTATCAATTTTGTTAATCTTTTCAAAGAACTAGCTCTCAGTTTTATTGATCTGTATTATTTTTGGTTTCTATTTCATTTAATTCTGCTGTGATCTTTATTATTTCTTTCTTTGACTAACGTCAGGCTTTGTTTATTCCTCTTTTTCACATTCCTTTAGGTGTAAATTTAGATTGTTTATTTGAGATTTTTCTTCTTTCTTGACATAGGCCTGTAATGCTATAATCTACCCTCAAGGAATTGCTTTTGCTGCATCCCAAAGATTTTGAACTATTGTGTTTCTACTTTCATTTTTCTCCAATTATTTTTTGATTTCCTCTTTGATTTCTTTTTGAACCATTAGGTTTTTAGTACTATGCTGTTTAATCTCAGTATGTTCATGTTTTTTCTATTTTTCTCTTGTAGTTGATTTTTAGTTTTATACCATTGTTGTCAGAAATGATACATGGTATGATTTCAATCTTCTTAAATTTATTGAGACTTTTTTTGTGGCCTAACATGATCTATCCTAAAGACTGTTCTAAATGCAATTGAAAATAATGTGTATTCTGCCTTGTTGGATAGAATGTTCTATATGTATCTATTAAGTCCATCTAGTCGTGTCATTCAAAGCTACTGGTTTCACTAATTTTCTATCTGGATTATCTATCGACTGATGTAGGTGGGGTATTCAAGTTCCTTGTTATTGTATTACTGTCAACTTCTGCCTTCATGTCTGTTAAAATTTGCTTTATATATTTAGGTGCTTCTCTGTTGGGTACATATATATTTAAAATTGTTATACCTTTCTGCTGGACTGAGTCCTTAATCATTATGTAATGTCCTTCTTTGTCTCTTTTACAGTGTTTGTTTTAAAGTCTATTTTGTCTAAGTACTACTATTCCAGCTTTTTTAAAAATTCTATTTTTATGGAATATTTTTTTCTATCCCTTCAGTTTCAGTCTGTGTGGTTCTTTAGGTATGAAGTGAGTCTCTCATTTGCAGTATATAGATGGGTCTTTTTCTTTTAAATCCATCCAGTCACCCTATGTCTTTTGATTGGAGACTTTAGTCCTTTTACATTTAGAGTAATTATTCATAGGTATACACTTATTGTCATTTTGTTACATGTTTTCTTGTTTTTTTGGTCATACTTTTAAGATCCTTTCTTCTCTTGATCTCTTCCCTTGTGAACGAGGACTTTAGAGTTTCCATACCTTGATAGCAGCCTATATTAAGTTAATGGTCATTTAAATTCAACCACATTCTAACAGCACTATATTTTTAACTCCCAATTTCATGATTTATGTATATGATGTCTTCTTTTACACATGATTTAGTGAGTCTCAAATAATTTTTCAAAGTAATTGATTTTACTACTTTTTAAATTATAGTATCATTGATATACATTCTTATATTGGATTCAAATATGCAAAACAGTGGTTGAACAGTTACCCATATTATTAAATTCTCACCACCACTAATGCAATTACTGTCAACATATGTAGATACTACAGAATCATTGACTATATTCTCCATGTTGTATTACTATCCCTGTGATCAACTTATATTATGATTGAGAATTTTTTTGCCCCTTTTCCCCCATCAACCTCTCCACCCACCCCTACAACCCTTCCACTGCAGTAACCACTAGTCACGTCTCAGTGTCTATGAGTCTACAGCTGTTAACTCTGTTCTGCTTTGTTTTTATATTTCACAAATAAGTGAAATCATATGGTATTTGTCTTTTTACACATGGTTTATTTCAATGGGCATAATACTCTCTAGACCCATCCATGCTGAAAACGGCATAATTTCTTTATTATGCCAGAATAATATTCCATTGTGTATATGTTCCATCATCCATTGATCTACTGCTGGACACTTAGGTGGCTTCCATATATTGGCTATTGTAAAAAATGCAAGAATAATCATAGGTGTGCATGTGTCTTTTTGAATCAGAGATTTTTTCTTCAGGAAAATTTCTAGAAGTGGAATTACTGGATCAAATGGTATTTCTATTTTTAGTTTTTTTTTTTGACAAACCTCTATACGGCTTTCCACAGTGGTTGTTGGTTGTAGCAATTTTCATTCCCAGCAAGAGTGTAGGGGGACTCCCTTTTCCCAACATCCTTGCCAATGTTTGTTATTTCTTGTCTTTTGCATAGTGGCCATTGTAACTGGTATGAGGTGGCATCTCATTGTGGTTTTGATTTGCATTACCCTGATGATTAGCGAAGTGGATCATTTTTACATGTTCCTTTTGGACATCTGTATTTCTTTGGAGAAATGTCTATTCAGGTTGTTGGCCCATTATTTAATCAGGTTATTTGTTGGGTGTTGAGGCATATGAGTTCTTTATATATTTTGGATGCTAGTCCTTTACTGAATGAGTTGTTTACGAATATATTCTCCAATATAGCAGGTTGCTTTTTGTTCTTTTTTAAATTTATTTTGTTTTCTAAAATTTATTTTGGTATCATTAATCTACAGTTACATGTGCAATATTATGGTTATTAAACTAGCCCCTTCATCAGGTCCCCCCCACCAACCCCATTACACTCATTGTCCATCAGCATAGTGAGATGCTATAGAATCACTACTTGTCTTCTCTGAGTTGTACAACCCTCCCTATGCCCCCCGAACATTGCATCTGCTAATCATAATGCCCCTTTTTGCTCTTGTCCCTCCCTTCCCACCCACCTTCCCCAGTCCCTTTCCCTTTGGTAACTATTAGTCATTCTTGGGTTCTGTGAGTCTGCTGTTGTTTTTTTTTTTTTTCTTACAATTTATTTTATTTTAGTATCATTAACCTACAATTACATGAGCAATATTGTGATGATTAAACTACCCCCTTCATCAGGTCCCCCCACCAAACCTATTACAGTCACTGTCCATCAGTGTAGTGAGATGAGAATCACTACTTGTCTTCTCTGAGCTGTACAGTCCTCCCCGTGCCCCCACACCCTATGTCTGCTAATCTGCTGTTGTTTTGTTCCTTCAGATTTTTTCTTTATTCTTATACTCCACATATGAGTGAAAACATTTGATACTTGCCTTTTTCAGCTTGGCTTATTTCGCTGAGCATAAAACCCTCTAGCTCCATCCGTGTTGTTGCAAATGGTAGGATTTGTTTACTTCTTATGGCTGAATAATATTCCATTGTGTATATGTACCACATCTTCTTTATCCATTCATCTACTGATGGACACTTAGGTTGCTTCCATTTCTTGGCTATTGTAAAAAGTGCTGCGATAAAAATAGGGGTGCATATGTGTATTTCAAACTGGGCTGGGAGAGTCTTAGGGTAAATTCCTAGGAGTGGAATTCCTGGGTCAAATGGTATTTCTATTTTCAGTTTTTTGAGGAACCTCCATACTGCTTTCAACAATGGTTGAACTAATTTGCGTTCCCACCAGAAGTGTAGGAGAGTTCCCTTTTCTCCACATCCTCACCAACATTTGTTGTTGTTTGTGTTTTGGATGTTGACCATCCTCACCAGTGTGAGGTGATATCTCATTGTGGTTTTAATCTGCATTTCTCTGATGATTAGCGATGTGGAGCATCTTTTCATGTGCCTGTTGGCCATCTGAATTTAATCTTTAGAGAAGTGTCTATTCATGTCCTCTGCCTGTTTCCTAATTGGATTATTTGCTTTTAGTTTGTTAACGTGTGTGAGTTCTTTATATATTTTGGGTGTCAACCCCTTATCAGATACGTCATTTATGAATATATTCTACCATACTGTAGAATGTCTTTTTGTTCTACTGATGGTGTCCTTTGCTGTACAGAAGCTTTTCAACTTGATATAGTCCCACTTGTTCATTTTTGCTTTTGTTTCCCTTGCCCGGGGAGATTTGTTCATGAAGAAGTCACTCATGTTTATGTCTAAGAGATTTTTCCCTATGTATTTTTCTGAGTTTTATGGTTTCATGACTTACATTCATTGATCCACCTTGAGTTTACCTTTGTGTATGGGTCTAGACAGTAGTCCAGTTTCATTCTCTTACATGTAGCTGTCCAGTTTTTCCAACACCAGCTGCTGAAGAGGTTGTCATCTCCCCATTGCATATCCAAGGCTACTTTATCAAATATTAATTGACTGTATATGTTTGGATTAATGTTTGGATTTTCTATTCTGTTACACTGGTCTGTGGGTCTGTTTTTGTGCCAGTACCAAATTGTCTTGATTACTGTGGCTTTGTAGTAGAGCTTGAAGTGAGGGAGCATAATTCCCCCTGTTTGATTCCTCCTTCTCAGAATTGTTTTGGCTATTCGGGGTCTTTGTGGTTCCATATGAATTTTAGAATTATTTGTTCCAGTTCATTGAAGAAAGCTGTTGGTAGTTTGATAGGGATTGGGGTAAATCTGTAGATTGC
Source organism: Phataginus tricuspis (assembly GCA_029783875.1). Lineage (NCBI taxonomy): Eukaryota > Metazoa > Chordata > Mammalia > Pholidota > Manidae > Phataginus > Phataginus tricuspis. Next base: position 56,490,297 of record JAQQAC010016209.1, on the reverse strand, counting down.
TTTAGGTAATATAGCTATTTTTACAATATTTATTCTTTCTAGCCAAGAGCATGGGATGCATTTCCATGTGTTAGTGTCCTCTTTAATTTCTCTTAGAAGTGTCTTTTAGTTCTCAGAGGACAGGTCTTTCACTTCCTTCGTTAGGTTTATTCCAAGGTATTTTATTCTTTTTGATGCAAATGTGAGTGGAATTGTTTTTCTGATTTCTCTTTCTGTTAGTTCATCGTTAGTGTATAGGAAAGCAACAGATTTCTGTGTGTTAATTTTGTATCCTGCACCTTTGCTGAATTCAGATATTAGTTCTAGTAGTTTTGGAGTGGAGTCTTTAGGGTTTTTTATGTACAATATCATGTCATCTGCAAATAGTGACAATTTGACTTCTTCTTTACCAATCTGGATGCCTTGTATGTCTTTGTTTTGTCTGATTGCCGTGGCTAAGACCTCCAGTACTATTTTTAATAACAGTACAGCGAGTGGGCATCCCTGTCTTGTTCCCAATCTTAGATGAAAAGCTTTCAGCTTCTCGCTGTTAAGTATGATTTTAGCTGTGGGTTTTCATATATGGCCCTTATGATGTTGAGGTACTTGCCATCTATACCCATTTTATTGAGAGTTTTAATCATGAATGGATGCTGAATTTTGTCAAATGCTTTTTCAGCATCTATGGAGATGATTATGTGGTTTTTGTTCTTCTTTTTGTTGATGTGGTGGATGATGTTGATGGATTTTCGAATGCTGTACCATCCTTGCATCCCTGGGATGAGTTCCACTTGATCATGGTGTATGATCCTCTTGATGTATTTTTGAATTCAGTTTGCTAATATTTTGTTGAGTAATTTTGCATCTACCTTCATAAGGGATATTGGTCTGTAATTTTCTTTTTTGGTGAGGTCTTTGCCCGGTTTTGGTGATGCCGGCTTCATAGAAAGAGTTTGGAAGTATTCCCTCCTCTTTTATTTTTTTGGAAAACTTTAAGGAGAATGAATGTTATTTCTTCTCTACATGTATAGTAGAATTCAGAGGTGAATCCATCTGCCCTGGGGGTTTTGTTCTTGGGTAGTTTTTTGATTACCTATTCAATTTAGTTGCTGGTGATTGGTCTATTTAGTTTTTCTGTTTCTTGCTTGGTTAGTCTTGGAAGGTTGTATTTTTCTAAGAAGTCCATTTCTTCTAGGTTTTTGAGCTTGTTAGCATATAGATTCTCATAATATTCTCTTAAAGTTCTTTGTATTTCTGTGGGGTCCATTGTTATTTTTCCTTTCTCATTTCTGATTCTGTTTATGTGTGTAGATTCTCTTTTTCTCTTAATGAGTATGGCTAGGGGTTTATCTATTTTGTTTATTTTTCAAACAACCAGCTCTTGGTTTCATTGATTTTTCTGTTGTTTTATTCCTCTCAATTTTATTTATTTCTTCTCTGAACTTTATTATGTCCTTCCTCCTGGTGACTTTGGGCTTCATTTGTTCTTCTTTTTCCAATTTCAATAATTGTATCTTTAGATTGTTCATTTGGGAATGTTCTTCCTTCTTTAAATAGGCCTGTATTGCAATATACTTTCTTCTTTGTACTGCCTTTGCTTCATCCCAGAGATGTTGTGGCTTTGTGTTGTTGTTGTCATTAGTCTCCATATATTCTTTGATTTCTGTTTTGATTTGGTCTTTAACCCATTGATTCATTAGGAGAATGTTGTTAAGTCTACATGTGTTTGTGAGCCTTTTTGATTTCTTTCTAGAATTTATTTCTAGTTCTATACCTTTGTGATCTGAGAAGTAGGTTGGTAGGATTTCAATATTTTTGAATTTACTGAGGTTCTTTTTGTGGCCTAGTATGTGGTCTATTCTGGAAAATGTTCCATGTGCACTTGAGAAGAATGTGTATCCTGCTGCTTTTGGGTGCAGAGTTCTGTAGATATCTGTTAGGTCCATCTGTTCTAGTGTGTTGTTCAGTGCCTCTGTGTCTTTACTTATTCTCTCTCTGGTTGATCTGTCCTTTGGAGTGAGTGGTGTGTTGAAGTCTCCGAAAATGAATGTGTTGCTTTCTATTTCCTCCTTCACTTCTGTTAGTATTTGTTTCACATATGCTGACACTCCTGTGTTGGGTGCATATATATTTATAATGGTTATATCTTCTTGTTGGACTGACCCCTTTATCATTATGTTATATCCTTCTTTATCTCTTGGTACTTTCTTCGTTTTGAAGTCTATTTTCTCTGATACAAGTGCTGCAACACCTGCTTTTTTCTCTTTGTTGTTTGCATGAAATATCTTTTTCCATCCCTTCCCTTTTGTCTGTGTATATCTTTGGGTTTGAGGTGAGTATCTTGTAAGCAGCATATAGATGGGTCTTGCTTTTTTATCCACTCTTTATTCTGTGTCTTTTGATTGGTGCATTCAGTCCATTTACATTTAGGGTGATTATTGATAGATATGTAATTATTGCCATTGCTGGTTTTAGATTCGTGGTTACCAAAGGTTCAAGGGTTGCTTCTTTAGTATCTAAGAATCTCACTTCGCTTCCTTCTTAAGTTATTGTGAATGCCGTCTGATGTTTCTTTATCTCTCCCTTCCTATTATTCCTCCTCCATTCTTTATATATTAGGTGTTTTATTATTTGCCTTTAGTTAGTATTTGGATGGTCTGCTTTCTTTGCTATGATTTTATTTTCTCTGGTGACATCTTTTTAGCCTTAGTGGTGCTTCCCTCTAGAGCAGTCCATTTAAGATATCCTGTAGTGGTGGTTTATGAGAGGCAAACTCTCTCAACTTTCGTTTGTCTTGAAATTGTTTAATCCCTCCATCATATTTAAATGATAATCGTGCTGGATACAATATTCTTGGTTTGAAACCCTTCTGTTTCATTACGTTAAATATATCATGCCATTCTCTTCTGGCCTGTAAAGTTTCTGTTGAGAAGTCTGATTATAGTCTAATGGGTTTTCCTTTGTAGGTGGTCTTTTTTCTCTCCCTATCTGTCTTTAATACTCTGTCTTTATCTTTAACGTTTGCCATCTTATTTATGATGTGTCTTGGTGTTGTGTTCCTTGGGTCCCTTCTGTTGGGAGATCTGTGGGCTTCCGTGGACTGCGAGACTATTTCCTTCCCCAACATGGGAAAGTTTTCAGCAATTATTTCTTCAAAGACACTTTCTATCCCTTTTTCTCTTTCTTCTTCCTCTGGTACCCCTATAATGCGAATATTGCTCTGTTTGAATTGGTCACACAGTTCTCTTAATATTCTTTCATTCCTAGAGATCCTTTTGTCTCTCTCTGCCTCAGCTTCTCTGTATTCCTGTTCTCTGTTTTCTTTTCCATTAACAGTCTTTTGCACCTCATCCAGTCTGCTGTTAAGCCCGTCGATGGCTTGTCTGATTTCTGCATAGTCTTTCCTCACTCCCCTCATTTCCTCCCTCATCTCTTGCACATTTCTCTGTAGATCCATCAGTATGGTTATGACTTTTATTATGAATTCTTTTTCAGGAAGACTGTGCATGTCCATCCCTTCATGTTCCCTCTCTGGGGTTGTCTGGGTCTTAAGCTTTGTTTGTACCATATTCCTCTGTCTTTTCATGGCTATAGAATTGTTTGCTGGTAATTGCCACATATGTCACCTGGGCTCTTTAGGACTTTGAAAAGGAAAAAAAAAAAGAAAAATAATAATAAATAAAAGAAAGAAAGAGAAGAAAAAACAACAACTAAAAATGAAAATAAAAAAGCCCACCTGGAGTGGACTCTGTGGGGATGCTGTAGGTATCGCTGTTGCTCCACTATTTCAGAGCCATGGCCACGCCGCTCCGCAAGGCCCTTTATAGCTCTGGCCAGGGTGGGAATGAATGGGAGGCTGTTGATCTCTGTGGGAGGTCTAAGTATGGCGACCCTTTCCTAGTCGCCAGCTAAGGGACACCAAGCTCCCCAGGAGTCCCAGCCTGCTGGGCTGTGTGTTCTGGGGCTATGCTGTCCTCTGCTGGGCTCCTGTCTCTTTAAGATCGCTGAAAAAAGCACGTGTTTCTTCTTTTTTTTTCCTTACTGGAGCCGGCTGTAAGCAACCTGGCACGTTCCCCACTGAGACGCTGCACCCTCTGTCTCTCCAACCTCCGCTACACTGCGTGCTGTGTGTCGGCTCTCCCGGCAGAGATCACTGGGGCTGGTTATTTCACAGGCCTGTACTTCCACGCCCTCCTGGCTCTGAATCCTCTCCTCCCACCGGTGTGCTGGGGTGGGGTAGTGATCGGGTCCCACCAGGTCGTGGCTCCGTATCTTACCCACCTTGTGGGGTGCTGAGTCCTCTCAGGTGTAGCTGCATGCTGTGTGCTTTCCTGTGTATTCTGGTCTCTCTTTTGGGAGTAGTTGTATTTGCTGTGTTGTCGTCGATAAATATAATGTTGGGAGGAGATTTCTGCCGCTCCGCTCACGTTGCCATCTTCCCGGAAGTCGACCACCATTTTAATTTTTATGTGTCTTGGTGTTGTCTTCCTTGGGTTCCATTTGTTGGACGATCTGTGTACTACTATGGTCTGAGAGACTATTTCCTTCCCCAGATTGGGGACGTTTTCAGCTGTTATTTCTTCAAAGACACTTTATGTCTCTTTTTATCTATATTCTTGTTCCAGTACCCCTATAATACAAATATTGTTCCATTTGGATTGTTCACACAGTTCTCTTAATATTCTTTCATTCTTAGTGATCCTTTTATCTCTTTCTGCGTCAGCTTCTCTGTATTCCTGTTCTCTGATTTCTATTCCATTAAAAGTCTCTTGCACCTCATCCGGTCTGCTCTTAAATCCTTCCATTGTTTGTTTCATTTCTGTTATATCCCTCCGAATTCAACCCTTAGCTCTTGCATATTTCTCTGTAGCTCCATTAGCATGCTTATGACTTTTATTTTGAATTCTTTTTCAGGAAGATTGGTAATTTTGTTCTCACCATGCCCTCTCTCTGGTGTTTGAGAAATTTTGGACTGAACAAGGTCCTTCTGCGTTTTCATGATGATGGAAGTGATTGCCATCGAGTGGCACTTGTGTCAGCAGGGAGAACAAAGTCGCTTCCTGCTTTTTGGTTACCTTGCCCATCTCTGCTGCCTGTGCTGGTCAACTGCCCAGGGGGAGCAGCCTCTGGGTTAATCCCCTGAACTGCCATGGGCTGGGAAGCCCTTGGGGTGGCCTAGGGCACTTGCCAGTTTGGAGGTGAGTGGCATGTGTTTTCCCCTGTGAACAGAACCCCTTCATGCTTTCCAGACTCCGTGTCGATTTCTGCTGCCTGTGCTGGGCAACAGCACACAGGGACCAACCTCTGTATTGATCCCCTGTGGTGCCATGGTTGGGGAGGCCCTCTGGATGGCCTAGGGCACTGTCAGTGGTTGCATGTGATCAGCACGTGTTCGTCACGAGAACAGAGCCCCTATATGCTTCCCAGACTCTGTGCCAATTTTCTTTGCCTGTGCCGCTTACCTACATGCCAGGGCCCGCTTCTGGGTTAATCTCCTGAGCTGCTGTGGGTGTTGCAGCCCTTGGGATGGCCTAGGGCACTCACAGGGATTGCAGGTGACAGCATGTATTAGCTGTGAGAATAAAACCCCTTTGTGCCTTCTGGACTCTGCACCGGCCTCTGCTGTCTGTGCCAGTCACTTACGGACAGGGGGCTGCCTTTGGGTCTGGCCCTATTAGCTGCATGCTGGGAGAAGCCTCTGTGTGTTTGCTGGGTGCAGGGCTGTTCCCTGGCTGCTTCTCAGCAATGGCGGGTCAGCCTGTTTGCTTGCAGTGCTGGCAGTGGGGTGTGAACGGAAGGCTGCTTATCACCATGAGGGGCTTCTGAGCTGGGTTGCCACCCAGGGATTTAGGGCGCCTGAAGTTCCCTAAAGTTCCAAGCCTGCTTGGGCTGAGTGTGCTGGGACGATTTTGTGCACCTGTTAAACCTTTGTCCCTTTAAGACTTTTAAATCACTCACTTTTCTTTTGTCCCCAGGCAACCAGCTGTGGGAACCTGTTCACCATCTTAGTCTCAGATTTTGCTTTTCCATTCCTCTAATATCCAGTACACCATGCAGTGTGTGTCTGTGCTTCTGGTGCCGATTACTAGGGCTGGTTATTTAGCACTCCTGTGCTTCCATACCCTCCCCACTCTGATTCTTTTCCTCCCTCTGCTGAGCTGGCATGGGGGGTATGCTTGGCACCTGCCAGGTCATAGCTTTGTATCTTACCCTTTTCGTGTGATGTTGAGTTCTCGCAGATGTAGATGTAGCTGGCTGGTGTACTGTATCTTCTGGTCAGTCTTTTATGAATAGTTGTATTTGGTATATTTTAAAAATATATATGGTTTTGGGAGGAGATTTCCACCACCATACTCATGCCACCATCTTGAGAATCCCTCCTCAGGAACATATCCTTTTAATTCTAAGATTAGCATTTAAAATCATTTAGGAAACTTGATTCTTTTCAAAATAGCTCTTGACCACTTGGATAAAATTTATTAAAAACATAAATATCACCTCGTGTGGAGTATTTACTGTGTGCTGGCATTTGGCAAGTATGTTACATGTGTTATTTCATTTAATCATCACAAAGACTCTTTGTAATTGGGTATATCATCTACATTCTACAAAGGAGGAAGCTGAATCATTATGAACAGCATAAGGTACACAAGGACACATAGATAGTAAATGTCTGAGCTAGAATATATTTAGAATATGCCTTTTATTATATTGTGCATGAAGGATATATGAATTCATGTGGTAAGGAAATGGAGCCCTCTTATCCCAAGGAGATATAGGGTCTCAATGATCACCATAAAGATTAGCTACTGTTAAATTAATGCTAACACAGATGTGGATGACCCAGTAAAGGGTAATTAAATCCTTTTTACTAATATGAAATAACTGTCTATGATAGTTTTATCTTAGTTACACAGGTAGAATATGAGCCATGACAGGGAGATGTAGGGGAGTGCAAAATATTTTACAAATGTGTCTAGGTCTATGGGGCTAGATGTTCATGGAAAAGAGACAGATGGGGCTTTTTCATCTAGGATAGTACTGGAAGTCATCTATGGTACATGCAGATGTCCCAGTCAAAGGGTCACCTTATTGGGAAAAATGTAGTATAGTAAAACTTGCTTTTTGTGGGCTTCAAAAAATCGTTTCCTGGATCCCATATTAAAAATATTGGGAAATAGGAGTTTCCAGGGGGTACCCAAGTCTACTCAGACATTCAGTGATCACGATAAGAGCAGAATTTAACATATCATTGTAGTCATGGCTAAATTTTATTATAGTGAAATACATAGTACATAATATCAACAAGAGGAAAAGACACAGATGGAATTTGAAGAAATCTATTCATGGGCTTCGGTATACTCTTTTCATTTTGTGAAATAGGACACCAGTTGTACTTCTTACCCCAGCAATAAAAATACAAAAACATTTGTTTGATGACTCTGTCCAGGGAAGCTCAGAGACTTGGTGCTCAAGGTTTTAATTAAGAGATGATCACATAGACACTCTCAGCCTAACATGAACCAAAAGACCACGCTATTAAAAAGAAGGCAGGTTCTCAGGATAAACCATGTTAATTCTTGACTGGAAAAACGTGGAGATACACATTCCCAGATGAAAGGCAAGTGCCAACATTTAACAAAAGTCTTTGTATGAATTAGTGGTGTCAAGCATGCTATGTTAACTCTTTTCTACACAATCCATTTATTTTCTTTTGCTATTATTAATATACAACTACATGAGCAACATTATAGTTACTAGACTCCCCCTATTATCAAGTCCCCACCACATACCCCATTGCAGTCACTGTCCATCAGCATAGTAGGATGTTATAGAATGACTACTTCTCTTCTCTGTGTTATACTGCCTTCCCCGTGCCCCCCACCCTACTACATGTGTACTAATTGTAATAACCCTTTTTCCCCCCTTATCCCTCCCTTCCCACCCCTCTTCCCCAGTCCCTTTCCCTTTGGTAACTGTTAGTCCATTCTTGGATTCTGTGAGGCTGCTGCTGTTTTGTTCCTTCAGTTTTTTCTTGTTCTTATACTCCACAGATGAGTGAAATCATTTGATACTTGTCTTTCTCTGCCTGTCTTATTTCACTGAGCATAATACCCTCTAGTTCCATCCATGTTGTTGCAAATGGAAGGATTTGTTTTCTTCTTATGGCTGAATAATATTACATTGGGTATATATACCACATCTTCTTTATCCATTCATCTACTGATGAACGCATAGGTTGCTTCCACTTCTTAGTTATTGTAAATAGTGGTGCAATAAACATAGGGGTGCATATGCCTTTTTCAAACTGGGCTGCTGCATTCTTAGGGTAAATTCCTAGGAGTGGAATTCCTGGGTCAAATGTATTTCTATTTTGAGTTTTTTGAGGAACCTCCATATTGCTTTCCACAATGGTTGAACTAATTTACATTCCCACCAGCATTGTAGGAGGGTTCCCCTTTCTCCACATCCTCGCCAACATTTGTTGTTGTTTGTCTTTTGGACGTTCTCCATCCTAACTGGTATGAGGTGATATTGTGGTTTTAATTTGCATTTCTCTGATGACTAGTGATGTGGAGCATCTTTTCATGTGCCTGTTGGTCATCTCAATTTTTTCTTTGGAGAAGTGTCTTTTCAGCCTCTCTGCCCATTTTTTAATTGGCTTATTTGCTTTTTGTTTGTTGAGGTATGTAAGCTCTTTATATAATTTGCATGTCAACCCCTTATCGGATATATCATTTATGAATATATTCTCCCATACTGTAGGATGTCTTTTTGTTCTACAGAAGGTATCCTTTGCTGTGCAGATACTTTTTAGTTTGATATAGTCCCACTTGTTCATTTTTGCTTTTGTGTCCCTTGCGCATGGAGATATGTTCATGAAGAAGTTGCTCATGTTTATGTCCAAGAGATTTTTGCCTGTGTTTTCTTCTAAGAGTTTTATGGTTTCATGACTTACATTCAGGTCTTTGATCCATTTTGAGTTTACTTTTGTGTATGGAGTTAGGCAATAATCCAGTTTCATTCTCTTACATGAAGTTGTCCAGTTTTTCCAACACCAGCTTTTGAAGAGGCTGTCATTTCCCCATTGTATATCTTTGGCTCCTTTATTGTATATTAATTGACCATATATGCTTGGGTTTATATCTGGGATCTCTATACTGTTCCACTGGTCTGTGGGTCTGTTCTGGTGCCAGTTCCAAATTGTCTTGATTACTGTAGCTTTGTAGTCGAGCTTGAAGTCATTGAGCATAATTCCCCCTGCTTTATTCTTCCTTCTCAGGATTGCTTTGGCTATTCGGGGTCTTTTGTGGTTCCATATGAATTTTAGAACTATTTGCTCTAGTTCATTGAAGAATGCTGTAGGTATTTTGGTAGGAATTGCATTGAATCTGTAGATTTCTTTAGGCAAGATGTCCATTTTGACAATATTAATTCTTCCTAGCCAAGAGCATAGGATGAATTTCCATTTATTAGTGCCCTCTTTAATTTCTCTTAAGAGTGTCTTGCTGTTCTCGGGGTATAGGTCTTTCACTTCCTTGGTTAGGTTTATTTCTAGGTATTTTATTCATTTGGATGAGATTGTGAATGGAATTGTTTTCCTGATTTCTCTTGCTGCTTTGTTCATCGTTAGTGTATAGGAATGCAACAGATTTCTGTGTATCAATTTTGTATCCCACAACTTTGCTGAGTTCCGATATTAGATCTAGTAGTTTTGGTATGGATTCTTTAGGGTTTTTTATGTACAATATCATGTCATCCGCCAGCAGGGACAGTTTGAGTTCTTCTTTGGCAATATGGATGCCTTTCATTTTTTAGTGTTGTCTGATTGTCGTAGCTAGGACCTCCAGAACTATGTTGAATAGAAGTGGGAGAGTGGGCATCCTTGTGTTGTTCTCAGTCTTAAATGAAAAGCTTTCAGCTTCTTGCTGTTAAGTATAATGTTGGCTGTTGTTTTGTCATATACGGTCTTTATTATGTTGAGGTACTTGCCCTCTGTACCCATTTTGTTGAGAGTTTTTATCATGAATGAAGTTTGAATTTTGTCGAATGCTTTTTCAGCATCTATGTAGATGATCATGTGGTTTTTGTTCTTTTTGTTGATGTAGGGGATGATGCTGATGGATTTTCGAATGTTGTACCATTCTTGCATCCCTGGGATGAATCCCACTTGATCATGATGGATGATATTTTTGATGTATTTTTGGATTCAGTTTGCTAATATTTTGTTGAGTAATTTTGCATCTACCTTCATCAGGGATATTGGTCTGTAGTTTTCTTTTTTTGTGGTGTCTTTGCCTGGTTTTGGTATTAGCGTGATATTGTCCTTGTAGAATGAGTTTTGGAGTATTCCCTCCTCTTCTACTTTTCGGAAAACTTTAAGGAGGTTGGGTATTATGTCTTCACTATATGTTTAATAAAATTCAGCAGTGAAACCATCTGTGACAGGGGTTTTGTTCTTAGGTAGTTTTTTGATTACCATTTCAATTTCTTTGCTAGTAATTGGTCCATTCAGATTTTCTGTTTCTTCCTGGGTCAACCTTGGAAGTTGTATTTTTCTAGAACATTGTCCATTTCTTCTATGTTATCCAGTTTGTTACTGTTTAATTTTTCATAATATTCTTTCATAATTCTTTGTATTTCTGTGGTGTCTGTAATGATTTTTCCTTTCTCATTTCTGAATCTGTTTATGTGTCTTGACTCGCTTTTTTTTCTTGATAGTCTGGCTAGGGGTTTATCTATTTTGCTTATTTTCTCAAAGAACAAGCTCCTTTTTCATTGGTTCTTTCTAGTGTTTTATTCTCAATTTTATTTATTTCTGCTTTAATCTTTATTATGTCCCTCCTTCTACTGATGTTGGGCCTCATTTTTTTGTCCTTTTTTAGTTTCTTTAATTGCTAGTTTAGACTGTTCATTTGGGATTGTCCTTCTTTCCTGAGGTAGGCCTGTATTGCAATATATTTCACTCTTAGCATGGACTTTGCTGCATCCTACAGATTTTGTGGTGTTGAATTATTGTTATTTATCTCCATATATTGCTTGATCTCTGTTTTTATTGGGTCACTGATCCATTGATTATTTAGGAGCATGTTATTATGCCTCCATGTGTTTTGGGGCTTTTTCATTTTCTTTGTGTAATTTATTTCTAGTTTCATACCTTTGTGATCTGAGAAGCTGGTTGGTACAATTTCAGTCTTTTTGAATTTACTGAGGTTCTTTTTGTGGCCTAATATATGATCTATTCTTGAAAATGTTCCATGTGCACTTGAGAAGAATGTGTATCCTGTTTCTTTTGGATGGAGTGTTCTGTAGATGTCCATCAGGTCCATCTGTTCTAATATGTTGTTCAGTGCCTCTGTCTCTTTACTTATTTTCTGTCTGGTTGTTCTGTGCTTTGGAGTGAGTGGTGTGTTGAAGTCTCCTAAAATGAATGCATTACATTGTATTTCCCCCTTAAATTCTGTTAGTATTTGTTTCACATATGTAGGTGATCCTGTGTTGGGTGCATAGATAGTGATAATAGTTATGTCATCTTTTTGGACTGACCCCTTTATCATTATGTATTGTCCTTCTTTGTCTCTTGTGACTTTCTTTGTTTTGAAGTCTATTTTGTCTGATACAAGTACTGCAACTCCTGTTTTTTTCTCCCTATTAGTTGCATGAAATATCTTTTTCCATCCCTTCACTTTCAATCTGTGTATGTCTTTGGGTTTGAAGTGAGTCTCTTGTAGGCCCATATAGATGGGTGTTGCTTTTTATCCATTCAGTAATTCTATGTCTTTTAATTGGTGCATTCAGACTATTTACATTTAGCGTGATTATCGATAGATATGTACTTATTGCCATTACGGGCTTTAGATTCATGGTTACCAAAGGGTCAAGGGCAATTCCCTTCCTATTTAACATTCTAATTTAACTTACTTCATATACTATTACAAACACAACCTAAAGGTTCTTTTTCTTTTCTTCCTTTTTCTTCCTCCTTATTCTTTACGTATTAGGTATCATATTCTGTACTCTTTGCCTATCCCTTGAGTGACATCTATTTACACTTAAGAATACTTCCATCTATAGCAGTCATTCCAAAATGCACTGTTGAGGTGGTTTATGGGAGGTAAGTTCTCTCAGCTTTTGCTTATCTGAAAGTTGTTTAATCCCTCCTTCAAATTTAAATAACAGTGCTGGGTAAAGTATTCTTGGTTCAGGACCCTTCTGCTTCATTGCATTAAATATATCATGCCACTCCATTCTGGCATGTAAAGTGTCTGTTGGAAATCTGATGATAGCCTCATGGGTTTTTCCCTTGTATGTGATCTTTTTTCTATCTCTAGCTGCTTTCAAAAGTCTGTCTTTATCCTTGATTTTTGCCATTTTAGTTACTATATGTCTTGATGTTGCTTCCTTAGGTCCCTTGTGTTGGGAGACCTCTGCACCTTCATTCCTTGAGAGACTATCTCCTTCCCCAGATTGGGGAATTTTTCAGCAATTACCTCCTCAAAAACACTTTCTATCCCTTTTTCTCTCTTCTGGTATCCCTGTAATGCAGATATTTTTCTGTTTGGATTGCTCACACAGTTCTCTCAATATTCTTTCATTCTTAAGGATCCTTTTTTCTCTCTGTGCCTCAGCTTCTTTGCATTCCTCTTCTCTAATTTCTATTTCATTTACCGTCTCTTCTACTACATCTAATCTGCTTTTAAATCCCTCCATTGTATGTTGCATTTCAGATATGGAATTTCTCTATGATTGTATCTCCATCTTAAATTCATCCCTGAGTTGTTGTATATTTTTCTGTACCTCCATGAGCATGTTTATGATTTTTATGTTAAACTCTTTCAGGAAGATTGGTGAGTTCAGTTTCATTTGGCCCTTTTTCTGGGGTTTGTGAGATTTTGGTCTGAACTAGGTTCGTTTGATATTTTGTAAATTCATGTGGTTCCCCTCTTGTGCCCAGAAGCTCTAGACTCTGGAGCTGCTCAGCCCCAAGAGTGAGATTGGGGGTCATTGGGGAGCAGCGCTACTGCCTGAGCAGAGTAAGAGTTGTTTCCTGATTCCTGGCTGCAGTGTGTGTCTCCAGTATCAGAGCCAGTGAGCTGAGCACACAGGTGTAAGCCTCTGTGTTCAGCGTCTCTAGCTGTTTTAGGCATGGCCTCCTTCTGGCTGGCCTGATGTCAGTGCAGTGACTGTCGGTTTGTGAGCAGGTGCCGGCAGGCCAGGGGGAAGGTGCAGAACGCTGCACGTCACAGTGGGGGCCCTCAGAGCTGATTAGGCAGACAGGGGGGTGGATCACCTGAAGCTCCTCAAAGTTCCCAACCTGATGGGCAGAGTGTGCCCAGACAACCTTGGCCACCTATCCCTTCTCCCGTGTAGCAAGCTCCATGCAAACCCCGCCCCTTCAGCAGCCCTCTTGCTGCTAGGAAGCCTGTCAGATAGCCTTCCTTTCCTTTGTCCCAGAGTGGCCAGATGTGTATCCCCATCCTCCACAAACGGCTGGAATCTTAATCTCTCATACACTCTGGCTGTCCCAGCTCCCCAACCCCAGCAACCTCCAGAGCACCAAACAATGTAAGTTTGTGTTCCAAAGCAGACCCCCAGGGTTGGATGTTCAGCAGTTCTAGGATTCCACCCCCTCCCCACTCTGTTTCTCTTCCTCCTGCCAGTGAGCTGGGTTGAGGGAAGGGCTTGATTCCCACCGGATCAAGGCTTCCAAACGTTACCCTGTTTCGTGAGGTCTGCTGTGTTCCTGAGGTTTGTATGCTGTCTAGTGCCGCTTTCTTTCCTGTTGTTGTTTTAAGGCTAGTTGTATTAACTATATTTTCACACTATGTGTGGTTTCAGGAGGAATTCTGTGTCGCACCTCTCATGCCACCATCTTGAATCCAAGCTCTCTTTTACATCTTTTTATTTACTGAGTCCCTATGCTAGTTTTTAGATGTAACTGATTTTTACTTAATTTGTGTTTTAACCTTCACACTAGCTTTTAAGTAATTGATCTACTACCTTTGATGTATGTTTGCCTTTATCCATTCTTCTGTATCCTCTAATCTGCTCTTGATTTCTTCTAGTGTGTTTTTCATCTCATTTATTTTAGTCTTCACCTCTGGTTCTTTTTTCTTTTTTATCTCTTTGTTGATGTCCTCTCTGAGTTCATCCATTTTTCTCTCAAGCCCATTACTTTGAACTATTTATCAGTTAGATTGCCTAATTATGTTTCATTCAGTTCTTTTTCTGATGTTTTGTCTTGCTCTGTCCTTTGGAGCATATTCCTTTGTCTGTGTCATTTTGCTTGACTTGCTGTGTTTGTTTCTATGAATTATGTAAAAGGCTACTTCTCCCAGTCTTGGAGGAGTGGCTTTTTGTATGAAAGTCCTCAGTGTAGATTGTGTTTTCATGGTGGTTTTGGCTGCCTGGCTGGAGGCCAGGCAAGTGTGGGTCATGGGTGTCTTGTGCTGGGGCTCCTGGACCATGGTCCAGGGGTCACAGTTCAAGGGTCTCCAAGGTGGGCTCTGGGCTGGTGCCACACTGGCAGGGCTGTCAGGTGTGGAGGGACTTGGTCTGTGGCTTACATGGGTAGGTGCCTGCTTTGGCCATAGTCTTTGGGGCACGGTATGGTCGTCTCCTAGGTTGGTGCCAACCAGGGTTGCACTGAATAAACAGCCAGGGGCATGGTTCAGGATAATATGGGTGAGTGCTGTGCTGGTGCTACCTTAATGCAACTGCTAGATCTCCAGCAGGCATATTTATGCTTAGGTGGGGCCCAGTACTCTGCCTGTTATGTCTGGAGCTTGTGTATGCACCCAGACCCTGCCGCATCCACACTGTCTATGTATAAGGGGAATGTAAACAATGGCACTTACCAGCACCTCTAATCCTAGAGAGAGTTCCAGCAGCTCCCATGCCATTTGGTGGGTGCTTTAGTCCTGAAAACCACCTTCTTACACTTATTGTCTAGTTTGCCTTTAAACTGAATCTTTTTTTCTGTGCACAAAGGCAGGCAATATACATGTGCAATGTTGGGGCTGAGGCCTGACATTACCATGTCTCCATGTCTCCTACAGTTTTTTATGTGGTATTTCCCTCCTTGTGTAGAAATGCTCAGTAAGCCCTCAGTTCTTCTTTAGGAAGATTTGCTCTGTATGTGGCTGTAGATTCTGTGTGTATGTATGAACGAGGTGAATTCAGGCTCTTCCTATATTTCCATCTTGGACCTCCCTCCAGATACTTTATAACTGTACCTGGAGATTGCTTCCTTTTTTTCCAGAGGCTTATTAAGTAAAAATCTTAGCAAAAATCATCAGTTAATGAGAGTTGTTCTTTTTTTAATCCTCAAAGAATTTAAATTTCAATTCAACCAGCTGTGGCCTAAAACAACAGAGTTGCACCCACTAACAGTTTTTACTTGGAGCTTTCCATGATTGTGATTATTCATGGTATTTATGAAAATACAAGTGTATGATATTTTATGTCAATTTTTATCATTCATACAGAAGGAAGAGGCACAAAATACAAAGCCATGTTTAAAAGTTCTATTTTTAACCTCATGACAAGTTTACTCAATCTCTAGCAATAAATTCAGGACATATAGTATTAACATCAGCTACTGAGAAATCCTTTATGAAATGTTGAGGGAGGGGGTAGCTTACAGCAGCACTTGTACCTATGTTCTGAAGTGGGGGTGTTTCTTTGATTCCTTTCTCTTGATCACCTAAGGTTTTCATAATGGACAGCAACACAAAATTTTAACATTTTTGTCTACCCAAATCCAACCTATGAGAACTTTTGAAGTCTTTCTCTCCCCACCACATGAGATGGGGAGGAAAAAAACCCAAAGGCTTTTCACAGGCTACTCTTTTTTTCTCACGTTAGCTAACGCTCTCACAAACAATCAGGGGACCAATGAAGCAATTTTCCAAAGGTTGGATCTCTTATTTTTAAATTCCATAGGTAAATTTTACCTCTCAAAACAGATAGCAGCTCACCCACAGTTTTATAACATGTAAAACTCCATAGCTACCTAGGCACCAGGTATTCACTATCCTGCATTCATCTTTCATATTCCCAAATAACTCTAGCCATATT
Organism: Phataginus tricuspis; assembly: GCA_029783875.1. NCBI lineage: Eukaryota > Metazoa > Chordata > Mammalia > Pholidota > Manidae > Phataginus > Phataginus tricuspis. The sequence goes on along the minus strand of JAQQAC010016209.1, from coordinate 56,474,238 downwards.
TCAGTGAGTTGAGGTCATACCAGTCCATCCCACTGCTGTCACCATTGTTTCGGAGGGTCTCCAAGACTGCACACATATCATGTGATTCACTAAGAAGACTCATGGCACTCAAAATATAGTTGTATTCATGGCTAAGGCTTATTAGAGTAAGGGATACACATATGGTAGGATCTGAAAGAAAAAACACAGGTAGAGTCATGAGAAATCCATGCTCAACTTGCTTGTGATCTCTTCCATCTGTGAATGAGCACAGTGAGCTTGCTTCTTTCTCTAGCAACAACAAATATATTAACATCTGTGCAATGTTTTTACCCAGAAAAGTCCATTTCAGAATCAGCATCAAAGGTTTTTATTGGAGATGATCATCGATGCACCCTCTGTGTAACATGTATCAAAATCTCAGACTTCCAGAAGGAAAGCTGTGTGCAATATAAATCACATTTTTTTTTGTGCTCACAGTTTAGGCACAATAAACCACTCTTATCAGCAAGAGAACAGGTAAAATGACAATTTCCAAGATCTCAACTAAGGGCCAGTCTTTCAAATAAGACCTAAAACAAGCAGTTCCAAGTCTTCTATGTTAAATGTTTTCACACAGAAGGAAACAAATTGTTTTTGAAGATCATTTCCATTTATTAGAGATATGACAGGTTGGAATCCCAACTCTGCTATTTACTGTTCTCTCACTGATTATCCTAAAGGTAAAGAGAAGAAGTGGGCCCATATTAGGCCTTCAGCAAATGTGAACTCTCTTCCTATACACCCTAAGTCCTTTATTACTCTACATTTTGGTGGAACTTCTAGACAGTGCATTATGATGGAGAATATAGCCCCTCTTTGTGTCTCTTCTCTTTTTCTCTGGAAAGAACATTGGGAAAAGTCAGAAACTCTAAGTCCAAGTGCCAGAACCATTATTAATTGTAGTATAATGGGTAAGAAAATGCAATATAATGATTTATAAGAAATGTATATTTTGTCATTCAAATGACCAAAATATGTTTCTCATATATATTTGGACTTCATCCACAGTTCCTGAAAACACGTCAGAGCCATAATAGTGAAATGGATGCTTGTTATGTTAATGAAGAGGCTTTGAGATCCCACTCAAGGGTAGGGCTGCTTGCCCGGAGGACCAACCATGTGATTAGAGGTGGGAATTTTTAGCCCCTACTGACCTCTGGGAAGGTGAAAGGGAAGAGGGGCTGGAGATTGAATCAGTGTAAGAGAAGAATCTTTTGTTTAAAAAGATCTGGAAAGGCTTGAGTTAAGGCTTAAACCCTGCTTGTATACTGGCATGACCTAAGATTCCCTTTCTCTTTCTGGGCGCCTGGCCAGTGCTCTCAAGGAGAACGGAGAAGTGTTTATTCACGATAAGACGTGTAGCCCACTTTGCCCCCGGTATCTTTGGCCAGGATCCGAGTGCAAAGGAGGCTAGTCACACGAGAATAAAACAACATGCCGAATGTATTGGCAGAGAGCCACCTTTGTGTGAAAAAGCCTTAAAAACACCTTCCAGGGAAGTCGGGTGAGATCTTGGGACGGAGTAGAAAACGACCCATGCTGCATTGATGATGATTTCCTTTCTCAATGCCTTGGTGATGATAAAGCCAGCCAGCCTAGAGGTACCAGGCAGAAACCGACCCATGCTGCATTAATGATGATTTCCTTTCTCAATGCCTTGGTGATGATAAAGCCAGCCAGCCTAGAGGTACCAGGCAGAAACTGACCCATGCTGCATTGATGATGATTTTCTTTCTCAATGCCTTGGTGATGAACCCAGCCAGCCTAGCGGTAATTCTTGGGTAAAGTCCCCTTAATAGAACGGGGACTTCCCTGCTTTTCTATTCTATTTTCCTCTGTATTTGTAACTCCTCTCACTCCTTAATGAATTTACTTTCACTTTCTACTATGGCTCGTGGACGTTCTTTCAGCGGATCGAACCAGATAAATTAAGACTGTGCACAGCTTTAGCAATAATTTTTGTTTGCTAAGACAATCAGCCAATGACCAATGGCTTTCAATCATGACTATGCAATGAAGCCTTCATAAAAACCCATCAGAAAATTTTAGCCGTTAAAAATAAGCCTGTTTCCCTGTTCTGAGAGCTCCCATGCTTCGGGAACCAGAAAACTTCTTTCCTTTCAGTGTCTCTGAGCTAGACCCCAAGCTTCATGAGGACAGAAGCTCCTTTATTCAGAACCCTATGTATATCTTCATCAGGCTGCTGGTTTGTTTCCTTTATAGTATCCTTTATTAAACTGGTAAACGTGTTTCCCTGAGGTCTGTGAGCCACTCTAGCAAATTAATTAAACCTAAGGAGAAGATTATTGGAACCTCTTAATCTGTAGCTTGCTTGTCAGAAGTACAGGTAACAGCCTGGTTCTTGCAACTGATGTCTGGACTGGGGGATAGAAGGCATTCTTATAGGAATGAGCTCCCAATCTATGGAATCTGATACTATCTCTGAGCAGATAATGTCAGAATTGGGTTGAATTCTCAGACACACTACTGATGTCTGAGAACTGCGCAATGTCATGCATGGGGGAACCCTTCTTCCTCCCACACACAGTGGAATTGGGTCCAGGAACCCTAAAAGAGTCACTGACATTCTTATCTCATTTAAAAAGAAGATAATAGCACTTAGTCCAACTAACAAACCAGAAATATTATTGTGATTATGGAATTGCACTGTGGGATATTAAACTGCACTCTAAAGTTACATAATTAAAGCAATGAAATCTCAGCACAAGAGGAGATTAGCATATTAATGGATATGAATTCCAGAAGCATCCAAGTACACAAAAGTGTCTATTAGTTGGTAAATACAGCTTTCAATACTAGTACTATAAAGTGCTTTATTCTGGAATAATTGGTAAGCTATTTAGGTAAAAATTGCATTGAGTCTCAGTTTCATCTCATTAAGTAGAATAAATAAGGTATGAACTTTAAAAGAATGTTTTTCTTTTTCTTTCCTTTTTTAATTGAAGTATCATTGACATACAATCTTATGATGGTTTCACATACACAACACAGTGGGTCAACATTCTCCTGTATTATCAAGTCCTCACCTTCTCCATTGTGGTCACTGTCTATGAACATAGTAAGGTGTTACACAGTCATGCAATGTTACACAATTGTATTCTCTGTGCTGTGCTACCATCCCTGTGACCTACTTATATTGTGATTGTGAATTGTAGTGCCCATTAATCCCCTTCTCGCTCCCCACCCACACTCCCCTTTGGTAACCACTAGTCCCTTCTCGGTGTCTATGAGTCTACTGCTATTTTGTTCCTTCAGTTTTGCTTTGCTTTTATACTCCACAAATGAGTGAAATCATTTGGTATTTGTCTTTCTCCACCTGGCTTGTTTCACTGAGCATAATACCCTCTAGCTCCATTCATGTTGTTGCAGATGACAGGATTTCTTTTCTTTTTATGGCTGAATAATATCCCATTGTGTATATGTACCACCTCTTCTTTATCCAGTGATCTATCATGGACCCTTAGGTTGCTTCTATATCTTGTTTATTGTAAATAGTGCAGCAATAAACATAGGGGTGCATATGCATATGTCTTTTTGACTCAAGGATCTTGTTTTCTTCAGGTAAATTCCTAGGAATGGAATTACTGAGTCAAATGGTATTTCTATTTTTAGTTTTTTGAGGAACCTCCATATTGCTTTCCACAACAGTTGCACAAATTTACATTCCCACCAGCAGTGTAGGAGGATTCCCCTTTCTCCACATCCTTGCCAGCATTTGTTGTTTCTTGTCTTTTTCATAGTGGCCATCCTAACTGGTGTAAGGTGATCTCATTGTGGCTTTAATTTGCATTGCCCTGATTAGTGATGTGGAGAATCTTTTCATGAGCCTGTTCGCCATTCAAATTTCTTATTTGGAGAAGTGTCTGTTCAGGTCATACACCCATTTTTTAATTGGATTATTTGGTTTTTTTTTTTTGGATGTTGAGGTGCGTGAGCTCTTTATATATTTTTGATGTCAATCATTTATCGGATATGTCATTTATGAATATATTCTCCCATACTGTAGGATGCTTTTTTGTTCTGTTGATGGTGTCCTTTGTTGTATAGAAGCTTTTTAGTTTGAGTCCCACTTGTTAATTTTTTATTTTGTTTCTCTTGTCTGAGGAGATGTGCTCAGGAAAAAGTTGCTCGTGTTTATATTTGGTATGAACTTTTATACATATCTACATTATACACATGTATACTACATATATAACCTACATAAGTAACACATTTATCTTATATGTATGTAGATGTATGTTGTATATGTATATATCAGAATATTGGTTAAAAATCTGAATCCATTTCTATGTACATATAAATAATACTTTAAGGATATGAAACGTAAACTTAACAATAATTATATTTTTTATGATGTAGTAATGGATTATTTGTGGTTTCCTCTTTATACTACTCTATATTTTCCTAATAAGAGAGAAACAAGGCAGTAAGTGTCATATACATGTTTAAGTGAGAATCGAATGACTCTCTGGGAGGTTGAATCTAGGTGACATTGATATTCCTCATGTATTTTTTTCTTCGTTTTTTAGTACAAGTGGATTTGTGTACCAGATCATGAGTACTTGGCCTTTTCAGTAACTAATTTCCTCTATCATGGAATCTTCTGGAAAACAGAATAGCAATGTTCAGCTGCCCTACTAGGTAGGAAATGTTCGGGGTTTCTCCACTATAAAGTTACCCTTTTTAATTTATAAGTATTTTGCGGGATGGCATTTGTTCATCAAATTTTGTTTATTCATTTATTTATACCTATATAGACTCATAGTTTTCTGTTTAAATTCATTTAGTTATAGTCCATTACTGTCATTACATATTTTGATGCTTAACTTGGTCTAAATTAATTTGATAGAAGTCCCTCAAGCTGATGTCTCTGTCATCCCCATCATTCTTTGAGTATTTCCTCGTTTCTAGAACAAGATGCCTCAGACTACAATCAATCATTTCTTCAGTGAGTCCCTATCTCTTTTATTGAGAATGTTATACAGAAACCAAGATCTGAGCATAAGTATGCTCATTGTTAGTGAGGTCTTGCTACTTCCAGCCCTTCTCAGTGGACAGAGTTTATAAGCTAAAGAATACATCCATATCTCTATCTATCTATCCATCCATATCTATACACATATATATACATGGAGAGAGAATGACATGTATATCTACAGTTTTTATATGTCCATATATATTGAAATATTTGAGTTATAATGTCTTTAATTCCAATTCAATATACAACATAGAATAGTTCTTCTGACATTTATGAAATAAAACTAAAAACCAAAAGAAGGAAAAATAGAAAAGTCACTAATATGAAGAATTAAGTTACATGCTCTTAAATAACCAATAGATCTAGGAATAAGTCAAAAGAGAAATTAGAAAATACCTTGAAACAAATTAAAACAAAAATACAAAATACTAAACCTTATATAATGCTGCAAAAACAGTGCTAAGGAGAACATTTATAAGTGTAAACACATACATTACAAAAGAATAACTCTCAAATCAATAAACTATATTTATACTTTAAGTATCTTGAAAAAGAATACAAAAATAAGTGAAGCTATCAGAAGGAAGGAAATAATGAAAATTAAAGGAGATAAATCAAATAGAGAATAGAATAACAATTGAGAAAAATCAGCAAAACCAGAAGTATTTCTTCAAAAATTATGAACATAATTAGAAGTCTTTAGCTACACTGACTACTTTAAAAAGCTGGAATACTTTATTAAAATTAGAAATGAGAGTCTGGACATTACTACCAATTTTACAAAAACAAAAATTATTATAAGATAATTCTGTGAACATTTGTATGTCAACAAATTGAATAACCTGGGTGAAATGGACAAGTTCATAGGAGCACACAACCTTCCAAACCTGAATCATACAGAAATTTAAAATAGAAAAAGACTTTAATTCATAAGGAGTTTGAATTGGTAATTAAGAAATTCCTAACAAAGCAAAGCCCTGGACCAGAGAGCTTCATAGTTGAATACTAAGAGACATTTAAGGAATTAACAAAAATCTGCTCAAATTTTTCAAAAAAAATGGAAGAGGTTGAAATACTTCCTAACTCAGTAGATGAGTTATCCTTATACTAAAACCTTATAAAGACAAAAAGAAAAGAGAGAGAGAGAGAGAGAGAAAACTTCAGACTACAATCCTCTATGGCCGGTCAGACAAAAATCCTCTACAAATAATTGGATTTAGCAAAAGTAGTGCTAAGTGGGAAAATTTATAGCTGTAAATTCATACATTAGAAAAGAAGGAAGCCGCAAACCTACAACCTAAATTTACAATTTAACAACTAGAAAAAGAAAAAGACCAAAGCTAGTGAAATAAAGCTATTGAAATGGGTATAAAGTGTTATCTCATTATAGTTTTGATTTACATTTCCCTAATTAGTGATGTTGAGCATCTTTTCTGGTATCATTCGTATCTCTTTCTTGTAGAAATGTCTATTCAAGTATTTTTCCTGTTTTTAATTTGTTGTTGTTGAGTTGTAAGAGTCCTTAATATATTCTGGATATTAATTTTGTGTCAGATATATGATTTACAAATATTTTCTCCCATTCCATGGGTTGCCTCTTTAACTCTGTTGCTAGTATCCTCTGATAAACAAATATTTATAATTTGAAGAAGTCCAATTTGCCTATTTTTTCTTTTGTTGCCTGTGCTTTTGATGTCATATACTTCTGTTTTATGTAATGAATCACATCATTCCCTTTGTGGTTTCTGTGACTGCACGTATGACTATGAGGGATTTGTCAATCGTAAAATTAGGTGAACATGCTTTTTCTTTGTCCTTTAATAGTTTAGTTTAACTACATAATACATTTAAATAATAATGGATTTTCTTTTAAAATTACATTTTTGGAAGCTATTTAAGGACATTGGAATATGTTCATGAAAGAGTAAAGTTTATAAAAGTCTCTCCCAGTTTTATTTCTAAAATCCTCCAGCTTAAACACAACATATATATTAAAAAATTAGAAAAGAAACAAAATGTTCTCATTGGTTCTCTCGGGGTTGTAAGATTATTAGTGATTTCTGTTATACTCTAAAATTTTTCTCATTTTTCAAATTTTGAAAGTATACATATATTGTATTTATTATCAGAACTACAGGAATATTGCACCTACAGAACCAGAAAAAGAAAACTTAGAATGAATAGGACTTGTAACTAGGGAACTACCGGGTTGATACATGAGCCTGAAAATTGAATTGTATAAATGCTGTAGTGGTATAGAGAGACAAAATTAGTAAAAAGAGAAACTTACCTACACACTGAAAGAAACTGTAAAGAAATATATGTTAACAGTGTTTATCTTTGTGGAAATAACACAACTTATTGTTTCTATCTGAAAACTAATAGTCAAAATTCTAAAAATTGTTCATTTAATAAATGGTCAGCATTGGAAATATGGACAAAATAAATAGCACCCATGATTCCTATCTGGAGGAAAAATTTTAATGGCTGCATAGTACTCTGTCTTGTGAATATACTGTCACATAGCTATGTCTTTAGTGCTGAGATTTAGATTATTTTCAATAACTCAACAGTGTCAAGTAAATGTTATAATTAAAAAATACAAATATTAAATTACACTTGAGGATTTCTTTTTAAAATTTCCAATGGCTTTAAAGCCAGCATCAAGAAAAGTGGCATGTTGGTGTTAGGACTAGGTTACTGATAAGCCAGGCAAATGGTTTACTGTCTTGTGCGTTCACTTGTCACACAGTTGGACACAACGCTTTGGCTCTTTATTCCAGGATTTTTTTCTTTTTCACCCAAATCCCCATCTAACCCTCCCCCCACTCCCCTACCCCCCATCCATCTCAGGAAATGTTACAAGGATTTTGCAACATAAAATTACTGCTCACTTATATTGCTTGTGAAAAATACAGAGAAACAGAATATAGAATATTTAATCACTGGTTTTACACCATACTGAGATCAGCATTGCTAATTTTTAAAAATGTTTTTCCTTCAGCCTTTTCTTGTAATTTCCTCCACCACCCACTTCTACCCATCCCAGAGCTCAGGGCTTAAATGAAAGGGAGAAATTTCGGATGGGTGAATGCCTTGTCCTCTCCCCTTGTCCGACATTTTAGTTACCAATTTCTTTTGAAATTATAAGATTATAATACTATTTGAAAATTGAAAGAATAAACTAATAAAATGTAGGTTTCTAGAGAACTCGGGGGTCGTGGAGGACGAACGGGAGATGGATGAATCAGCCACGTTAGAAAACCTGAGGTGAGCGAGGTTGGAAACTTGTTAGAACTAATAATTTATTGGCTCAGGGTTTGTCAGTCACTACAGCCCAGCAAATAAAATTAGAGCAGAGTTGTGAGGGGAGGGAGAGAGTGACGCAACAAGCTATTTGCACCAAGAAAATCAAGCGCAGAATGCTGCGTAATCGTATTGCGGCACCGGATTTTATTCCAGCAGCTGCTGTTTGTGGAGGAGGTCTGCCCACTGCGGCTCTCTGCAGTCTCTGACCCGCTCCTGTAGGACGGGTCACGGCGGCTATTCCGCCCTCAGCACCCCAGCCCAGGCCACCGCTATCTCTGTCCTGTTCTTAAAGCCTCAGCACAGCCTTCATCCGGACAGCAGACTTAACTGTTGCTACAGCAGACCTGTCGCTACCCCTCGATCTACCTCTACCCCAGCCACCGCCGCTTCTCATATTCCGGTGAGTCTTTTCCTGTGGTGGTCAGGTTTCCTGATCTTGGCGGTAGCCACCTTAGTTGTATACGGTCCTTTGAAAAATGGCCGAATCAGCCGACCACAAAGAACTGTTAGAATCTAGTCAAGAAGAGGCTAGTAATAAGGTAATAATGGAGGGGTCCAGGGAACAGCCGAAGCGCGGGGAAGAAGCCGCCGCTGGGCCAGAGGAAGAAGGGGAAAAAGGTGAAGATGCTGATGCTGGGTCCAGGGAAGGCAGGGGAAAAGGTGAAGAGAATGATGAGGACTCAGACCCAGAGGGTCCAAAAAGACTTATCGGCTATCTTTTAGATACAGACTTTGTTGAAAGTCTACCTGTGAAAGTTAAGTACCGTGTGTTAGCCCTCAAAAAGCTTCAAACTAGAGTGGCCAATCTAGAATCCAAATTCCTAAGGGAATTTCATGGCATTGAAAGAAAGTTTGCTGAAATGTATCAATCCTTATTGGAAAAAAAGACGTCAGATCATTAATGCAATCTATGAACCTACACAAGAGGAATGTGAATATAAAGCAAACTCTGAGGACTATGATGAGATGTATGATGAAGAGATGTATGGTAATGAGGAGGGTCTTGTACATGAATACATGGATGAGGATGATGGTTATGAGGAAGATTATTATGATTATGCTATTGATGATGACAGTGATGATGATGATGATGACACTGAAGCTACCAGAGAAGAGAATAAAGAGGATCCTAAAGGAATTCCTGATTTTTGGCTGACTGTCTTAAAAAACGTTGACACACTCACTCCTTTGATTCAGCAGTATGATGAGCCTATTCTGAAGCTCCTGACAGATACTAAGGTGAGGCTTTCGGATCCTGGTGAGCCCCTCAGTTTTACACTATAATTTTATTTCAAACCCAATGAATATTTCAAAAATGAGCAGTTGACAAAGACGTATATGCTGAAATAAAGGCCAGCATTTTATGATCCCCATCTCTATAGGGGAACTGCAATTAAGTATTGTACAGGCTGTGAGATAGACTGGAGTGAAGGAAAGGATGTCACTTTGAGAACCATCCAGAAGAAGCAGAAACACCGAGTCTGGGGAACAATTCGAACTGTGACTGAAGATTTTCCCAAGGATTCGTTCTTCAATTTCTTTAATCCTCATGATATCAGCTCAAATGGAAAGAATGGAAATGATGATTTTTTTACTGGGTCACAATTTACGTACTTACGTAATCCCAAGATCAGTATTATTTTTCTCAGGTGATGCTCTTGAATCTCAGCAGGAGCGGGTAGTTAGGGAAGTTAATGATGCAATTTATGACAAAATTATTTATGATAATTGGATGGCTGCAATTGAGGAAGTTAAAGCCTGCTGCGAAAATATTGAGGAAGTGGTAGAAGACATTGATCACTAAAGCAAAATGCTATTTGCTCTGAAATTAACTGCCCTAGATCTAGTTATTCAAGATATAAAAAGTTAATTACAATCTTGTGTTCTGATATTTTTCTTGTAGTGTCCGTTAAAGCATGCCTCAGAAATATAAGAGAAATTCAAATACTAATTCATTAAACCTTGCATTTTAGGACAATGCTTTCAAGAAATGTAGACTGTGCTAAATGATTTAAGATATATTAATATAGTGTTGTGTAGCTTAATCCTAACATTCTTTTGTCATATAGCTATTGATCTTTGGCTGTGAATATTATCAGAACTGCTAAATGAGACCAGTAATTATTTGGAAGGAAAATCTTGGAGAACCAACTCAAGGTTTTTTGCTCTTGTTTGGTTTTTGTCTTTGTATTTTCCTAGTGCTTGCTTCATTTTGCAATAAAAATACAGTAGAATTTAAAACTTGAATGCTTAAAAGAGGACTGCAATGGCTAAGAATTTTAGGCAAAACCCCATTTATTGTTAATAAGAGCTTGTTCACAGGCTCTTGTATATTATATGACCATAATAAATAGTGGAACATAGTCATATAGAGGTTGTTGCTTATCAGTCAAATGTTAACCACAGTATTTTCAAAAGATCACCACATATTGTTCTGTGTAATTGTGTAAACTGTAATTATAGCATATAATTTCTCTTTTCCTAAAGTACATTTAGTCATTCATTGAAAGTGATCACTTTACCATTTTGAAAAGACTTTTCAAGTTCTTTTACTGCAAAATAAAATGAATAAAAATTCCAGTGTTTCATGTTTTAAAACTCATCTTTTTGTCTGATTATAAAATAATATATTCATTGGAGGACATTTGAAAAGTACTAAGAAATACATTAATTAAAACAAAAACCGATATACGCACTCCCCAAAGATAAGCACTGTTAATGTTTTGACTTATTTTCTACTATTCTTTTTCTATGTGTTTGTATATGCATGCAAATTTACATTATACTTAGATGTGCAAAGAAAGTATTACTTTATTGTTTATAACTGATCTAATCTTAGTCTCAAATCCACCTCCACCCCTCAGGGTTACAGGGAAATAAAAATCTCGATTTCAATCAATCCAGAAACTTATTGCTATTTTAAACACTGTATAAATAACAGCCTCCTATGTGTTAGTCTATATTTCAGATTTAATAATTTAAATACTTTGTAAATATCAGGCCCTGTGTTTAGTCTATATGTCAGATTTACCTACCCTTCCACAATGTCATCTGGATGTATATGGCCTTATACTGCTTTATGACATTGGGAGCAGGGATGCACTTACTGGGGAAAAAGGGATTGTGGTTGGTCAGTGAGCTGACTTTGTCCCAGAGCTGACTTAGCCTTCCTCATGTGTGGAAATCCACAGGTTTGGCTTCCCCCTTGACAGACTCTCTGAAGGTCACATCTATTCCTCTGTGACAACAGGGAACTTCTTAATCCCTTCCTTGCCATGTGACCTGAGAGTGCCTAGGAAGTGCTAACTGTACCTCGTTATTGCTGTCTATCCACTCTTCCATCCCAGGTCATTGTGATGTGATCCCAAAGAATTATAAAATGAAAATAGAACAGAAGATCCTCTGCTTGTGACTTATTCCTTTCACTGTTGAACATGGCTCCTCCTTTGGATTTCGATTTAAAGACCTAAGTTTCGAACACTCCCTGCTTTTCTTACCTCTGTCTCATCTCTGTACAGTCAACTGAGGAGGAAGGTACGGGCTTTTTTTTTTTTTACCTCTTCCTGTCTGGACAGGACCCTCCTCTAATATATCTTTCTTACAGGGACAGTGGTATATGCTCACTTGCTTTTCTCTGGGTTTGCAATAGTTGACAGTTTATAGGGAAACAATGACAACTTCTTATTATAGGGGAACCTAAATCAGGAAACACTTCCAGTGAATACTTGGCAAATGTAGACCTTTTCACACTTTTTACCACTGTTAACATTGACCTTTATTAAATTCCTGACTCCCCCAAAACCCCTCCTGTACAAAGATTGGGCTCCTTTTAATTTGAGTTACTGTGCATTAAAAAGTCAGAAACATGGGTGTATCTCTCCTACTATTTATTTTATGGAGAAGGATCAGGCATCTTGAAGTCCCTCCTGTCCCTTTCTCTTGTATCCATGAGATGGAATAGTAAAGCTGCCTCTGGGCTTTATGTAAGGGCAGACCAGGTCCCTTTGCTGTATCTTTCATGTCAATGGCCTACAGCCAGAGACCCCCGGGGACATACCCATAGTTGAATAAATTGAGTTTTTAAATCATTGCTGTGAGGTAGAACACACATCATAGGGAACTGTTGTATGTTATCCGTAAGTGGCTGTGAGAAAACATACTGCAGTATTTGGGCTTTGTGTGATCTGGTGGTGGGTCTAAGAAAGTGGGGGTTTATATTGTAGGGATAATTTTATGATTGGTATCTCAGTAAATTTTATCTACAAAGAGGAGAGACTGGAACAAAGATAAGGAAATAATTGGTAAAAAGGTTATAGTCACTCATTTTAACTAGAATGGCTGGGGTGTTTGGTATTTTGTGGATGGTACAATGATCTTTTTTTGTCTATGCTTAGACAAATTTAAGTGAACTTGCTATGTCTCATTTTTATTGTGATTCCAGAGTAACCTTGTCTGGTATTGGTATTCCATGAAATGGTTTATATCCAATAGAAGAATAGCATGGCTTTGCTGTTAGTACCAGTCAGCTTCCTGATTGCCAAGGACTGCTTTATATTTCCTTTTGCCCCTTCTTAGGGATGCAGCCCGAGGCTGTCATCTCTCCTATAGCTCGTGGTGGGATGGAGGTTCATTTGCTTTGGATTTAGACTAGCATAAATGCACTTTAGGCTATGAGAGTAGGTCATCAGCATCAGCCCCCATACCAGAGAGCCTGGTACTAGGGTTTAGGGCCCAAGTGTGACTAAAAATAGAATTTTACCTTATTTTTTTTTGTAATTGTTCTTTAAAAATATACCATTCATATAGTCCTGGAGGGGTTATTGAGGTAGGTGTTGGCCCTTGTTAAAACTTTGGGCCTTGGTAGAATCCATAAAATACTCAAAACTGTCTGGGATACAACAGTAAATTGTTGTTAAATTATTAATAATTGTCCTCCTAATTAATTTCTAATTTAGAAAATGTGAAAGCACATTTTGCATTTTAATAACAGATCTCTAAGATTTCTGCAAGCATTAGGAAGACCTAAGTGGTAGCTTTAATAGCAGTACTTAAATTACTGACAAAACTAGTAAATGAAGAGGAAAATATAGTGACTATGGTGTTAACTTCCTCACCACAAGTACATTCATTAGTCTTAAAGCTGTGAAAAACAAGCTCAACACTCATCACAGGGCTTTTGCTCATGGGCCAATAAGTCCATCATTAAATTAAAATATTTGGAAAGCAAAGAAAAATAGAATATAGAAAATAAAAATAACATGAAATTATGTATCATCCATAGGTATAAAACATTCAAAGTTTCAGTTACCACATGGATATGTGCAACATATAGCTAATTACTTTAAAGCAGAGAATCTTTTAAAAAGAAATATAAAGAATACATGGAACACATTTCTGAAATGTATTTTCTCTGAATTCCTTGCCAAATAATACAGTTTTTTAAACTGAAATGGAGTTGAATGCCTAAAAATGAAACTATCTCTGCCTGTTTTTAAAACCACATTCATGATCTGTTTGTTGATCTAGTCTCAGGGTGTTTTAAACAGGCTCTCTGGGTGTATGCACAAGCGCTTGAGCAAAAGATGGGGGATGAAATTGAATGGAAGTGCTCTGGCTGCGGGGAGGTGGAGGGAGGAAGGAGTATGTGATTGGAGTGGTTGTCACTCGTCATAAAGGACCTTAACCTTAACCCTTGTAAAACCTGTTTCCCTGGGCACGTGCGAGCATAAGTGGGGAGGAGGTGGGGAGAAACACGGGATTGAATCGTCATGGAGACCCATAATGTAAGTGTCCTCTTTAGCCTTTGTGTGCGCAGGCTTAAGTGTGTCAGTGAGCGCATGCGCTCGTCAAAAGGAATGGGAGAATATTCAGGCCCTGGTGCTTTAGGAAACCATATTGTACGTGTAGGGTTATCTGTGGCAGGTAAAAATGAAGGCAATTCTGGCTGAGGCATACAGGGGTCGGGTGCCAGAAGCAGCTTTGAAGGAGGCTAGGCGTGAAGATGCATTCACCCATGTTAAAATCAAGGTCAGATTGGCTGCCTGCTAAAGCAAAGGTACTCATAGGGAAGGAAAAGATAGGCGGCGCCATAGAGGAAGGGTCCTAACCTGCTCTTACAGACACCTGGGGAAAAGAGGAACTTAAGTGGGTGTTGAGCGAGAGTCCCAGAACCAAATAGTGTGGGAGACTTTGGATGAACTCAGCTTTGGGGCGACTCAAGTTTCAAATATATGCATATCACAACACAGGTATGTACGTGTATACAAGAAGTGCTGTCTATAAAAGGCATATTACTAGTTCTGATGCCTACTAAGTGCTTTCATGTCAATACAGTGTAGGTTTATTTGGAAGAGGAAATCAGTAACATGTTACTTATCTAGTTGCAATTTGCTGCTCCTATAAAAAGTAGAAAATCCATGTATTAATTTAAACCTCATACAAAACGTTCTGCATTCCAAGTAATTGTGTCACTCGGCTATGAGGAAAAGGCTTTCCAAGCAGTCTTATTTGGTAAGATTGGTACTGAAATAAAAATTTCACAAGGCAACTTCATGAAAATAGCAAAAGGTGGCTGTATTTTTATACAATTTTCTATTTCATGTGTAACATGGTCTCAAGAACACACACACACACACACACACACACTCACACAAAAGACTGAATGATCCAGAATGTGTAGAAACTCGTTGTCAGAAGGACTCATGGCAGGTGAGATCAATATGGAATGCTTTATCATTTGAAATTTCTCCATCAGTTACCAAGATAAAAGCAGGTAATAAAAATGGATATTGTGTGTGTGTGCATGCTCACATCTGTGTATTTATGTGCATGTTTTAATGTAGGTGTGTCAGTAATAAGTGAAAATGATATTTAGACAACAATCCTTGTTGTCCAAAATATCAACTAGAGTTTGCCAGGAATCCTATGGATAAGGGAAGAGTGAGTAGTTTGTGATGACTTCCCTTCCTCTCTATGATGAGATCCTTTTAATTTTACAGCTTAGAGGAATTGAAAAGGTGCTTTTACTTGCCAAAATCCTTATTAGCTAGTTTAAGACATTTACGTTTCATGGTCAAGTATTAAACTTGCATATTCTTACTGTAAGTGAACATGGTGTTGTGGAACATTTAATCACTATTGTCCTTACTAGAGTTTGGATAAGGATGATCATATTCATTTTTTTCAGGTGAGAGATCTGAGTTATAGATATTTTAATTTGCCAGAATCATTCATCTAGTGGAGCAAGAATTCAGATCTGATCTCATTGCTTATGCTCTTTTTATCACACTGTGCTGCCTTCAATGGAACTGAATGATATTGCTAGTTTGCTTAATATTAAAATGCCTCTATCCATAGTAAACCCGCTTGGCACTAGCGCAGGAGTAGATATTAACATATTCCTTTGTCAGGTTTGTTTCCTCATTGCCTCAGTGTGTGGTAACATCTAGGCTAAAGCTTTTGAAGTGAACTTCCTAATGCAGCTTAACAATGTAAATGTATTATGGGAATTAAAGTTCATTTTCTCTTAACTATTCAATAATTCAGACTTTGCTAGTGTGACCTATTCTGTCTCACATAATCACAGGTTAAATTTATTGCCTTTTTAAACCTCAGTTTTTTTACCTTGGTTTTTGTCCCTGTTGTGAAACTTGTATATTATGCAACCTGGGTCAAGCTAAAATCCCATTTATCAGCAGTGGTGATAACTAGTAGCACCTAGGACATAAGATTGTTTTGTTGATTCATTGTGATAATGACTGTGAAGGACTTAGCACAGTACCTGGCACATAATAAGCCCTAAAACATTAAGTGATTATACCATCATCATCATCACTTCTTAGGATTGTCTGTGGGGATAAAATTGTAAGATAATGGTATATAATAAGGATTTAAATTATAGCTACTCTTTTATAGCTTTATGTCCCTGAGGTGATTAAAAATAAGAGAGTATATAATGTAGGATTTGAGTTGATCAAGTGTCATTTTCTCTTGTATTAAGTTTTTTTTTGAAATAATTATAGACTAACAGGCAGGTACAAAAATAGAAAATAGAATCACATTAACTTTGTTGATTTATGCTTTTTGCCAGATTTTGGAAAATTTCAGCTTCTATTTTCTTGAATATTTTTTCTGGCCCACACTCTTCTCACTTTCTGGGACCCAGATGATATGAATGGTAGATCTTTTATTGTCACAATTATTGTGGTTCTGTTAATTTTTTTCAGGCTGTTTTCTTTTTGTTGTTCAGATTGGGTCAATTCTATTCATCTGTCTTCAAATTCACTGATTCTTGGTTGCCACCTGTATTCTGCTATTGAACCCATCTAGTGTTTTTCATTTGGGTTATTTTGATTTTTCAATTTTATAATTTATATTTGGTTCATTTTTATAACTTGTAATTCTTTGATGATATTTCCTATTATTCATTTGTTTCAGGAGTGTTCACAATTACTTGTTGAAGCATTTAATGAGGGCTGCTTTAAACTACTTATCAGATAATTTCAATATCTGAGTGTTGTTGCTGTTGGCATCTGTTAATTGTTTTCGCTCATTCAACTTGTGATTTTTTTTGATTCTCCATATGATGAGTGGTTTTCTATTATATTCTGGACATTTTTAGTATTATGTTATGAGACACTGGGTCCTATTTAAATTTTACATTTTAGCAGTCACCCTGGTTAGGTTTAATGTGCAGGTATTTTTGTTTTCGATGACCTTGACAGCTTGAGGAGAATCAGTCAGGTACTTTGTAGAATGCCCTTTAATTTAGATTTGGCTGATGTTTGTCTCATTCTTAGGCTATGTTTATGGGTTTTTGAAAGGAATACTGTAGAGGAAAAGGGCTTTTCTCATCACATAACATTGAGGGACAATGCTGTCAACATGACAACTGTTGATATTAACCTTGAACACCTGACTAAGATAGTGTTTCCCAGGTTTCTCCCTTGTAAAGTTACATCCCCCTTCCCCTCTACTTTCCATAATGTTATTATTTGAATCAAGTGACTAAATGTAGTCCACACTTAAGGGGTGGGATTTATGCTACACCTCCTAAATTACTATTTTATTAAATAATCACATAAAAATTTTACTAACTACTTCAGAAACTGACAGCTCTTTTAAAGTCTATAAATTGGTCCAAATACCATAAATGACAACTCTAAAAAGAATAAAAAAATCACATAAATTATTATTTTATTACATTTAATAATTTATTTGGAATTCTTTATGGGAGATTTATCTCTTCTTTCATTAATGTATATACATATGTAGGTATGTATGTTTGTACTCATGGATATGTATTTGATGATTTGGATTGTAACCTAAAATTACATTATTTCTTTGGTTATGCAAGTGTTCCAGCTTTGGCTATTGGTAGCTCTTTTAGTTGGTTCCTATGTCCGTTAGGCATACCCCATCTTTGTATGTGTGCCTGGTGCTACAAGATACTACAGGCTCTTTTTGTATATTCCTATCTCAGTCTTAGAAGCTATTTCTCCAAGGAGGCTTTGATTCTTATTTTTGGAGAATGGTGTCAGAAACTGAGATCTGAGCACTAGGTGTGCTCATTGCTACTGGGATGTCATTGCTTCTACACCTCAGCAAACAGAGCTAGGAAATTAATGTATTATATACCAAATACTGTATACACACACCTCTATAATTATTTCTATTTCTATCCATCAGTATCTATATTAAACTAAACATGATTTTGTATTGATTTCTCTGACCCTAATCCATTACCATGTGGATCATTCTAGACCTATCCTCTTGTTTTTCTGTAACTTCTAGTTCCACCAGTGAAAAATCTGGTTCTTACCATCCACTACCTATTTACTCAGTTTAATTATACATGCATATCTGTTTCAGAATTGTTAACCCCTATCCCAGGAGAAACAGCTTTATACACTACAGTACATTACTTATGTACAGTCTCAGCAATTATATTTCATTAAAAACCATTCATGAAACTCCCATAATACATACCATTGAGCAATCTGTGGGCAATCCAGATTTATGTCATGGGTTTTCTAGAACTTGAGTGCTTATTTTTAAAACTGGTGCTTCTATCTTTTCCAAATCATAATCCATTTATACATCTTATCTCTGGATAGTTCATTCATTCATACTGAGGATGTGTCTACTATGTTCTTAGTGTGGTCATATAAAGAAGAATGAGATTTGATTTCTGTCACGATAAATGAATTAAAGGGATTTGTCTATGAAGGAGACTGCACACCTCAAGAGTCTAGTCAACAGTACTAAGAAATCCAAGATATGAAAAGAGAAGTACAGGGAGTAGAATCTGATATTCACTATGAGTACTACTGCCATTGAATTTTTCTAGAAACAAGGCTGTCCTTAAGGCATCTAAATTATAAGAGATTTTAAAAGAATGTATAACCTATTTTTGTATTTATAAATTTTATTTTTAGAACAGTTGTATATATATATATACATTAAAATTGAACAGATAGTATAAAAAGTTCCCATAGACTCCCAAAAAACTCGCTCCAACAAGCATATATAGTGTCCTACATTTTTTTTCCTGTGGTATGGTACACATAACATAAAATTTATAATTTTAACCACTTAAATGTACAGTTCAGTGTTATCATTAAGTTCATTCACATTATTGTGAAAAAATGATCACCATTCATCTCCAGAAATTTTATCTTCCCAAACTGAAATTCTATTCACTGTACAATAAATCCCTATTGCCCCCAATCTCTGGAAACTACCATTTACTCTCTGTCTCCATGATTTAACTGCTCTAGGTATCCCATGTAAGTGGAATCATGCAATATTTGTCCTTTTGTGTCTGGATTATTTTACTTAGCATAATGTTTTCAAGGTTTATCAATGTTGTAGCATGTGTCAGTTTCTTTCATTTTTAAAAGGATGAATAATATTAGATTGTAGGTATAAACCACATTTTTTTACTGAAATGCAGTTGATATACAATATTATATTGGTTTCAGGTGTACAACATAGTGATTTGACAGTTATATACATTACTAAATGCTCACCATGATAAGTGTAGTTGCCATCTGTCAACATAAAAACATAGTACAATAATATTGACTATTTATATTCCCTATGCTGCACTCTCATCCCTGTGAATGATTTATTTATAATTGGAATTTTGTAGCTCTTTATCCCCTTCACCTTTTTTGCCCACCCTCCCATGTCCCTCCTCATGGCAACTACCCATCTGTTCTCTGTGTTTAGGAGTCTATTTCTGTTTTGTTTGCTTGTTTTTTAGATTCCACATTATAAGTGAAATCATATGGTATTCATATTTCTCTGTCTTAGTGGTTTTTTATTCTTTGGGTAAGTTTCCAGAAGTGGAATTATTGGGTCATATGATATTTCTATTTTTAGTGTTTTTGAGAAACCTCCATACTGCTTTCCTTGGCTACACCAATTTACAGTCCCACCAACAGTGTATGAGGGGTCCCTTTTCTCCATATTCTGACCAATACTTGCTGTTTCTTGTTTTTTTTTGATACTAGCCAATGCAAAAAGATAAATGCATTCCTATGTTTATTGCAGCATTATTTACAATAGCCAAGATATGGAAGTAACCTAAACGTTCATTGATAGATGAATAAAGTAGATATGGTGTATATTGTCACTCACACACACGCACTCATGCACACCAGAATATTAGTCAGCCATAAAAAGTAATGAAATGCTGCCATATGCAATAATATGGATGGACTTGGAGGGTATTATGCTAAGTGAAATAAACCACATTTTGCTTATACATTCAAACATGCATGAACATTTGTCATTTTTCCCCACCATATGCTATTGTGAATAATGCTGCTATGAACTTGGGTGTACAAATATATGTTTCAGACCCTGCTTTCAATTATTTGGGGTACATATCCAGAAATTGATATATTGTTTGATTACTGTAGTCCTGTAGTAACTTTTGATTATAATATATCTTACTGTGGGTCTCTTCAAAGTTTACTCTATTTGGAGTTCATTGAACTTTTTAGGTTTTTAAATTCATGACTTTCATCATATTTGGAGAATTTTTGCCATTATTTCTTCAAATATTCTTTCTGTTCCTTTATCTCTCTTTCCCTTCTGAAACTCCCATAATACATACCATTGTTCTGCTTAATGTTCTCCCATACATCCCTTTGGCTGTGGTCACTTTTATCCTTTTTTATTTTTCCTTTCTGATCCTTGGAATCAATAATTTTAATTGTCCTAACTTTGCAATAACTGATTCTTCTGCCCACTCAAATCTCCTATTGAATTTCTCTAGTAAACTTTTATTTCAGTTATTTTACTTTTTGGCTTCAACATTTGTGTTTGGTGCCTTTTTATAATTTGTATCTCTTTATAAGTATTCTCATTTTGTTAATACATCATTTTCCTGATTTTCTTTAATTTTTGGTCCATGATTTCTGCTCCTTAAACATACTTAGGGCAGTTTCTAAAAATGCCTATGTCTGGTAAATTCAATGTCTGGATTTCTTTAGGGAAAGTTTCTGTCATTATTTTTTGTGAATGGGTAATACTTTCCTGTGTCTTTATATGCCTTGTGATCGTGTGTTCATAAATGTAGATATTTGAATAGTATAAAGTGGTAACTTTGGAATCAGGTTCTTCTCATTCACCAGGGTTTGCTCTATTTTTGATTTTGGATTGTTGAAAGCTGTCCATTTATTTAGTGACTTCCCCTAAGTATTTTTGCAAAGACTGTATTTGTTGTTATTTGTGATCACTGAACTCTCTGGTGATTAGATTGTGTTCAGCTTACATTTTGACAAAGATTTTTTTTGAATGCCAGGAGCTGAAAAATGTAAAAAATGAAACAAATGGTAAAAAAAGCTCTCTAAGTCTTTACAGATTGGATCTTTGTGAAACATTCCTTCAACACTTAGCCAGGTTTGCAGTGACTCTAAGGATCAGCCTACACTGAAAGCTTAGGGTCTTCTTGGGTCTTTTCTGAGCCTGTGTCTTGTCTTCGTCTTGTGTCTATCCTTGGTTATCTGGGTAGTCTTCCAAATTCTCCCATATAAATGAATGCTTTTGAATATCCTATTTTCCCAGAGAACTCTCTAGCTTTTGTTACTGGGCCTTACCTAGTCTATTGTGTTTCAACTATAATCTTTTGTCTCAGGCATCTGCAAGTCGTTAGTTCAGCTTGCAGTGTTTTTGAGCAGTATCAGCTGCTTTTCTGACCTGAGTTCCCAGCTATGAAAAACAGAGATAAGAACCTCATGGCAGTCCTTCAGGTAGCCCCAAGATAGGTTAGAACATGGAAGCACAATAATTTGTTAATAAGGTTGGCTCTACTCTCTCTCGAGCCAGGTCCATGGTCCCACACTGGAAATCTGGGATGCCATTTCTTAAAGACTACCACTACACTGCGGATGGTGTATAGCAAAGGTGAGTAAAAATGCCCCAAAGCTTGCAGGTGTGACTCTTGCTTGGTGTCTGGGAACTTGACATCTAAACTGTTCTCTAACTGAAAAGGTTGTCCATTGTTCCTGGGCTATTTACAAATAATGTGATTTCTGGTGAGTACCTGATTTCCTTCTGGAAGTCTAGAATTATTAGTAATCTAGAGAATGCCTACATGACCAGTCTTGTTGTGGTCTGATGTGTGTATCTCCTCAAAATTTACATGTTGGAATGCTAGTACCCATTGTGATGGTGTTAGGAGATAGGGCCTTTGGGAGATGAGTAGTTTATAAAGGTGGAGTCTTCATGAATGCGATTAGTGCTTTTATGAAACAGATCCCCCAGAGCTCCCTAGCCCTTTCCATTATGTGAGGATACAACAGGAATTTTGAAAACTGGAAGAAGGCCTTTATCCAACCATGCTGGCACTCTAATATCATACTTCCACCCTCCGGAACTGTGAAAAATAAATGTATGTGTTTATAAGCCACCCAGTCTGTGGTGTTTTGTTAAACCAGTCCAAACAGACTAAGACAAGCCTTCATTAAGAACCTTATACGTCTCGAAATGACTTCCCTATATAGAAATATACATGTTTTGCAGCTTTTCTTTTAGTTGTGGGAAAGTGTGTTTTCTGTGATCCCTCATGGGAGTGGGACAGCATAGGAAATCTATACATGGATTCTTCTAGATTCCACCAGTGTCTTTTTCTCTCACTGGTTTAGCTACATATTTTTTCTGTCACTTTGATACATCTTAGTCTTGATATGTGAGTCCCATAAGCCTCTTCAGTGAATCATCAAATGCATGGGTGGCCTTGGGGACACCCCCAAAAAGCAGTGTAATGACTGAAACTCACTAAAATATGCCCATGTTCTTAATTGGGGAAAAGGAGGAATGGATCAAGGATGACAAAGCCTGATGCTGGGTGGCTGTGAAGTTAATATGTGTGTTATGAAAGAGTAGCTGATCTGAAGTATTTTATTGGAGGTAAAAATTACTAATGGGATTTTTAAAATGATACATTCACCCCAGGAAAGTTAGCATATTGGATTCTCTGACTGATAAGATTGTGCTTGCTTAAGTTGAAGACAATCCAGCCCTGATTGTCCCATTAGTTTTAGTTCCCTCCTCCAGGTTAGAGGGAAAAGGGCCCAAGATTTTGGGCTTTGGGTGAGATAAAAATAGTAAAAATTATTTTTTTAGTTGCTCTGTCCTCCATTTCAGAGGTTAAAATGTTATGTCTCTTTCTAGGGCTGGAACAAGGCACTTACAGCTATTTCTCTAGTCCATCTGAAACCCTATAAGCACCCAGCAGGTAACACAGAAACTGTAGTATTTCATTATTGCTGTAAGTACTGAATTTTTTTTATTTGGTATCATTAATGTACAATTACATGAACAACATTATGGTTACTAGACTGCCCCCATTATCAAGTCCCCACCACATACCCCATTACAGTCACTGTCCATCAGCGTAGTGAGATGCTATAGAATCACTACTTGTCTTCTCTGTGCTATACTGCCTTCCCCATTCCCTCCCCTTCATTATGTGTGCTTATTGTAATGCCGCTTTTTTCCCCTTATCCCTTCCTTTCCACCCATCCTCCCCAGACCCTTTCCCTTTGGTAACTGTTAGTCCATTCTTGGGTTCTGTGAGTCTGCTGTTGCTTTTCTCTTTCAGTTTTTTCTTTGTTATTATATTCCACATGTGAGTGAAATCATTTGATACTTGTCTTTCTCCACCTGGTTTATTTCACTGAGCATAATACCTTATAGCTCCATCCATGTTGCTGCAAAGGGTAGGATTTGTTTTCTTTTTATGGCTGAATAATATTCCATTGTGTATATGTGCCACATCTTCTTTATCCATTCATCTACTGATGTACACTTAGGTTGGTTCCATTTCTTGGCTATTGTAAATAGTGCTGCGATAAACATAGGGGTGCTTATGTCTTTTTCAAACTGGGCTCCTGCATTCTTAGGGTAAATTCCTAGGAGTGGAATTCCTGGGTCAAGTGGTATTTCTATTTTTAATTTTTTGAGGGACGTCCATATTGCTTTCCACAATGGTTGAAGTAATTTACATTCCCATCAGCAGTGTAGGAGGGTTCTCCTTTTCGCCACATCATCACCAATATTTGTTGTTGTTTGTCTTTTGGATGTTGGCCATCCTAACTGGTGTGAGGTGATATCTCATTGTGGTTTTAATTTGCATTACTCTGATAATTAGCGATGTGGAGCATCTTTTCATGTGCCTGTTGGCCATCTGAATTTCTTCCTTGGAGAAGTGTCTGTTCAGATCCTCTGCCCATTTTTTAATTGGATTATTTGATTTTTGTTTGTTGAGGTACGTGAGTTATTTATATAACTTGGATGTCAACCCCTTGTCGGATATATCATTTATGAATATATTCTTGCTCATCTTTATGTCCAAGAAATTCTTGCCTATGTGTTTTTCTATGAGTTTTACGGTTTCATCACTTATATTCAGGTCTTTGATGCATTTTGAGTTTACTTTTGTGTATGGGGTTAGACAGTAATCCAGTTTCATTCTCTTACATGTAGCTGTCCAGTTTTGCCAACACCAGCTTTTGAAGAGGCTGTCATTTCCCCATTGTATATCCATGCCACTTTATCATATATTAATTGACCATATGTGTTTGGGTTAATATCTAGACTCTCTGTTCCACTGGTCTATGGGTCTGTTCTTGTGCCAGTACCACATTGTCTTCATTACTGTGGCTTTGTAGTAGAGCTTGGAGTTGGGAAGCAAGATCTCCCCCATTTTATTCTTTCTTCTTGGGATTTATTTGGCTATTCAGGGTCTTTTGTGGTTTCATATGAATTTTACAACTATTTGTTCCAGTTTGTTGAAGATTACTGTTGGTATTTTGATAGGGATTGCATTGAATCTGTAGATTGCTTTGGGCTGGATGGCCATTTTGAAAATACTAATTCTTCCTACACAAGACCATGAGATGAATTTCCATTTATTAGTGTCCTCTTTAATTGCTCTTATGAGTGTCTTCTAGTTTTCAGGGTATAGATCTTTCACTTCCTTGGTTAGGTTTATTCCTAGGTATTTTATTCTTTTTGATGCAATTGTGAATGGAATTGTTTTCCTGATTTCTCTCTCTGCTAGTTCATTAGTGTATAGGAATGCAACAGATTTCTGTGTATTAATTTTGTATCCTGAAACTTTGCTGAATTCAGATATTAGTTCTAGTAGTTTTGGAGCGAATTCTTTAGGGTTTTTATGTACAATATCATGCCATATGCAAACAGTGACAGTTTGGCTTCTTCCTTACCAATCTGGATGCCTTGTATTTCTTTGTTTTGTCTGATTGCTGTCACTAGGGCCTCCAGGGCTATGTTGAATAAAAGTGGGGAGAGTCGGCATCTTGTCTTGTTCCTGATCTTAAAGGAAAAGCTTTCAGCTTCTTGCCATTAAGTATGATGTTGGCTATGGGTTTGTCATATATGGCCTTTATGATGTTGAGGTACTTGCCCTCTATACCCATTTTGTTGAGAGTTTTTATCATTAATGGATGTTGAATTTTGTCAAAAGCTTTTTCAGCATCTATGGAGATGATCATGTGGTTTTTGTTCTTCTTTTTGTTGATGTGGTGGGTGATGTTGATGGATTTTCGAATGTTGTACCATTCTTGCATCCCTGGGATGAATACCACTTGATCATGATGGATGATCTTTTTGATGTATTTTTGAGTTTGGTTTACTAATATTTTGTTGAGTATTTTTGCATCTATATTCATTCGGGTTATTGGTCTGTAATTTTCTTTTTCTTTTTTTTGTGGTGTTTTTGCCAGGTTTTGGTATTAACGTGATGCTGGCTTCATAGAATGAGTTTAGAAGTATTCCCTCCTCTTCTATTTTTGGAAAACTTTAAGGAAAATGGGTTTTATGTCTTCTCTAAATGTCTGATAAAATTCAGTGGTGAATCCATCTGGCCCAGGTGTTTTGTTCTTGGGTCGTTTTCTGATTACCGATTCAATTTTGTTGCTGGTAATTGGTCGGTTTAAATTTTCTGTTTCTTCCTTGGTCAGTCTTGGAAGGTTGTATTTTTCTAGAAAGTTGTCCATTTATTCTAGGTTATCCAGTTTGTTAGCAGATATATTTTCATAGTATTCTCTAATAATTATTTGTATTTCTGTGCTAGGTATCGTGATTTTTCCTTTCTCATTTCTGATTCTGTTTATGGGTGTAGATTCTTTTAATAAGTCTGGCTAGGCATTTATCTATTTTGTTTATGTTCTCAAAGAACCAGCTCTTGGTTTCATTCATTTTTTCAATTGTTTTATTCTTCTCAATTTTATTTATTTCTTCTCTGATCTTTATTATGTCCCTCCTTCTGCTGACTTTGGGTCTCTTTTGTTCTTCTTTTTCCAGTTTCAATAATTGTGACTTTAGACTCTTCATTTGGGATTGTTCTTCCTTCTTTAAATAGACCTGGATTGCTATATACTTTCCTCTTAGAATGGCTTTCGCTGTGTCCCACAGGAGTTGGGGCATTGTGCTGTTGTTTTCATTTGTCTCCACATATTGCTTAATCTCTGTTTTAATTTGATAATTGATCCATTGATTATTTAGGACCATGTTGTTAAGGCTTCATGTGTTTGTGAGCTTTTTTGTTTTCTTTGTACAATTTGTTTCTTGTTTTATACTTTTGTGATCTGAGAAGCTGGTTGGTAGAATTTCAATATTTTTTAATTTACTTAAGCTCTTTTTTTTGGCCTAGTATGTGGTCTATTCTTGAAAATGTGCCGTGTGGTCTTGGGAAGAATGTGTGTCCTGCTGCTTTTGGGTGCAGAGTTCTGTAGATGTCTGTTAGGTCCATCTATTCTAGTGTGTTGTTCAGTGCCTCTGTGTCCTCACTTATTTTCTGTCTGTATGATCTGTCTTTTGGAGTGAGTGGTGTGTTGAAGTCTCCTAAAATGAACGCATTGTATTCATTTAATTCTGTAGTATTTGTTTCACAAAGGTAGGTGCTCCTGTGTTGGGTGCATAGATATTTTTAATGGTTATATCCTCTTGTGGGACGGACCCCTTTATAATTATGTAATGTTCTTCTTTATCTCTTGTTACTTTGTTTTGAAGTCTATTTTGTCTGATACCAGTACTGTAACATCTGCTTTTTTCTCCCTATTTGTTTACATGAAATATATTTTCCCATCCCTTTACTTTTAGTCTGTGTATGTCTTTGGGTTTGAGGTGAGTCTCTTGTAGGCAGCATATGGATGGTTCTTGCTTTTTTATTCATTCTATTACTCTGTATCTTTTCGTGCATTCAGTCCATTTACCTTTATGGTGACTATCGATAGATGCATACTTATTGTCATTGTAGGCTTAGAATTCATGGTTACCAAAGGTTCAAGGGTAGCTTCTTTACTATTTAACCATCTAGCTTAACTCACTTGTTACACTATTATAAACACAGTCTGATCATTCTTTCTCTCCCTTGTATTTCTTACTCCTCCACTCTTTATATGTTAGGTGTTTTATTCTGTACTCTTTTGTGTTTCCTTTGACTGATTTTGTGGATAGCTGATTTTATTTTCTATTTGGTTGGTCTACTTTCTTTCCTGTGATTTTATTTTCTCTGGTGACATCTATTTAACATTAGGAGCACTTTCATCTAGAGTAGTCCCTTTAAAATACACTGTGCAGATGGTTTGTGGGAGGTAAATTCCGTCAACTTTTGCTTATCTGGGAAGTGCTTAATCCCTGTTTCAAATTTAAATGATAATCTTGCTGGATACAGTATTCTTGGTTTGTGGCCCTTCTGTTTCATTGCATTGAATATATCATGCCATTCCCTTCTGTCCTGTAAGGTTTCTGCTGAGAAGTCTGACCATAGCCTGATGGGTTTTCCTTTGTAAGTGATCTTTTCTTACCTCTCTGACTGCTTTTAATCCTCTGTCCTTGTTTTTGATCTTTGCCATTTTAATTATTATATATCTTGGTGTTGTCCTACTTTGGTCCCTTGTGTTGTGAGATCTGTGGACTTCCATGGTCTGAGAGACTATTTCCTTCCCCAGACTGGGGGAGTTTTCAGCCATTATTTCTTCAAAGACACTTCCTGTCCCTTTTTCTCTCTTCCGCTTCTGGTACTCCTATAATGCGAATATTGTTCTGTTTGGATTGGTCACACAGTTCTCTTAATATTCTTTCATTCCTAGAGATTCTTTTATCTCTCTCTGCCTCAGCTTCTCTGTATTCCTGTTCTCTGATTTCTATTCCATTAACATTCTCTGGCACCTCGTCCAGTCTGCTCTTAAATCCTTCCATTGTTTGTTTCATTTCTGTTATCTTCCTCCAGAATCGATCCCTTAGCTCTTGAATATTTCTCTGTAGCTCCATCAGCATGCTTATGACTTTTATTTTGAATTCTTTTTCAGGAATATTGGTTGTTTAGGTCTTAACAGGCCCTCTTTCTGGTGTTTGAGGGATTTTAGACTGAATGAGGTTCTTCTGCCTTTTCGTGGCGATAGAAGTGATTGCCAGTGCGTGGCGTGTGTGTCAACTGGGAGAACAAAGTCCCTTCCTGCTTGCTGGTTACCTTGCCCATCTCCACTGCCTGTGCTGGTCAACTGTACACAGGGAAGAGCCTCTGGGTTAATCCCCTGAACTGCCATGGTCAGGCAGCTCTCTGGATGGCCTAGGGCACTGGTGGGGGTTGCAGGCAAGCAGTGCTTGTTTGCTGTGAGAATAAAGTTCCTTTGTGTCTTCCGGACTCTGTACCGGTCTCTGCTGTCTGTGTCTGTTGACTGCTGGCATGGGGCAGCCTCTGGGTCTGGCCCAGTTAACTGCACCCTGGAAGAAGCCTCTGTGTGAATGCTGGGGGCGGGGCTGCTCCCGGGTTGCTCCGCCACAATGGAACGTCAGCCAGTTTGCTTGCACTGCCAGTGGGGAAGAATGAATGGCAGGCTGCTTATCACCATGAGGGGCTTTGGTTGCTACCCAGTGGGTTATGGTGCCTGAAGTTCCTTAAAGTTCCCAGCCTGCTGGGCTGAGTGTGCCAGGACAATGTTGTCCATCTGTTAAACCCTTGTCCCTTTAAGACTTTTGAAGCACCTGCTTTTCTTTTGTCCCAGAGTAGCCAGCTGTTAGAACCTGTTTGCAGTCTTAGTCTCAGATTTTGCTTTTCCATTCCTCTAATATCCAGTACACCATGCAATGGGTGTTTGTGCTTCTAGTGCAGATTACTAGGGCTGGTTATTTAGCAATCCTGTGCTTTCACTCATCCCCACTCTGATTCTTTTCCTTCTGCCAGTGATCTGGTGTTGGGGGAGTGCTTGGGTCGCTCCAGGTCACTGCTTTGTATCTTACCCTATTTGTGAGATGTTGAGTTCTTGCAGATGTAGATGTAGCCTGGCTGGTGTACTGTATCTTCTGGTCACTCTTTTAGGAATAGTTGTATTTGCTGTATTTTCAAAATATGTATGCTTTGGGGAGGAGATTTCTGCCACCCTATTCACGCCGCTGTCTTGAGAAATCTGATGGAGACATTTTTAAAAATTAATG
Organism: Phataginus tricuspis; assembly: GCA_029783875.1. Lineage (NCBI taxonomy): Eukaryota > Metazoa > Chordata > Mammalia > Pholidota > Manidae > Phataginus > Phataginus tricuspis. The sequence goes on along the minus strand of JAQQAC010016209.1, from coordinate 56,444,933 downwards.
TAATGTAAAAGTCAAAGGCCCTTGAATTAAAAGAAATTAATTAGAGTGAGATGAAGCCCATTAAGGGGTCCATTTATCCATTTATTGGACTGGAATTTGAAAAGGAATTATTTGAAGAGAGCATATGTCTCTCAATTAAATTGATGCCTGGGGCTTCTCAAAGAGGTTTTATTGAATGCCTCTTTTCAGAGTCCAGCATTTTATATTTTGAGATGTGTGCCTTGGCTGTTGTCAATAATGTTTGTGACTCCAAAAGTGAGAAGGACGGTCCTGGAAAGGCCTTGTATTGTGCCCTTTGTATATGTAGTAACATATGCCGCTATTATTTATATTTTGGGTGTCTATGAGGAAAGAGATTCCCACCGTTCCTTACTCTGACAAGAGCAACTCTTCAGCAATGGCCTAATCGTTTGCAATAAACATGAAGTGGAGCCATCTCTTGGCCAGGGCACCCATTGCTGAGATGATTGCCTGATGTATGAACAGTTGTGTTCATGCTTGTGTCCTGTGTTTTATCAGCATCATCCTGGCTAAGGGAAGGAAAGCAGAAACATTCCACTGAGCTCAATAATTTATAATGGTGGCATTGCCATTCATAGAGTCTACAAACTCCCATTGTTGTTCACTCAGTTTATCCCAAGAGACTCTCCAGGTAGTTGAGGGACTGGGGTAGGGGTGACCTTCTCCAGCACCATGGCATCTGACAAAGGACTAAGGACAGGGACTGGAGAGGCCACCCCCTTCTGCAAGGTGGAGTATTCCAGAGGGCCCAGGTTGGGCTCTGTCCTGTGTTAAGGAAGCTTCAGTAGTGATGTCAAGCTCGTAGGTTGCTGATTCTATGACCCAAGGCATAATGAGCAGCTGAGCATGGGTAGTCACAGGTTCAAGGTCTGTGAAAGCCTCATTTCCAGAAAAGCTCAGTATGTAGCCAGCAATTTTTTTTAATGGTATATAGCATGGGACAGAGAGGGGTAGTTTTTAGATCAGAGTGCTTTGGGCAACTTACAGCCATCATAGCTGGTCTAGAGAGTCCAGAAGACATGAGAAGAGGTTGCCAAAGCCTTTAAAGTAAAGGATTCTCCAAGGGCACTAGTGGGAATGCCTGTTGATTTTAATTTGGACAGATTCTGGAGCCTTTTTTGTTGGAGGAAGCCCCATCTAAGTGGACTGATTTGAAAGTGACAGCATTAGTGAGATAAGTAAAATTTGCAAATGAAGAATATGTTACCACTGGAACCAAAAAAAGATTAAAAGATGTATTTGTATGTCTTTAATGTGTGTGCTTAATGAATCCCCTTGGAAGAGGATGTCATCAGTGTAATGTTAGACCTGTACACCTTGAGAAAGGTAGATACAGTTATCTTGTCTGCAGAGATTTTGTGTGATAACAAAGCTGTTGGGGTACCCCATGGGTAGCCTAGTAAAGGTGTACTGTATCTCTTTGGAGATAAAGTCAATCTGAAGCTGAAAGGCTGTTAAAATACGGACTGAATATAACATATTAGCCAAATCTATAATAGCGATTATTTACCAGTTGTGGCTTTGGTCGATCTAGTAATTTTAATAATATTTGGGTATGGTAGACTTAACAGCACCACAGCATCCGCCATAGATTGTAGTAATCTACCATGAGCTATTTATTTTTTCCATGTTTAAGAACTGGCAAAACTGGGCTGCTAAATGGAGAAGCAGTGGTGATAATCATTCCTTTAGATTTTATATACTAAGTTTAATCCATGAAGATCCTGTTTTAATTTATATTAGGCCATAATAACTATTTTATCTGGAGATCCATGGGGTCCCATCTTACCAAGCCAATTTGTAAATACCAAAGACTTATTTAATTTTAATCTATTGTTCGTTGTGTTAAAACTTCTATGCCTACTATGGAATATTTTAGGGTTGTGTGGTACTCTGACTATGGGAAATGTTGGCAAGGCTCCAGTTAAAGTTAGCCATATCTATTCCCTATTTTATATTTATTTACTTTTCTAACATAAGGTGTACAATGTTTAAATTTTGTGGCATCCCCAGGTATACTTATAATTTGAAACTTAGTATTGATTAAGTCCGTAAAACTTTGTCCATTGTTGCATTTCAGCAAATGCTGAAGTTATCTTAAAAACTATGTTGCAGAGGCACAAAAGTCAACAGTGTCCTTTTCATTTTTATATTTTTTGTTATATAAATCCTTTTAGTAAATTGTGGATTTCCAATTGGGTCATATTATGGACCTTTGTTTATATACATATAAATATTTACATATTATATATACATTTTATAATATGTACTATAAATTATACCTTAAAGTATATAAAAGTAGCATATATTTACATATTTTTTTCTTGGGCTTCTAGCCTCTTAAAGCTATGGTTTTTAGTTTCTGTTTTTGATTGATAACTCATATGTGGACCTTCTGAAGTGGTTATAGGAAGAGACTTGGTGGCCTGCCTCATAGGCAGCTGTTTCTTGTTCCAAGGCTTCCCAGTCCACTTCTCAGAGATTGATGTTTACAGTTAAAGAGTTATAACTGCCTGCCTTTGGGACATGAAGTTAGCTCCCTTGTCTAAAGTATCAATCCCTTTTCATTGTCTTTTTTTGTAATCTTTTAGAGTGGCTTGTATCTCTTGTAAGAGAAAAAAAATTTTTTAGTCTTCTGTCTGTCCCAAACTATTTTTACCATTTGAGTGTTTACAAAATAAACTCCTGGTGGCCCCATGTGGCTCTAACTCAGAGAGAATCTTCCTCTCTGGGATTTCCCAACCAACTGGGGTTGGGTCAGCATCTAGGAGAGCTACTGTAGCCTTGTCAGAATGTTTTGGACTCTGGATCTTGAACATAAGGCCCTTGGTATGTTATAAGTAACAATATTCAATAGGGTCCATTTACACTGTTCAAGTGTTTTTCGTTCCTGAATTAATTGTATGATCCCATCCTGAGTTCTAGAAGGAGCTGGAATGAAATGCTCTTTGCCTTCCTCCTTTTTTGGTGGACGTTATGCCACAGGTCTCCAAGAATGGGATCCGTTATATCCCACTGGGTCAGGAGACAAATCACAACAGCAGCAAGGCAAATGACAACACAAGAGTTTGTGTTCAGAACAGCACATTCTGTGAGGTGACATGGCAGGGTAGTTTGGCCTCAGACTGGAATGCCATGCCACTAGACTGCCCTTGGTTTATTAATTGGCTTCATTAGATGGCAGCAACAGCCTGGGAAGGCAGGTGTATAACATCATACTGGCTCTGTGTATGGCTCACAACACCTAGACACCTTGAAAGAGCACTCTCCTGTACTCAACAAGGAAGGATGAAATGTATAGGAAGATAGCAACTCAGACTGAACTTGTCATTGTTGCACTGTTGGCTATCAGGTCTATTTCACAGCACTTGGAGTCACAACATGCTCCCTTCAGTGGAGCCTTTTGTAAGCTTAACTAGGCAATATAAAGTGGGGACCCTGGGAATCTTGTCCCAGAATCTAGGCAGAACTTAAGTTGTGTGGTTGGAGTGATTAGGGAAGGTGTATAGTATCATAGAGTATGAGAACCTGATAAAAGAGATAGTTGGGGATATGGACTCTGGATTGTTTGGTTTACATTTGAAAAGCACACCTCTGGAAGGAGGTCTCTAGTAGAGGGGAGTAGAGGGGCAATGAAGGAGGCAACAGGCAAGGCAAGTTGACTCAGGCATATTATCAGGTTGTCCAGAACAAGATGTGTCTTGCATATCCAAGTAGGGCAGATGTTAAAGCATCAAGTTTACAGAGGCTAGAAACATGGTTAATACATCAGGCACAAAACAAAGCAAGAAGTAAAGCCTTTAGATCCGAGGAGGGAGGAGCAATTATGATCTCTGTTTTTCAAAACTACTCCTGGACATTTTCCCCTCCTTTTAAATAAAAATGTCCCTTATTGTTTTACCAACCTGCTAGGGGACTTTGCATTCAAACTGATAGCTGAGCTTCTTTCTCCTAATAACTCTGACCACAAAACAGCAGAGAGTAGCCACAAGTCTTATATTTTCCAAGCCGAATACCTGCAGATATTGTTCCCACTCATGGGACAAATGAGTTCATGCTATGGGCAAATCATGATTATTTGAAAGTGATCATTTCATGTAGTCCTAAAACCAACAAGGAGTGAACTAAATTATTTAGAATAAACTGGGGTGCTTTGTTAGCCTGTCCTGCTTGAGTGATATATGTACCACTGGGGACTATAAGAATTGTATACTCTTTGTTTCTAGGGGTATCATGTTTGCCCTCTGACATTGTGCTTCTTGTGTATGTGCCTTGACTATCATCACACTGCATTATGGCTGGAAGACATTCAAATCAGTTTCAACTTACTGACCTGAGTTTTGCTGTGCTTTGATTCATGCCACTGGCTGAGTTAAAAAGATTAATAGAAAAACTTGAGGAAATCAACTGGGTTTCAAAGACAGACCTTTAAGATTTGTTTTATATGGCCATATCCATGACCCCTAAAAGGTATGCCTGAAACTAATAGTGCATATTGGTCTCACTTTGCCACATGGAGAGCTACTGATAATAGTTCTTTTGTAAAGTCAACATGGCCAAAAGTCAATGGGCTGAACTGTACGGACAGGAGGTAACATACCAGGTCTGAGTTCGCTATCTTTAGTACAGTTTGCTTGTAAGGTTGGCCCTTGGCTGGTGCCTGGAACCTTCTAAAACATTTTCTAACAGATACAGTTGTTTTTTGTACCTAAATTGTACAAACAATGTGGTTAATTATGAACACATGCTTTCCTCTGCCAAACTAGAATTTTAGGAGTTGCTTGGTAGAGAATACCTTAAGTGACTGCCTCAAGAAAAATTCTAATCTCTGAGTCTCTAAGTACCCAGGACATAAATGCTATACATGCGATGTTGTATTTTCTCTACTAGAGGGATACATGCTCTCTGTTACCTTTTAAGAGAGATAAAGAGCATAGGAAGCCTGCACATGGATTCCTCCAGACATCACCTGTGCCTTTTTCTGTTACTTATCCAGTTGTGTATCCTGTCTCAGTGTAGTACATCTTAGACATGAACATGATTGTCTGCTGAGTCTTGTGAATCCTTTTATCAAGTTTCTGAATGTGTAGGAGGTGTTGAAGGCCCCCTCAACAGGGCTTTAGTCTACCAATTTATTATTTATTTTCTGTCATTTCATCCGTTTTTTAATCCTTTCTTTTCCTATTTCTGTCTTGCATATTACATACAACACTTTTATAAGTCCATTTTGATTTACCTATAGGTTTTAAACATATATTAAACATGCATCAGTTATTTTGTGGTTGTTCAAGACATTATAGCATATTGTAGTCTATTGGTATATCCTTTTTCTTTACATTCATTCGGCACCACTTTCGATGTTGTCATTTTTTTTTTGCCTCAACTGTCTAACATAATTTTTAAAACTCATGAGGAGAAGGATAATCTGTTATGTTTACATCTACATTTACCCAATCCTTTGTTCTGCTTTTCTTCTTCCTGAATTCCCAGGCCTCTTCAGTTTTTCTCTCCTTTCTGTTTAGAGACATTTCTGTAGCCATTATTTAATTATAGGTATTCTGGTGACACATTCTTTTACTTTTCCTTCTTTGAAAATGTCTTTATCTATTTCATTGAAAGACTTTTGATGAATATAGAATTCAAGATTGACAATTCTTTTCTTTCAGCTCCTGAAAAATATTGTGGCACTTCCTCCTGGATTCTGGTTTTACATGAGAAATCCACTATCAATTACATTGTTGTGTGCCTATAGGTAATGCACAATTTTCTTTGGCTTTTTTTCAAGAAAGTTTTCTCTTTTTATTTTTTCAAAAATTTATGGAAGGTCTTCCCGTGGATTTTTATAGGTTTATCCTGCTTGGGATTCATTAAACTTCTTGTGTTTCAGTCCCACAATTTCTCCTCTCCCAAAACTCTAATAAAGTGAATATTAGATCTTTCATAATTGTCTGAGATGTCTCTGGAGCTCTGTTTAATTTTTTTAGTCTATTTTCTCTGTGTTGTTTACATGAGGTAATTTCTACTGGTTTTTCTTCTATTTCACTGATTCTTTCCTCTGTAGTCTCCAACCTGCTATTGATCCAGTTCAGTGAGTTATTCTGGGGTGTGTTTTGTTTCTGTGTTTGTTTTTAGTTTGTTTTAGCTTTCAGGCCTATAATTTTAATTTGGTTCTTATTTGCACCTTGTTTTGATGAGATTTTCTATTTTGTCATTTGTTTCAAGACTGTTCCTAATTGGATATTGAAGCATTTTTATTATTGCTGCTGTAAAATCCATGTCAGATCATTTCACCATTTGGATTGATTGTCTCAGAGTTGCTATGTGCTGATTCTTTTTCTCATTCAACTTTTGATTGTCCTAGTTCCCTTTATTACATGAGTCATTTTCAAATGTATCCTGAACATTTTGGGTATTGGGCGTGAGACTCTAGATTTTCTTCAATTTTCTTTTCTTTTTCTTTTTATTTATTTTTATATTTTAACTCGCTGGTTTATTTATTTATTTATTTATTTATTTTTCCCTTCTATTTTTTTATTAAGGTATTATTGATATACACTCTTATGACGGTTTCACATGAAAAAAAATGTGCTTACTACATTTACCCATATTATCAAGTCTCGACTCATACCCCAATTCAGTCACTGTCCATCAGTGTAGTAAGATGACACAGATTCACTGTTTTCTTTCTCTGTGCTACACTGTTTTCCCCGTGATTCCCCACACCATGTGTACTAAACATAATACCCCACAATCCCCTTCTCCCACCCTCCCACACCCCTCCCCTTTGGTTCCTTCTTGTAGTCTCTGATTCTGCTACTATTTTTTCCTTCAGTTTTGCTTCGTTGTTATACTCCACAAATGAGGGAAATCATTTGGCACTTGTCTTTCTCTGCCTGGCTTATTTCACTGAGCATAATATCTTCGAGCTCCATCCATGTTGTTGCAAATGGCAGGATTTGTTCCCTTCTTATGGCTGAATAGTATTCCATTGTGTATATGTACCACATTTTTATCCATTCATCTACTAATGGACACTTAAGTTGCTTCCATATCTTGGCTATTGTAAAAAGTGCTGCAATAAACATAGGGGTGCATATGTCTTTTTGAATCTGAGAAGTTGTATTCTTTGGGTAAATTCCAAGGAGTGGGATTCCCAGGTCAAATGGTATTTGTATTTTTAGTTTTTTGAGGAACCTCCATATTGCTTTCCACAATGGTTGAACTACTTACATTTCCACCAACAGTGTAGGAGGGTTCCCCATTCTCCGCATCCTCACCAGCATTTTTTGTTCTTAGTCTTTTGGATGCTGGCCATCCTTACTGGTCTGAGGTGATATTCTGGTTTTAATTTTATTTCCCTGATGATCAGTGATGTGGAGCATCTTTTCATGTCTCTGTTGGCCATCTGAATTTCTTCTTTGGAGAACTGTCTCTTCATATCCTCTGCCCATTTTTTAATCGGGTTATTTGCTTTTTGGGTTTAGGGTGTGTAAATTCTTTATATATTTGGATGTTAACCCCTTATCGGATATGTCATTTACAAATATATTCTCCCATACTGTAGGATGCCTTTTTGTTCTGTTGATATCCTTTGATGTACAGAAAAGTTTTAGTTTGATGTAGTCCCATGAGTTCATTTTTGCTTTTGTTTCCCTTGCTCAAGGGGATGCGCTCAGGAAGAAGTCACTCTTGCTTATATTCAGGAGATTTTTGCCTATGTTGTCTTCTAAGAGTTTTATGGTTTCATGACTTACATTCAGGTCCTTGATCCATTTTGAGTTTACTTTTGTGTATGGGGTTAAACAATAATTCATTTTCATTCTCTTGTATGTAACTGTCCAGTTTTGCCAACACCAGCTGTTGAAGAGGCTGTCATTTGCCCATTGTATGTCCATGACTCCTTTATCATATATTAATTGACCATATGTGGTTGGGTTTATATCAGGGCTCTCTAGTCTGTTCCATTGGTCTATGGGTCTGTTCTTGTGCCAGTACCAAAGTGTCTTGAGTACTGTGGCTTTGTAGTAAAGCTTGAAATTGGAGAGCATAATCCCCCCAGCTTTATTCTTCCTTCTCATGATTGCTTTGGCTATTCAGGGTCTTTTGTGGTTCCATATGAAGTTTAGAATGATATTCTCTAGTTCGTTGAAAAATGCTGTTGGTATTTTGATAGGAATTGCATTGAATCTGTAGATTGCTTTAGGCAGGATGGCCATTTTGACAATATTAATTCTTCCTATCCATGGGCATGGGATGTGTTTGCATTTATTTGTATCTTCTTTAATGTCTCTCATGAGTGTCTTGTAGTTTTCAGGGTATAGGTCTTTCACTTCCTTGGTTAGGTTTATTCCTAGGTATTTTATACTTTCTGATGCAACTTTGAATGGAGTTTTTTTCCTGATTTCTCTCTCTGCTAGGTCATAGTGTATAGGAATGCCACAGATTTCTGTGTATTAATTTTGTATCCCGCAACTTTGCTGAATTCAGATATTAGATCTAGTAGTTTTGGAGTGGATTCTTTAGGGTTTTTTATGTACAATATCATGTCATCTGCAAACAGGGACAGCTTAACTTCTTCCCTGCCAATCTGGATGCCTTTTATTTCTTTGTGTTGTCTTATTGCCATGGCTAGGACCTCCAGTACTATGTTGAATAGAAGTGGGGAGAGTGGGCATCCTTGTCTTGTTCCTGATCTTAAAGGAAAAGCTTTCAGCTTCTTGCTGTTAAGTATAATGCTGGCTGTCGGTTTGTCATATATGGCCTTTATTATGTTGAGGTACTTGCCCTCTATACCCATTTTGTTGAGAGTTTTTATCATGAGTGGATGTTGAATTTTTTGTGGAAGGCTTTTTCTGCTTCTATGGAGATGATTATGTGGTTTTTGTTCTTTTTGTTGATGTGGTGGATGATGTTGATTGATTTTTGAATCCTGAACCATCCTTGCATCCCTGGAATAAATCCTACTTGATCATGATGGATGATCCTTTTTATGTATTTTTGAATTCACTTTGCTAATATTTTGTTGAGTATTTTTGCATCTATGTTCATCAGGGATATTGGTCTGTAGTTTTCTTTTTTTGTGATGTCTTTGCTTAGTTTTGGTATTAGAGTGATGCTGGCCTCATAGAATGAGTTTGGAAGTATTCCCTCTTCTTGTACTCTTTGGAAAACTTTAAGGAGGATGGGTATTAGGTCTTCACTAAATGTTTGATAAAATTCAGCGGTGAAGCCATCTGGTGCAGGCACTTTGTTCTTAGGTACGTTTTTGATTACCAGTTCAATTTTGTTGTTGGTAATTGGTCTGTTGAGATTTTCTCTTTCTTTCTGGGTCAGCCTTGGAAGGTTGTATTTTTCTAGAAAGTTGTCCATTTCTTCCAGGTTTTCCAGTTTCTTAGCATATAATTTTTCATAGTATTCTCTAATAGTTCTTTGTATCTCTGTGCTGTACATAGTGATTTTTCCTTTCTCATTTCTGATTCTGTTTATGTGAGTAGACTCTTTTTTTTCTTGATAAATCTGGCTAGGGGTTTATCTATGTTGTTTATTTTCTCAATGAACCAGCTCTTGCTTTCATTGATCCTTTCTATTGTTTTATTTATTTCTGCTCTAATCTTCATTATGTCCCTCCTTCTACTGACTTTGGGTCTCATTTGTTCTTCTTTTCATGGTTTCAGTAATTGTGAGTTTAGACTGCTCATATGGGAATGTTCTTCTTTCCTGAGGTAGGCCTCTATTGCAATATACTTTCTTCTTAGCATGGCGTTTGCTGCATCCCACAGATTCTGCGGTGTTGAATTATTGTTGTCATTTGTCTCCATATATTGCTTGATCTCTATTTTTATTTGGTCACTGATCCATTGGTTATTTAGGAGCATGTTATTAAGCCTCCATGTGTTTGTGGGATTTTAAATTTTCTTTGCGTAATTCATTTCTAGTTTCATTCCTTTGTGGTCTGAGAAGCTGGTTGGTACAATTTCAATCTTTTTGAATTTACCAAGGCTCTTTTTGTGGCCTAGTATACGATCTATTCTTGAAAATGTTCCATGTGCACTTGAGAAGAATGTGTATTCTGCTGCTTTTGGGTGTAGAGTTCTGTAGATGTCTGTAAGGTCCATCTGTTCTAATGTGTTGTTCAGTGCCTCTGTATCCTTACTTATTTTCTGTCTGCTTGATCTGTCCTCCAGAGTGAGTGGTGTGTTGAAGTCTCCTAGAATGAATGCATTGCATTCTATTTCCTCCTTTAATTCTTTTAGTATTTTTTTCACATATGTAGGAGCTCCTGTGTTGGGTGCCTAGATATTTATAATGGTTATATCTTCTTTTTGGATTGACCCTTTTATCATTATGTAATGTCCTTCTTTGTCTTGTGACTTTATTTGTTTTGAAGTCTAATTTTGTCTGATATAAGTACTGCAACTCCTGCTTTTTTCTCCATATTAGTTGCATGAAATGTCTTTTTCCATCTCTTCACTTTTAGTCTGTGTATGTATTTTGGTTTAAAGTGAGTCTCTTGAAGATAGCATATAGATGGGTCTTGTTTTTTTGTCCATTCAGTGACTCTATGTCTTTTGATTGATGCATTCAGTCCATTTTAATTTAGGGTGATTGTGGATAAGTATGTATTTATTGGCATTGCAGGCTTCAGATTCGTGGTTACCAAAGGTTCAAGTTTAACTTCCTTACTATCTAAGAGTCTAAGTTAACTCACTTAATATGCTTTTATAAACACTATCTAAAGGTTCTTTTTTTTGTTATTTTCCTCCTCATTTTTCTTCCTCCTCCATTCTTTGTATATTAGGTATCATATTCTGTACTGTTTCTCTAGCTCTTGTTTGACTTTTGAGATAATTATTTTAATTTTGCATTTTCTTATTAATTAGCTGTTCTACTTTTTTACTGTGGTTTTATTACCTCTGGTGATAGCTATGAAAGTGTAGGAACACTTCCATCTACAGCAGTCCCTCCAAAATACACTGTAGAGATGGTTTGTGGGAGGTAAGTTCTCTCAGCTTTTGCTTATCTGGGAATTGTTTAATCCCTACTTCAAATTTAAATGATAATCTTGCCGGATAATGTAATCTTGGTTCAAGGCCCTTCTGCTGCATTGCATTAAATACATCATGCCACTCCCTTCTGGCCTGTAAGGTATCTGCTGAGAAGTCTGATGAGAGCCTGATGGGCTTTCCTTTGTATGTGATCTTATTTCTCTCTCTGGCTGCTTTTAATAGTCTGTCCTTATCCTGGATCTCTGCAATTTTAATTACTATATGTCTTGATGTTGTCTTCCTTGGGTCCCTTGTGTTGGGAGATCTGTGCACCTCCATGGCCTGAGAGACTATCTCCTTCCCCAGATTGGGGAATTTTTCAGCTATCACCTTCTCAAAGACACTTTTTATCCCTTTTTTCTCTCTTCTACTTCTGGTTCCCCTATAATGCGAATATTGTTCCGTTTGGATTGGTCACACAGTTCTCTCAATATTCTTTCATTCTTAGAGATATTTTTTTCTCTCTGTGCCTCATCTTCTCTGTACTCATCTTCTCTAGTTTCTATTTAATTTATCGTGTCCTCCACCATATCCAATCTGCTTTTAATACTGTCCATTGTGCTGTTCAATGATTGGATCTCTGACCGTAATTCATTCCCGAGTTCTTGAATATCTTTCTGTACCTCCATGAGCATGTTAATGATTTTTATTTTGAACTCTCTTTCAGGGAGTGTCATGAGGTCAATATCATTTAAATCTTTCTCAGTCGTTGTATTAATAATTATACTCTGGACCAGGTTCCTTTGGCGTTTCATATTTGTGTATGGTGCCCTCTAGTGCCCAGAAACTCTACTCTCTGGAGCTGCTCAGCCCCTGAAGCAATGTCACAGATTGCAGGGGAGTGGTGTTGGTGCCTGGGGGGACGAAAGAGCTGTTTCCCAATTCCCGGCTGCTGTGCCTGTCTCCACTGCCTGAACCAGTGGGCCAAGCATACATGTACAAGCCTCTGTGCTTTGCGTTTTTAGTTGCTGTAGACAGATCTTCCCTCTGGCTGGCCTAACACCAGGGTAGGGTTTCCCAGTTTGCAGCCCAGTGCAGCTGGGCAGGAGAAAGGCACAGTAGTCTTCCTGTCATTAAAGGGGTTCTTGGAGCTGTGTAGGCAGCCAGAGAGCTGGAGCACATGGAGATCGTGAAAGCTCCCAATCTGCTGGGCATAGTGCACCCAGACAATTTTGTCCACATATCCTTTCTCCTGAGCAGCAAGCTCTGTGCAATCCCTGCCCCTTTAACAGCCCTCTTTCTAAGGGATTCTTTGTTAGGAAGTCTCTCCAACTGCCTTCCTTTCTTTTGTCCCAGAGCAGCCGGATATGGATCCCTGCTTTCCACAAGCAGCTGGAATCTTAGTCTCTCCAGGAATTCTGCTTGTCTTAGCTTTCCAACCCCCTAATTACGAGAGTATCCATGAAATGTAGGTTTGTGCTCCCTGAGCAGATCTACAGAGTTAGGTTTTCAGCAGTCACAGATTTCTCCCTCCCTGCTCCATTCCTCTTCCTCCCTTCAGTGAGCTGGGGTGGGGAAAGGGCTTGGATCCCGCAGGACCACAGCTTTAGTATGTTACCCTTTTCCGTGAGGTCTGCTCTTGTCTCCAGGTGTATGCAGTTTGTTTCAGTCCTCTTTCCTATTGCTCTTTCAAGAGTAGTTGTATTAGTTATATTTTCATATTATATGTGGTTTTAGGAGGAAGCCTCTGTCTCACCTCTCACAGCACCATCTTTCTTCAATTTTCTTTTTCATCAAGCATTCACTGTTTAAATGTAGCATGCATTTTTATGTTGTGATGAATGAGTCCCAAATGTGTCCATTGACATCAACCCAACAAATGTGGAGAGTTGACTCACATATTCATTGCAGATGGATGTGCAGAAGTTCAAGTTCCCAACTGAGACCTTCCTTGTGGAAGTGGAGCACCAGCTTTACACCACCTCATTGGTGCCAGTGGGGCTAGAAACTCAGTGACCCAATGGGTCCCATTGACACTGGGGTGTGGGTAAACAAAGTGCTGGATTATACTCCCTCACATTGCTTTGTACTATCTTACTGCTACTGAGTGTGGATGGAAGTTCATTTACTCACTGGGCCCCATTGATACCAGGTGGGAAGGAGCAGAGTGCCAACTAACCTTGACTCACAGTGTTTCATTGATACCTGGTTGGAGAATAGGCTCAGCTCCCCGCAGGGCCCTGTTACCACTACTCTGGCAGAGGATCGGTGTCTTACCTTCTTCTGCTAGGCTGGATTGGAAGGTCATCTCCTTTGGCCCTGTCAATATCATCATGGTGAGGGAATCAGGAGGAGGGAAAAATGGAAGATCCCATCTTACCTCTCTACCAACACTACTGTACAGGGGAATTTTAGTATTGCCACAGGGAGTTTGTCAAGAATGTTCAGAAGTTATTGTTTATAATCTAAGCTACCTGAGGCTACAGTGAACCCTAAAGAAGGTAAAACAAAGAAACAGCACCAAAGCTTATCATAATTAAATTACAGAAAAACAATGAAAAGGACATTGTCTTAAAAATAAGTAGAAGAAAAGACATGTTACATATGGGGGACGAAAATAAGAATTACCACCAACTTCTCATGATACAATGTAAGACAGAACACAGTGGAATAGCATCATTAAAGTGAGGAAAAGAAAATAAATTTGTCAATCTAGTATTCTGTACCAAAAGGAAACTCCTATCAAAATGAAGGTGAAGTAACATATTTCTAGAGAAAAATCTGAGATAATTGTCCACAGACCAGCTATACAAGACAATTAGAAAATAAACTTACAAAGTAGATACAGACCCAAACATACAGAGTCCATGAATTTCAACAGAGGTGCTAAGGCAATTCAATGAGGAAAGAGAAGTATCTTTAACAAATAGTACTGGATCAAAGGGATATCTATATTAAAATAATGACCAGCAATTCCTTACCTCACAATATTCACAAAACATAATTTAAAATGGATCACAAATCTAAATATAAAATCTTAAGTTATAACATATCTAGAAGAAAAAATAGAAAATATTGGTTACCGTGGGGTAGTTAATAGTTAATAGAACAAATAAAACAAGAAATATAAAAGAAAAAATGATAAATTATCCTTCATCAAAAGTAAAATGTTTTTAGTAGTGTCTTAAACACACTTAAAATGTGCCCAAATAATGAACAAAAAAAGGGCAGAAGATTCGAAGACTCATTGAAAATAAACATGAAAATAATACGTGGTCTTTGATACCCTGGAAAGAGGGATAGGTAAGAGAAAGGGTAGGTCTTAATTTATATCTATTACATACTGTGTCTTTTAAAATAAGAGGGAAGCCAAAGACAAATTTAAAGACAAATTTATAAAACTCTCTAACATCTATTTACTCTTTGTGACAGGAACATAGCCTTCTGTTAAATGATTCTCTGTGCTTTTTTTGTTTGCAATGTTTCAAAACTATATATATATATGAATGAATGAGTGGGTATGAATATGCACACACATATATTTACTTCCACTGATATACTATGTACATATATAATATAAAGTAAATTATATATTTTTCTCCTCAGATACA
>JAQQAC010016209.1:56380897-56430306 GCA_029783875.1 Phataginus tricuspis | reverse complement strand
CCTTTTGAAATTGCCCATAAACACAAGACCATATAGGGAAGCAGAGAGCATATTCTAGGCACAGTGGCTGGACTAATTGGGTTTAGAACAGAGGTTCACATAAGGGAGTTGAAAGATCAAGAAAAAGAGTCAGTGATTCCTCCTGAAGGGTAGATTTGGCTCCAGAGGATTTTGAGATGGACAGTGATCTAACAAATTGCCTTGTGCTTAAAAGCTCAGGCTGGTGTCAGTGTGTAGGTGTAAGGGAGCAGGGGCTCCTACAGTCAGAAAAACCCATCTGAAGGCTGTCACAGGATTCTAGGCAAAAAGCACTAGAGTAGCTAAGCCTTCAGAAAAGTGTTGATGATTCCTCCTGGAGATCTCATATTCATAAGATGAAATGCTATAACAGAAGTTCACTCACTCCCTCTAGCATTTTGAAACAAAGATCTAAGAAAACATAAGTATTGCAACTGGAGTCTACTCAAATCATCTTGTCTATCAAGGGCGTTAGAGTCAAAATATCTAATATCTGATGGGAAATAGGCATAGAAGAGAGCTTTCTTGAATATGAACCTATTTACAAAGTATTTCAGTCTGGAGACATTCTTTTCTCATGATGAAGATAAAGGGATAGATGAATGGAGGGGGAAAGGGAGAGAAAGAGCATATGAGTATGCGCAACAATGTGACTTTGAGCCCTGATAGTGAAAGCACTTTACAGCTTGCTTACAGGTGTTCCCACCAACCTGTTTTCTATCCACTATGAACTCCTGATTCTTAAGGTTGACTATTCTGGTAGGAAGGGTTCATACTGTTGCTCCTAAACTTTGTACAGACAGTACCTACCATGCAAGTAATGATCCTTAATTAAAGAAGTCTGTGTTAGATTCAGTGCCCTGGACATTCTGAGATGTGACTGAGAGCATGTGATGACATCATAAGCTTTAAGTCTATCACAAACCACAGTTGTGATGAAGAAACAAGTGAAATTGTTTCTCACTAAAAGACTTCAAAATCTACTTCCTGGAACTGTTATTAAAGTAGACATTACAGAATGGAATGGTAAGTTCTCATTATGAAGAAAGAGTGTAGACTGGGCAAACTTATAATGTAGACAATCAAGTTATTCTTTGAAAAGGCTCAATGACTTTGTTAAACTCATTGCAGATTGATAAATTCATTTTTTAATCCATACAGTTAAACCTAAACTGGTTAAACACTATTTTTGTCTGTGGGGTTCTTAACATCAATTTGGGATCCACACGTGAATTTCAAGGGAATATACAAATTCCCTGAAATTATGGAAAACTGTATATGAGCAGGTTGTTAGTGATGGGTCGATGGTGGTACAAGCTTTAAACAGAATCTTCTTGGAGTACATTGTCTAAGATAACCTTACATACAAGTATTCACAAGTATTTCAATTGTTATGTTTCAGCGTCAAGCCCCTCTTTCTTTGGGAATCTTCTTTGAATAAATGTAAATACAAACAGGTGATAGGATACTACATTTCACTGGTAACAACATAGCTTTGGAAATATCTTACTGGGAAAACAGAATTCACTTAGTTCTCCAACCTTCAAAGGAACAAATGGTCCTGATTTTGTCTAGTATTCAAAGTATGTGTCAGTGTTTGTCAAAAGGGGTGGGTTAAGGAAGATGACAAGAACAGTTACGTTTTTGTCTCTACCCTTGTGATTCAGTACCTAGGGAAGCATAGTTACTGAAAATAGTGTTGTGTTCCCCAGGTGTGTCCTTCAAGTAGAGTTTTAGATCTCTTGGTATGTGATCTAGTTATTTCTGGCCATGTCAGGTGTTTTAAATATGTTATACTTCTGCCCAAGGCATAAGTGGATTAAATTTTAACAGAATGTCCACAAAAGCTCTTCCTGTGTTGTTGAGTAAGGTTTTTTTATATTTGTTATATCAAATCATCTCCATTTATTATATACGATTCCAAAAGGTGGAAATGTATATTAAAAAAGGGCTCCAGTCCTAGGAAAGAGGATTCCTTTGCACTAGAGTATCCAGCATTTTCACTTTATAAGTGAGTTGATCTTATTTTTGAATTACTGGAAGATAAATAAAGTACCTCTGTGTTTTCAAGTTCCAAGTAGGAGTTCTTAATCATGATCCAGGATATAAAACAGGTTACTCCTTTACCCACACATTATATAATGTCATCCATGATAGAAATGCTCTGAATTCAGACTCTACACAGAGATAATATTCAATATCTGCCCTATGTCTTCTAATCAACAGTTAAGTGGGTTTTCATCTTTATTTGTGTTCAAATCAGTGATATATGATTTTGGAATCATATATTTGTGTTCAAATCAGTGATATATGATATATGGAAAGATGACTTTCCAACGTTTTAAAGCTTTGACTTTATACCAGTGTAATGTAAAATCTAATGAAACTTAGAAAGTAAAAAAATGTTATAATTTTCCCATTTCATTAAAGGGTGTGATTAGCATTCATTCTAATTCCTTGTCCATATGCCTATAAACTGGATTTACTCCTAGGCTAGGGTATTTATTTCATTAGAGAAGGCAAAATATAATTCTTTAAAGATTTCCAATGTCCCCCAACCCAAGGCCACCAGGAAAATACCTGTAGTTGAACAAGTTGGGTTTATTAGTTGTTGCAGCAAGGAAGAAGAACACCAAAGGGTATCATGAGTCATGTCAGTAAGTGGGTGTGAGGAAAAAGGTTAACATAACAGGTCTGAGGCTTCTTAACCTTAGAAAGGCCTGCTTACAAAGCTGGGCCTTGGCTGGCTTTTGGGAACTTCTTTGTTATACAATTTCTTACATTGATAAAAAACTTTAACTGCTAGGTATGGCTCACTGAACATAAGTTGTTTGTATAAACACTGTGGTATATGCTGAACATCTACTTTCCTTCTGGGTATATGGAATTTGATACATATTAAGCAGATGTGGGGGACCAGCCCCCCCTCAAAAAAATAAAAACATCAAATACCTGAGCATTAGTCTCTAATGAGGTTTCCTGGTAGAAAACACTTTGTAGGTACTGTCACAATTCTTCCCTGGAGGAAATAAGTGCATCCTATGAAACTCTGCTAGGAGAGGACTCTTGGAAGTTTGTCATTGTTTTTTCCAGACCTCATCCCTTGTGCCTTTTACTTTTGCTGATTTGCTTAATATCCTTTCATTGTAATAAATCTTAGCTGTGAATATGACTGTATGCTTAGTCATGTGAGTCATTCCAGCAAATTGCTAATCCTGGCAGTGGTCTTGGGGCCTCCTGACGCAATTGGCTTTAGAAGTGAGTTTCGACAGAAGGACTTGGATTCATTTAAATATGGCAGAAACACTGTTTGGAAAAGGAAGGATGAAGGGACAGGGACTAAGAACCTTTGATGCTTGGATGCCACAGAGTAATTCATGAAATGAAATACCAGCTCAGCTGCTCTCTGTGGTAAAATTAGAAGTTACCTGTAGAAATTTAAAATGACATGTCCATCCACAGCAAGGTTGGTTTTCTGGATCACTGGCTTCTTTGACCTTGCAGGCTAAAGTGAAAAAATGAAAAGTGCAGCTTGAGTGATACCTTTGTTTTTTGCTGTTTTCCAAGAGGGAGAAAAAGGATCCAAAACTTCCAAAGGGGAGCTTTGGTTGGACCCAAAATGTTTAAAGTATGTGTTTTGCTCCATTATCCAAATGGTAGAGAAGGAAGTTAAGTAAGTTGCCAGGACTGGAGCAATGCTTTAGGTAAACCAAAAGAAAAAAAAAACAGTTAAAAAAAGAAAAGACAACCACCAATGTAATATCCTCCAACCACCTTCTGCACTCCACCTGTCATTCCATTCATGATCTCCCCAAAACTGTTATTTACACTATAAGTGCTGAAATTTACTGATAGGGATTTGAATAAACATTTACAATGAGTGAAAAAAAAAGGAATTAAAAAAACCCAGCTTTATATTATGCATCTGGATGTATAATAAAAATAATGTAAAATTTATATGCTTGTAATTTAATAAATGTTAGAGGGATTCTCTCCATCAGACATGAATTCACAGATGCTAATTGCCTATATCTGACACTAATTTGAAACCTAATATTGTTTTCTGTGAACTGTTTTATCTTCAGGACTAACTATGCTGAACTGAAACTGGATCAAATTGCTCCACTCAGTAAGCAGAACAGAGACTTTGAGACTGTTGCAGGTTTAGGACATCCCTCTGTGGAACCAAAAACCATGAAAATATCCTGAATATTGGCTGGACTATCTGGGTCCCATACAGATGCCTACAGAAAAGGGAGTTTTTTTAATGGCCCCTTTAAAATAGAGCTGTTGAATAGTTCTGTTTCTCACATAGACTAATTGCACTGTTTTTTAAAGAAACAACTTTATTGAGGCATGTTATTGTAACACACACACAAAATAATTGCATTCTTAACTTGTGATTCCAGATGAAAGGTAAAAGTTGGAGGAGGGCATGGCACAGGACCATGACTCTTCTACCTATTCATGACAGATTGGACACTTGACCCCTTTTTGGAGATGACTGGATGCTGTTGACTTGCTGTATTTGGCCCTCTGGATTAGTTGCACTTTCCAACAGTAGACTGAGGGCCTGATTCTACTTCCCTCACTTTTCTCCTGGCACCCACACCTTAGTAGGCCATTTTGTTTATTTAATACAGATGTCTCCAGAATGGCATTGTTCTTTTTGTGGCTTCTCATTTGATAAATGCCATGACTCAAGGAGTAAGGGTTATATAAACACATGTTGAAAAATTTTTTTAATTGAGGATTTGGTCAGAACATGATCTGGTTAAGTTATGTAAAATTGTTTTTCTGTGAAAATGCTTTTGTCCCTCTTTCATAAAACTCATCTAGCTGAATGGTCTGGATGAAACAAAAAAAATGGGAAAGTGTAAATTGTGATTACTAAGTAAGACACACTGATTAGGTAAACCATAAGAAAATTAAAAAAAAACAAAAAACAAACAGGTACCCAGGAGGTATTGGCAGGGGCTGGGCAGTAAGGCATTAGAAACCTTGGTTTTTCAAAATTATTCCTTGAAGCTTTCTCCTCCTTCCCAATAAATGCACCAGTGTTATCTTCCAAGCTGCTGAGAGTGTTTTGAATTCAAACTGATTACTGAGCCTAAGATCACACTTGACCATGCTAACTATGAGACAGCAGGGGGTGTCCTGTCACGCTTTCCATGCAGAGCACCTCCAGATGTCATCCACACTCACAAAGTAGATGATTTGGTGACATGAACAAGAAAAACTGTTGGTAACTGATTACCTTCAGGCAGCAGTTTCTCTAAATAACCAAGGACTAAATTGAATTAAATGGACCAGACTGGGGACCCTGGGACAGAAGGTTCATGTGCCCAGACTCCGATAAAAACCTTGTAAACTCAGTCTCTAATGAGCTTCCCTGTGGACAACACATCTCATGTGTTGTCACAACTCATTGGTCCAGGAATTAAGTGTTTACAGTGTGATATCGCTCAGAGAGGACTCTTGGAAGCTTGTACCTGGTTTCCTCTGGCTTTTGACCCATGGGCCTTTTCCCGTTGCTGATTTTGCTTTGTAGCTTTTCACTGTAATAAATCTTGGCTGTCAGTAGGACTATATATCAAGTCCTATGATCAGTAGTGAATCTCTGAATTTTGATGTGGTCTTGGGTGCCCCTGTACAGTGTATGTTCAAAAGGACTTGTCTCACCAATGGGTTTCAGCCCCAGCCAAGTTCACTCTTGATTTGGTGAGACCGAAAAATGACAATGGAACTTGGGATAAGAGGGTTTTTACCCAACTTTATTCTCACAATGGCAGATCAAGCACTAGAATCCCGTCTGCCTCAGGGCAAGTCTGCATGTAGCGAGTGAGGCAATCTCTGCCTCAGGGCCTTTCTGACTCCGCAGCCATCTCAGTATCTGTTCTAGGCACTGCCAACATTCCAGCTTCTGCTCTCCTGTAGCCATGCAGTCCAGAGTACTGGGTGGAGTTCTCTATATAGAGTCAATAACGTATTGCCCACATCTGTGCAGTGTGCAAGCAGACCAGGGTCAGGTGAGAATCCTGGCTACAGGAATTTTCATTTTCTTTACAATCCACCCCTTCAGGATTCTTTCCTCACAATCTATGCTCCCTCAATCTTTCATGATGGTCCCTGTGCGAGAAAGATGGAATATTGTAACCAAACTCCACAATAACAACAGAAGCTACAACAATAAACAAATAAAAAAATTATGGTACAGATAACAGAAATTATAATAACCCTTAAGCCTGAGGAGATCAATTACCAGCCACCAAGTGGTCATTCCAGCTGTATTCAAAAAACCAGTTCTACTCATATGAGTTCATGACTTACATTTTCTGTGCACAGCCATCAAGCAGCAGTTTTTTTGCTAGGGTTTATGCCCAGTACACACAGGCATTAGAGGAATTTAACCTGTTTCAGTGACACCAACATAGGCAAATCTTGTCCATCAGAACTGCATAGAGGGGATGGCAGCATGTGGTGGGTGCATGAATCCACTCAGTTCTCTGCAATCAATGGTCACACACCAGGAGCCATCTGGATCTTCCACTGGCCACACCAGGGAACCAAAAGGACCATGGTTGGGCCTTACTATTCCCACCTTCTCCAACCCCTGGAGGGCTTCTCCAACCTGTCCAGCAGAATACCTTTCAGACACACAGGCCAGTCTTGTGCCTTGTCTCCAGCTTCCATTTCTTGGTCCTCAGCTGCTGAAACCATTGCAATGGCTTCAATTGTTACCACAGCTCCAGTAAGATTTTGTTTGATTTTCCAACCAATTTCTGTCTGTCTTCTCCTGCCCCTGTTAAATCAGCCCACATCTGGGTCCTCCTTACCTTCACGGGGCCATTTAAATTCTTCCTCTGAGTAGCAGACCATATTTCCTTGTGTGCTCTCATTGCTTCAGCCTCTCCCAAGTCTGCTACCATACAGGTAACTTCACTTTGGGCTGCCCTAACTGGGGGACAAGAATGGCTACTAGGGGCCAAAAGAGGGACATGGGAGGTGTTTGAAGCACCACATTTCTCATCCCCACAGTAAAAGGCTCCTCATCTGGGTCATAATTCCCTGGACTATAAATGGCATTTTTCATGCCTAACTCCTATAACACCTGTTGGAGCTCAGCATACGCCTGCCATCCAGTGGGGGGACATATCATAAATCACCCTGATTGGGCCATACTTCATGAAGTGTGGCCATAATCCAATCGAGGAGAGAGTGATTTTCTGGTATCCGATGAGCATTTGAAGTCGTTGTCTCAGGGCAGGGTGAGTCATCAGGGAAGTCTTTTTTTTCCATTTCTAACCTGGACAGAATAATTCCATCAACACCTACATCCCAAAGATGCAGGAGCCAAGTTGATATTGACTCCAAGGGCTTCTGCTGAAACCGGGAATCCAAATCCACCAGATCAGTCTGAGTATATGACCAGAGCATAGAGAGCTCCATGACCTGAAGAAGGGGCTGCACTTCTACTGGAGGAGCCTGCAGTTGCTGCATCTTTATTTTCTTAACTACAACTGGGTGAGCTTTCAACAGAGGAGACGCCAATGCTTCTGGCACCAGTACTGGCACCACCTCCACCCCAACCTGCTTGTCAAACCCAGCTCCTCCTCTGTTTCTGGGGCTGACAGCACCACTACATCCTTCACCTCCCCCACAGCACCTCATAGCCTGCATTCTCATGCTGCTGCTTCTTGTGTTACCATTGCATCGTTTACCATTTCCAGAGCACTTAGCAGTGATGTCATCTCAGTCATCAATAAATTTTTACCTCCTCTACAGCACCTAGCAGTTCACGTTCTTGTGCTGCCTCTTCTTGTGCTTCTTGCAAGAGTACGCCCGTCTCCCTTATGGCCTTTCTTAACACTGTGAGAAAAAGCGAACCTACAGTTTCTGTCACCTTGTACACACCCTATTTCTTTAAGGAATTCCATATTTTTCTGAGGGCCAACTCTACTGCCTCAGGCATCATCTCCACCTCTTCCCAGTCTTGGGGTAAGGCCCAGTGCCCTAGGAGGCAAGCCACCTCAGACCACATGCCCACTGGGGGACACTTGAATTTCTCCCCATCCATAGAGGCAGCCTGCTGAAGAACCCTTCCCAGGAGAGCAGCCTGTTCCATTCTTTGGTCTACAGTGATTTCTGCTGACATCACCAATCGTCTCATCAATGTGTTTCAGCCCTGGGCAAGTTCACTCTTGATTTGGTGAGACTGAAAAATGACAATGGAACATTCTTGGGGTGAAAAGGTTTATACTCAGCTTTATTCTTCTGGTGGCATATCAAATGCTAGAATCCTGTTCACCTCAGGGCACATCTGCATGCAGCAAGCTGGCCTCTGGTTCTGGGCCTCTCTGCTCCTGCAGCTGTCTTAGTCTATGTCCTCAGTGCTGCCACCACGCCAGCTTCTGCTCTCCTGCAGCCATGTAAGCCCAGAGCATTGGGTGGAGCTCTTTATATAGAGTCAGTAATAATGTATTGCCCACACATATGCAGTGTGCAAGCAGACCAGAGTTAGGTGAGAATTCTGGCCATAGGAACTTTCATTTTCTCTACAAAATGCCTATTTGTTTATTTTTAGGGGATGTTATTGGAATATTGGTCAGTGGGTTAGTTGCTTTTGTTGGTGAAGTGGTAGGAGTATTTTGGGATTTAAAAGTCCAGTGAAAGCACTTGACATCTATGCATAAAGAAATCTAGAGCTGCATTTTTTGCTGCTTCTTTCATTCTATTATATAAATTCCAAGGAGGACATTTTGTACCAGCTATGTTGTCATCAGAAGACAATTTAGTCAATTCATTGGAGAATTTGTTTTTTTGGAAACCTATGGATTAATTTCTCTATAACTTAATATTGTGAAATAAAACAATGTGATTTAATTTGCTCTGTATTTGAAATGTCTACTTCCATGTATCACACAGCTTAAAGGTGTGTCTAGATAAATAAATAAATGATATAGAGATAGATAAAACAATCTTCCAGAAAGTGTACATTCAATACCAGTGTCACTGTTTTAATTTAGAGGATCAACCTGTTTCTCTGATTTTATTCCATTGTTTTAAAATCAGAAATATTGTGGGACTTTTATTGTCAGCTAATTAAAGTTCTCTGGTATTTATAATACAGTCAACAATTTCCAGAGTTAAGTGACATGCAGACTAAAGCTACCTGCACTGTTTGGAAATTGGTTATGTGTACTTGTGCTTATGGAAATTTAGGGGGAAAAAACTGCTAGGAAAAAGCAGTAGTTATTGAATTGACACTGCATGACAAATAAAATTTTTTTTTACCTATTTTGTATAATTGTAATGTGCACAAGTTACATTTTCATTAAGGACAATATAGAATTACAACTAGAATGTAAGCCTAAACAGAAGTAGTTCAACAGTGTTATTTGTGTTTCTATCATTTTATTTGGATCTCATGAGATTTTTGTCAGTCATAACCTTAATCCTCTGAAAACCAGTCTTGTTTCTCAAAACTGAAGCCACTTGGTAACACATTTCTAGGATGATACATTTCTAAAAACTTTAGTCTGCTTGGAAATTAGATGATGGCAATGACTGTTTTGAAATTCTTAGGGTGTGCAAGATACTAAAGCCATATTTTCCAAGAAAAAGTATAAGCTAAGTGGGACCTCCTAGTGAACAGAAGACACTGAATGTAGCACATTCTTTTTCCTGTGACCAGACTAGCTGAATCTCTCTTGTGAATTGGTCTCCTGCAGGCAGATTAGTTTTTTACTATTGGAAAGATTGAGTCTTTTCTTTATTCTCCCCTCATTCATTCATTCATGTCTCTGATTATGCAATTATTGCATATGAATTGTAAAAACATAAGAAATAGTGACAAAAAACAGAAGAAAAAAGGATTGAAATTACCCTACATTCCACAACTCCAGATGTAGCAACTATTAACTTTGTGTTATTTAACTGTTGTTAAAAAAAATGTCTGACTTTTGTTAAAATGGTAGGGAAGACTTTATTCAGAACAGTTTTGATAGCTGTCACAAAAGGGGAGCGAGATCTGGCTCAACTCTGAGTATAACAAGTGGGGATTTATAGCTGAGGAACAGGTTGGAGAAGTAGATGGAAAATTGCTAAGAGAAGACATCAAAGATAGGGGGAGTTTTTGCTAAACTGATCTAACAAGATTCTTGCTGATGGCAGACTGGGGTGATCAGATATCACCTATCACATGGGGGACCTTTAGTGGTGGTGGGTTTGGAAAAATTTGATCAGGTATTAAGGGTGAGTAGATATCAAGGGTAGGAGGGTTCTTAACTGACTTAGCAGGATTATTACTAAAATTAGACCAGGTAGGGTTGAAGACAAGGTCCAAATTGGGAAAAGTTCTAATTGAAAAGATGGCTTAGAAGAGCCTGTCTAAAGTTTGGTCAAAGAGACTTTTTTCATCTTTTATGCTTTGTCTATACAAATTAGGTGTGTGTGTGTGTGTGTGTGTGTGTGTGTGTGTGTGTGTGTGTGTATGTATGTAGACAGCTAGATGAAAGGAGATATTAGAAAAACATTGCGGTCCCAGAATATATGTCTTACTTCTCCATGGTGATCTTTAATTTTGTGTAATGTAATCAAGTGTTTCCCTTTTGGTTGAAAAGCTGCTTGTATGGCTATAAGGATAAATTTTCAAACTTAAAGCCACATGAATGAGTCCTTTATTTTTATTCATTATTATTATTAAAGTAATCAATTCACTTAAATATCAATAAATAATATTTTAAATAATAATTTTGAAGACTATTTGTTGTCATTGTGAGATACTCTTCATAGGAACCTAAAAGGGGCAAAAGGGAGTATATGGAAGAGTCAATATGATATGATATCAATTTGTAAAAATCTATATTTGTTGTTCATGCCCAAAGAAGAAAAGAAGAAAAGATATCAAAAAGTTTTATTAGTTATCTCAGATCCCACATTTGCCAAATTTTCTAAAATGTGCTTATATTATATTTATCAGAAAAGGAAAAATAATTTTCTAATTATAGCATTAAATAAAAGAAAATAAGCAATGTAAAACTCCTAACTATGGAATCGTGGGACTGGCACATAAGCCTGAAACTTCATATATTATTTGAGCTTTCTGCCTTCAGTCTATTTTAAATGAGATGTGTTTTAATCAAATAGAAGAATATGTGCATGACACACACACACACCCACCCACCCACACACACACACACACACACACACATAATCAGAGTGGTTAAATATTTAGCCAGTATTCACTGAGGGAAACATCTTTTCTTTATATTCTGCTTAAGCTTCTTGCTCCATCCTCTATACGAGATAGCTCCAGGACCTTCCAATTTGTGTGATTCCCTAACAGAGGATTTTTTAGCCCAATAAGAAGAATTTAATCCTTGTTCTCTTCTCCTTTTTACTCCCATTTTTTTCCTTTCCCCTCCCCCTCCTCTTCCTTTTCCCCATCATCATTAAGAGGGTGTGTTAAGGGGAAATTTGGATGTGTGGAAGTAGCACAGTTACTGCATCAAATATAAAACAACCAGTTACCCATCCCTAGAAACCTATCATCTAAAAGGGAGACTGTGTGGTAGAAGCAACACTGAAATAATACCGTTTACAGTTTTCTAAGACTAAAATACATACATTTAAAAACCTGGAAAGAAATACACTTACATTCTATTTCTGTGAGTATGAAAATAAACTATACGAGATAGTTCCAGGACCTTCCAATTTGTGTGATTCCCTAACAGAGGATTTTTTAGCCCAATAAGAAGAATTTCATCCTTGTTCTCTTCTCCTTTTTACTCCCATTTTTTTCCTTACCCCTCCCCCTCCTCTTCCTTTTCCCCATCATCATTAAGAGGGTGTGTTAAGGGGAAATTTGGGTGTGTTACAGTGAACTTCTGAATCTAGAATATAACAAACTTTAAAAATAAAATTTTTTAAGTTATATGTAATCTGTATTGAAATATGGACAAGAAAAATCTAGCTATTTTCCCTGTCCTGGAAAATTTTAATGTCACATGGCAGTCTATCTTTTTACTTTAACTTTTCCCCTAGTGTTGTGTCATTGAATATTTCCAGTTTATTCAGAATTTCAAGGCAAATATTTTGCTTTTCAATAAAATGATTTCACATTTGAGAACCTTTGTTTTACTTCCAAAAGAGCCAGCATGAAGAACAGGTTATTTGGGATTCAGCAGCAATACTCTGGGATATTGATAATCCAGATATAAAGTGTTAAGTAGGACTGCAGGATTCAAGATTGTGGCATGAGAGGTGAGACAGAGAATTCCTTCTAAAACCACAGATAGTGCAAAAACATAATTAATACAACTAACCCTAAAACAGCAACAGGAAAGAAGGCTGCACCAGACTGCATACAGACCTCACGAACAGAGCAGACCTCACAAAACAGGGTAACGTACGAAAGCCGTGATCCGGCTGGACCCGAGCCCTTCCCCCACCCCAGCTCACCAGCAGGAGGAAGATAAATGGAGCAGGGGAGGGGGTGAAAGCCTGGGACTGCTGAACACCTAGCCCTGGAGATCTGCTTTGCGAGCAGAAACCTACATTGTGTGGTGCTCTGGAGAATGGGGAGCTGGGAAAGGCAAAGTGCTCGAGAGACAGATTCCGGCCATTTGTGGAGGACAGCATCCACACACGGCCGCTCTGGGACAAGGGAAAGGCAGTCAGTCTAGCAGGCTTCTTTAGCAGTAGGAGGTCTGCTGAAGGGGTGGGGTTTTCACAGAGCTTGCTACGCGGGAGAAGGGATAGGGGGACAAGGTTGTCTGGGCACACTCTGCCCAGCAGATTGGGAACTGTGGGGAGCTTCAGGTGCCCCATTCCCCTGGCTGGCTACTCGGCTCCGAGGCCCTCCACTGTGATACGCAGCCTGCCGAGCCTTCTTCCTGGCCTGACGGTACCAGCTCGCAAACTGGCAGTCACTGCTCTGGCATTAGGCCAGCCAGATAGAGGCCTCACCTACAACAGCTAGAAATGCCGAGCATAGAGGCTTACACCTGTGTACTCAGCCCACTGGCTGTGATACTCGAGACAGGGCAGATGGGAATCAGGAAACAGATCTTTCCTCCCCCCAGGCACCAGCGCCACTCCCCTACAACCCCCATCCTCACCTAGGGGATGAGCAGCTCCAGAGACTGGAGCTTCTGGGCAATAGAGGGCAACACAAAGAAATATAAAACGTCAAAAGAACACGGTTTAGACCAAAGTAGCACAAACCCCAAAAAAAGGGCCAAATGAACCTGAACTCACCAATCTTCCTGAAAGAGAGTTCAAAATAAAAATCATAAACATGCTTATGGAGGTACAGAAAAATATTCAAGAACTCACGAACGAATTTAAGATGGAGATACAATCATTAAGAAATTCCATATCTCAAGTGAAACATACAATGGAGGGATGTAAAAGCAGATTAGATGTAGTAGAAGAGATAGTAAATGGAATAGAAATTAGAGAAAAGGAATACAAACACCTGAGGCACAGAGAGAAAAAAGAATCTCTACGAATGAAAGAATATTGAGAGAATGGTGTGACCAATCCAAACAGAACAATATTTGCATAATAGGGGTACCAGAAGAACAAAAGAGAGAAAAAGGGATAGAAAGTGTCATTGAGGAGGAATTACTGAAAACTTCCCCTATCTGGGGAAGGAGATAGTGTCTCAAGCCATCGAGGTGCATAGATCTCCCAACACAAGGGAACCAAGGAAAATAACAACAAGACATATAATAAGTAAAATGGCAAAGATCAAGGATAATGACAGACTTTAAAAAGCAGCTAGAGAGAGAAAAAAGATCACATACAAAGGAAAACCCATCAGGCTATCATCATATTTCTCAACAGAAACCTTATAGACCAGAGGGAGTGGCATGATACATTTAATGCAATGAAGCAGAAGGGCCTTGAACCAAGGATACCCTACCCAGCAAGGCTATAATTTAAATTTGAAGGAGGGATTAAACAATTTTCAGATAAGCAAAAGCTGAGAGAATTTACCTTCCACAAACCACCACTACAGTGCATTTTAGAGGGACTTCTATAGATGGAAGTATTCCTAAGACTAAATAGATGTCACCCAAGGGATAGACAAAACCTACAGAATATGATTCACAACATACAAAGAATGGATAAGGAAGATAAAGGAGGAAAAGAAAAGAATCTTTACACTGTATTTGTAATAGCATATGAAGTGAGTTAAATTAGACAGTTAGATAGTAAGGGAATTACCCTTTAATATTTGGTAGCCACAAATCTAAAGCCTGCAATGGCAATAAGTACATACCTATCTATAATCACCCTAAATGTAAATGGTCTGAATGGACCAATCAAAAGATGTTGAGTCGCTGAATGGATAAAAAAACAGGACCCATCTATATGGTGCCTACAAGAGACTCACTTCAAACCCAAAGACATACACACACTGAAAGCAAAGGGATGGAAAAAGATATTTCATGCAACTAATAGGGAGAAAAGAGCAGGAGTTGCTTTACTTTTTTCAGTCAAAATAGACTTCAAAACAAAGAAAGTTACAAGAGACAAAGAAGGACATTACATAATGATAAAGGAGTCAGTCAAACAAGAGGATATAACCATTATAAATATCTATGCACCCAATACAGGATAACCTACATATGTGAAACTAATACTAACAGAATTAAAGGGGGAAATAGAATGCAACACATTCGTTTTGGGAGACTTCAACACACCACTAACTCCAAAGGACAGATCAACCAGACAGAAAATAAGTAAGGAGACAGAGGCACTGAACAACATATTACAACATATGGACCTAACGGACATCTACAGAATACTCCATCCAAAAACAACAGGATACACATTCTTCTCAAGTGCACATGGAACATTTCCAAGAATAGATCATATACTAGGCCACAAAAAGAGACTCAGTAAATTTAAAAAGTTTGAAACTGTACCAACCAGCTTCTCAGATCACAAAGGTATGAAACTAAAACTAAATTATTCAAAGAAAATGAAAAAGCCCTCAAGCACATGGAGGCTTAATAACATGCTCCTAAATAATCAATGGATCAATGACCAAATAAAAACAGAGATCAAGCAATATATGGAGACAAATTACAACAATAATTCAACACCACAAAATCTGTGGGATGCAGCAAAGGTCATGCTAAGAGGGAAGTACATTGCAATGCAGACCTACTTCAGAAAAGAAGAACAATCCCAAATGAACAGTCAAACTCACAATTAATGAAACTAGAAAAAGAAGAACAAATGAGGCTCAAAGTCAGGAGAAGGAGGGACATAATAAAAATTAAAGCAGAAATAAAAAAATTGAGAAGAATAAAACAATTGAAAGAATCAATGAAAGCAAGAGCTGGTTCTTTGAGAAAATAAACAAAATAGATAAACCCCTAGCCAGACTTATCAAGAAAAAAAGAGAATCTACACACATAAACACAATCACAAATCAGAAAGGAAAAATCACTACATACACCACAGAAATAAAAAGAATTATGATAGAATACTGTGAAAAATTATATGCTAACAAACTGGATTACCTAGAAGAAATGGACAACTTTGTAGAAAAATATAACCTACCAAGGCTGATCCAGGAAGAAACAGAAAATATGAGTAGACCAATTACCAGGAAAGAAATTGAATTGGTAATCAAAAAACTACCTAAGAACAAAGCCCCTATACCAGATGGTTTCACTGCTGAATTTTATCAAACATTTAGTGAAGACCTAATACCCATCCTCCTTAAAGTTTTCCAAAAAGTAAAGGAGGAGGGAGTACTCCCAAACTCATTCTATGAGGCCAACATCACTCTAATACCAAAACCAGACAAAGACACTACAAAAAAAGAAAATTACAGACCAATATCCCAATGAACATAGATGCAAAAATACTCAACAAAATATTAGCAAACCGAATTCAAAAATATATCAAAAAGGACATCCATCATGATCAAGTGGGATTCATCCCAGGGATGCAAGGATGGTACAACATTCGAAAATCCATCAACATTATCCACTAAAACAACAAAAAGAAGGACAAAAACAACATCATCATCTCCATAGATGCTGAAAAAACATTCGACAAAATTCAATATCCATTCATGATGAAAACTCTCAACAAAATAGGTATAGCGGGCCAGTACCTCAACATAATAAAGGCCATATATGTCAAACCCACAGCCAACATTATACTTAACAACGAGAAGCTGAAAGCTTTTCCTTTAAGATTGGGAACAAGACAAGAATGTCCACTATCCCCACTTTTATTCTATATAGTTCTAGAGGTCCTGGTCATGGCCATCACACAACACAAAGAAATAAAAGGCATCCAGATTGGTAAGGAAGAAGTTAAACTATCCCCGTTTGCAGATGACATGATAATGCTCATAAAAAACCCTAAAGAATCCACTCCAAAACTACTACATCTAATATCTGAATTAAGTAAAGTTGCAGGATACAAAATTAATTCACAGAAATCTGTTGCATTACTATACACAAACAATTAACTAGCAGAGAGAGAAATCAGGAAAACAATTTCATTCACAATTGCATCCAAAATAATAAAATACCTAGGAATGAACCTAACCAAGGGATTGAAAGACTTATACTCTGAAACTGCAAGACACCCATGAGAGAAATTGAAGAAGATACCATTAAGTGGAAACACATCCTATTCTCATGGATAGGAATAATTAGTATTGTCAAAATGGCCATCTTGCCGAAAACAATATACAGATTCAATGCAATCCCTATCAAAATACCAACAGCATTCTTCAATTAACTAGAGCAAATAGTTCTACAATTCATATTGTAGATATAAACCCAAGCATACATGGTCAATTAATATATGATAAAGGAGCCATGGATATATAATGGGGAAATGACAGCCTCTTCAACAGCTGGTGTTTGCAAAACTGCATAGCTACATGTAAGGGAATGAAACTGGATTATTGTCTAACCCCATACACAAAAGTAAACTCAGAATGGATCAAAGACCTGAATGTAAATCATGAAAGCATAAAACTCTCAGAAAAAAACAGGCAAATATCTCTTGGACATAAACATGAGCGACTTCTTTATGAACCTATCTCCCCAGGCAAGGGAAACAAAAGCAAAAATGAACAAGTGGGACTATATCAAGCTGAAAAGCTTCTGTACAGCAAAGGACACCATCAGTAGAACAAAAAGACATCCTACAGTATGGGAGAATATATTCATAAATGACATACCTGATAAGGGGTTTACATCCAAATTATATAAAGAGCTCATGCACCTCAAGAAACAAAAAGCAAATAAGCCAATTATAAAATGGGCAGAGGAGACAAACAGACACTTCTCCAAAGAAGAAATTCAGATGGCCAACAGGCACATGAAAAGATGCTCCACATCGCTAATCATCAGAGAAATGAAAATTAAAACCACAATGAGATATCACCTCACACCAGTGAGGATGGCCAACATCCAAAACACAAACAACAACAAATGTTAGCGAGGATGTGGAGAAAAGGGAACCCTCCTACACTGCTGGTGCGAATGCAAATTAGTTCAACCATTGTGGAAAGCAGTATGGAGGTTCCTCAAAAAACTCAAAATAGAAATGCCATTTCATCCAGGAATTCCAGTCCTTGGAATTTACCCTAAGAATGCAGCAGCCCAGTTTGAAAAAGACATATGCACCCCTATGTGTATCGCAGCACTATTTACAATAGCCAAGAAATGGAAGCAACCTAAGTGTCCATCAGTAGATGAATGGATAAACAATATGTGGTATACAGTATATGTACACAATGGAATATTATTCAGCCCTAAGAAGTAAACCAATCCTACCATTTGCAGCAACATGGATGGGGCTAGAGGGTATTATGCTCAGTGAAATAAGCCAGGCAGAGAAAGACAAGTATCAAATGATCTCACTCATATGTGGAGTATAAGAACAAAGAAAAAACTGAAGGACCAAAACAGCAGCAGACTCACAGAACCCAAGAACGGACTAACAGTTACCAAAGGGAAAGGGACTGGGGAGTATGGGTGGGAAGGGAGGGGTAAGGGGGAAAAAGGAGTATTATGATTAGCATACATAATGTAGCGGTGGTGGGGGCATCTGGGGAAGGCAGTATAACACAGTGAAGACAAATAGTGGTTCTATAGCATCTTACTACGCGATGGACATTGACTGTAATAGGGTATGTGGTGGGAACTTGATAATAGCGGGAGTCTAGTAACCATAATATTGTTCATGTAATTGTACATTAATAGCAAAAAAAAGTGTTAAGTAGCCATACACATAACTGTGGGCCCTGGTCATCATAAAGCCTCCCTTTACCCCCACCCGCATTCCATATAATCTCACTCTTCCCCAGGAAATGTTATCAGAGGTGATCCAGTTTTAAAAGAATGCATGCTCTTTATAGAGAATTTGAAAATCTAAAATTGGGAAATAAAAAATGGGGAGTCACATCACCTAAAGATCTTCATTGTTAATATTTTAGTGTTTTTTACTTCTTTCTTATTCGTGTATTTGAATATAAAAAAGCTGTTTTTTTATTGCATATCCTTATTGTCAGAGCTGAAATAATAAGGTGAAAAGGCTAAGGGCATTTTTTTATGCTTATGGTAATTACATCTGACAATATGGCAGCAAATGGGCTTGTTTAGAATATAACTCTAATATTTGTTAAACATGGATGAAAAAGAAAACAGAGACATTACTGAAAAGATTCTTGAATAACACTCCACTAGTGGTCATCAGTAGTAGATCTATTAATCTTCTATCTCAGGCAGGCTTAGAAGTCAAGTTTCTGGCCTCAAAAAAGTCCCTTCACTTGCATTCTTCACTTCACTAGGTTAAGGTTTTCTCAGGCTCACTAAAGAGCTATGTTAAGGTTGTTTCAATCTGCTCCTCCCTTACTACAGTGTCTTCAGGAAGTCTCTCCTGTCTAGAAATTTGGGAGCTGCTAACACAGGGAAGTTGGGTGGTGCTGGAGGCATGCTGGATCTAATCATCCATTGGACTAGGGTTTGTCAATCACAGTTACACAAGGTGCTCTTTGAAGCAAAAGAGTTTAGAGGGTTATCTTATGCTCTGTTGGCTTGTGGCACCTACTCCTTTTGCCAAGGCAGAGCTTGTGCGGAAGGCCGTTTAGTGGGCTGCTCCTGCCACAGCCTTAGTTAGGCCTGCTCTGATATTGAGGCCGCCTACCCTTCCTCCACCTCTGGCCAGTTTTTACAGCAGCTGCAGCCGCTTCAGTTCTGCTTCTTGTCTCCATTTTAGTCCCTGCTGGTGCCCGATGCCCATCCACAGCTGACTGTTTTACTTCGGTGAGTCTTCCTGTCAAAAAGTTAATAATGGAAGGGCTTGGGGAACATGGCGCTGCTGGTGAAGTGGGCCCATTCATCAGCGCTGTGGCAGTCACAGTCTCTCCACAGGCTTTGATGGGGTTAGACTTGAACCTTACTGAGAGCCTGCCTCTGGCAGATAAATACCGAGTTTAAGCTCTCAAGAAGCTTCAGGATAGATCTGCAGGCCTAGAGGCCCATACCTGACGGAATTTCATTTTGCTGGCACCTTATTGGAAAAGACGCCAGATCATCAGTGTGCTGTAGGAGCCTATGAAAGAGTGTGAGATGCAGTCCAAGGCTGTGGAGTATGATTACAATGAGGTGAAGATGATGCAGATGCTCAGATGCAGGGTCTGGAGCAGTATCTGGGGTATGGGGACTTGCGAGGAAAAGTATTGTGAGGAAGATTTAGAGGATGTGGAAGAACTGTTTGGGGAGTATGGGGAACTGAGGGACAGAATATGGATGAAGAGAAAGAGTAGCCTACAGGGATCCCCATTTTCTTGCTCATGGTTTTAAAGAACGTTGAGGGAGTCACCCCATTAATTGAGAAATATGATGAGCCCATTCTGAAACTTTTGTGAGATGTGAAAAGCCAAGTTTTCAAAATCCGATGGGTCACTCACCCTCCCTCTGGAATTTCACATTGAACCCAACGACTACTTCACAAATGAGGTGCCAACCAAAACTTCCACACTCAAGTCTAAGTTCCATTACTCTGATCCCCACCTCATAAGGGGATCTTCAGAAGAGCATTGCACTGGCTGCCAGATGGAATGCAAGAAGGGAAAGAACTGTTACTGTGCAAAAAGTCCTGAAGAAGCAGAGGCACAGGTTTTGGGGACTGATGGGCACAGTGACCCAGGAATTTCCCCAGAGTCCTTCAACTTTTTCAATACTTTTTGGTGGGGCCTGGATACCAATGAAAATAAGGCAGTGTCTTCATCATTCACATTTTGTGTACCTTGGTCATTCCAAGAGCTGTGTTATACTTCACAGGAGAAGCTCTTGAGGTTGAGCAAGAGGGGATGGTCAGGGAATATAATAACCCAGTTTCTGACTGTCAGCTCATAAGACTGGGTAGCTGCTGTTGGTGCTAAAGGCCAATGCCTGAATTCCCAAGCATAAGATACTGATCTCTGAAGCAGGGTGGTTGGTGTTTATGTGGGTCCCCAGCTTAACAGCCTGCATTTACAATAACCAAAACTTAACCGTAAGTTACAGACTTAACGTGTGTTTCTCTCCTTGGTAGTTTTAGAATAAAACGATGCCCAAATATACTTAATGCTTTCCACCTAGCATGCCAGTGGTGTAAACTTTTTCAAGAAATGTAGAAGGCAGTGAAATTTTTAAGTATGTAAATAAACCTTGCTATTGCAAAGCTATAGCTTTTATCAGGTTGCCATTAGTTTATAGGCATGGAAAATTACAAGAACTGGCAACTGAGATAGATCTGTTTGGAGATTTTTTCTTGGAAAAAGTAAAGCAAGATTGCTCCCTGCTTCCCAGACCTTTTGGTCTGCTTGCACTAGCTGTGGCTTCATCTCTTTGTTATAGAAACATAGCAAGTTATACTAACTAAATTATACTTGATATATAATTTGTAAAAGCACTAGCACAATAATAAACATTTGCAGCAAATCCACATTTGTTATTAATTGTTAACTTGTGTATAGTCTCCTGTATTTTATGTGATATATTGATCTATTCAGAAATGCAGCTGTATTATTGCTTATTAGTGATAAAATAGTTAAAAGCATTTTTCCTAAGGCCTGCCATAAATTCTATCAGGTACTTCTGCAAAGTGGGGTTAAAGTGTGCATTTTAGGACTTCCGGGAAGATGGCGACATGAACAGACTGGCAGAAAAATTCCTCCCAACATTATATTTATTCACAAAAACACAGCAAATACAACTATCCCTAAAAGAGAGACCAGAATACACAGGAAAGTGCACAGTGTATAGGTACACCTGAGAGGACTCGGCAGCCAGTGAGGTGGATAAGATACAGAGCCGCGACTCGGCGGGACCAAGCACTCCTCCCACCCAGAGCTCCGGCGGTCAGACACATCGGAGAGAGGACTCGGCAGCCAGTGAGGCGGGTAAGATACAGAGCCGCGACTCAGCGAGACCCGAGTGCTCCTCCACCCCAGCACTCCGGCAGGAGTCCTAGCGAGGCGGTCATAAACAGCCCAGCTTAAGAGAGAAGAAAGAAAGAAAAGAGGGAAAAAAAGGAGAAAAGCGTGAGCTTTGTTTCTCAGTGGTCTTAAAGAGACAGGAGTCCAGCAGAGAACCTCATTGCAGCGGAACACTCAACCCAGCAGGCTCAGAGTCCTGGGGAGCCTCAGACCCCATAGCAGGCAACTGGGAAAGGGTAGCCATATTTAGGACTCCCACAGAGCTCAACAGCCTCCCATTCATTCTCACCCCGGCCACAGCTTTAAAGGGCCATGCAGAGCAACGTGGCCACAGCTCTGGAATAGGGGAGCAATAGTGCCACCTACAGCAATCACACAGACACTAAGCCGGTGGGCGTGTTTTTTTTTTTTTACGTGTTGCTGCTTTTTCTTTTTCTTTCATTTATTTTCCTTTTTCTCTCTCTCTTTTTACTTTTTTTATTAGTAGTAGTATTTTCTTTTCTCTTTGTTTTCTTTTTTTCTTTTCACTCCTTTCTTCTCTTTCTTTTTTGAAGTCATAAAGAGACCAGCGGACATACGTGACAACTACCAACAACTAATTCTATAGTCACGAGAAGACAGAAGAATATGATACAGACAAAGCTTCAGACAAACACCACCCCAGAGAGAGAATCTGAAGTAATGGACATGCATAGTCTTCCGGAAAAAGAATTCAGAATAAAAGTCATAGCCATGCTGACGGATCTACAGAAAAATGTGCAAGAGCTGAGGGAGGAAGTGAGGGAAGTGAGGAAAGACAATGAAGAAATGAGACAAGCCACTGACAGGCTCAACAGCAGATTGAATCAGGTTCAAGACACGATCAAGGAATTATAAGACAGGGAACAGGAATACAAAGAAGCTGAGGCAGAGAGAGATAAAAGGATCTCTAAGAACGAAAGAATATTAAGAGAACTGTGTGACCAATCCAAATGGAGCATTATTCGCATTATAGGAGTACCAGAGGAAGAAGAGAGAGAAAAAGGGATAGAAAGTGTCTTTGAAGAAATAATTGCTGAAAACTTCCCCACACTGGGGAAGGAAATAGTCTCACAGTCCACGGAAGCCCACAGATCTCCCAACACAAGTGACCCAAAGAAGACAACACCAAGACACGTAATAATTAAGATGGCGAAGATCAAAGATAAACACAGAGTATTAAAGGCAGCTAGAGAGAGAAAAAAGATCACCTACAAAGGAAAACCCATCAGACTTCTCAACAGAAACCTTACAGGCCAGAAGAGAATAGCATGATATATTTAACATAATGAAACAGAAGGGCCTCGAACCAAGAATATTGTATCCAGCACGATTATCATTTAAATATGATGGAGGGATTAAAAAATTTCAAGACAAAAGAAAGTTGAGAGAGTTTGCCTCTCATAAACCACCACTACAGGATATCTTAAATGGACTGCTCTAGAGGGAAACACCCCTAAGGCTAAATGATGTCACCAGAGAAAATAAAATCATAGCAAAGAAAGCAGACCATTCAAATACTAACTAAAGGCAAAGAATAAAACACCTATGGGAACACTTTAAAAGCATAATTATTAATGACCATGTAGTATTATGACATATGAGAACACAGTTCATTAATGTTGGTTATTTCTAATTTACATAATGAAGTAGGCAAATGTTCTTTTTAATATTAAGACTTTTCATTGAAGTTCCTTCTTTTAACTGTAACTTGCAAGGCTTTTCAAACTCTGTGAAGAGCTAAATGGTAAGTCAGAAGCAGGAGTCATGACATTGATTAGCCAGGGATTCATTGGGAAATATAGTCACTATAGTGTAACTTGATCCTTCTGCAATGTAGTCACAAACCTCAGGGATGGTATTTTCTCACTCAGCATGTATAACAAATCCTTTGCTTTCTCTCTGCACCAAAAAATTAGTTATTTTTCACACATTTTTTGAACATGCAAGACACTGAGAAATAAGAATTCTCTTGACCATTTTAAGGAGAATGATAAACTTTAGGCCACCAAAAAACCTGAATGGAAGATCTAGTGCAGAAGCCCCTGTGGCAAGCGTTATATCAGCTGTAGGACTAAGACTAAAAAAACATTGTATTATGGCTAAACAGAAAACAATTTAAACATTATGAACACAATCAACATAGACAATGTAACTAGCAAAAGTTGGGAATGGAAAGGGGATTTCTTCTTTTATAGCTGGAGATCAAAAAAACTGGCAAAGTAAGTGATAAACACATTGTATATATTTAAATAATGCCCTCAGAAAAACAGCCTAATCAACAAAAATCGGATGTTTTTCACCTATCATTGCTTATGGTAATGAGTCAGTAGATACTTTTCAAAGAAATCAGTAAACATTAAATACAATTGTGGCTATAAATGTAACAACTGAAAAAATAAAGACAAACTTTCCAAATTATCAAAAGAAAGATCTGAAACCAAGAAAATAAAAACTGTATAATACATAAGGAAAGTAAAGAAATGAAACAGAAAGCTTAATATAGATATGGTTAGAGAAATAAGATGTAACATTTGACTATTCCCTACATCTGGAAAGTGCTTCCTTAGATGTCCTTATGGATATTTCTCACTTCTTTTGAATCTTTACTCAGACACCCTGTCTCAATGAGGCCTCCTCTGACCACACTATTTTAAATTGTATGGGTTTGTTAGGCAGAAAAATAGATATGAGTGGGGTGGAGAGAGAATAAGGCCACTAAAGATCCCTAAAATGGACTCAAAGAATTAACCAGATAAAATAAGAGAGCCAGAAAAGACTCACATAGTTAATGAGTCAATCAGTTGAAGCTCCAAAGGCCAGGAGTAAGTTGGAATGTCCAAATATTCCCCAGATAAAGAAAACTATCCGAGTACAGTTCATTGTGTCAATTAGATCATACTGCTGTAAGATTTACTTTAGCTTGCTAAAAGGCCCAGCTAATTCTTTAACTTAATCTATATGTCTTTTTCCTCCTCCATCCCCTAATGGAGTAATTTGCAACCTGGGCAGGAGACAAGCATTATGATTAATTTTCCAAACAAGCCAAGTTATAAACAGCATAGTAAGAACAGGAAAGATTCCATCTCGAAGCTAAGATTCCATTCCACCTTGGGAGCAGGGCAGGCGGTCTTGATCGATATGTTCCCAGAGGGAAGTTGCTATGCTGGGGAGGAACCAGATCAGTAAATTTCTTGTGTTAATTTTGCATAATTACCTAGAAGACTGATAATAAAAGAGAAGAGACTTAATGTCTCTCACAAAAGATAAACATCTTGAGACCACTTAACAAGTCTATACCCCCTAGCCCTTTGTCACATTCCTGAAAAATTCTTGAAAGGAGGAACCCCCAACCTTTCATGGTGCCTCCTCTCTGAGGATGCCCTCACTTTCTCTCTCTCTAAGTGTGTAACTTCAAATAAAACTTTTACACTGCTTCACTACTGTGTCTCCACCTTTCAGTTCTTTGTTCTGGCAGGGACAAGAACTGAGGAAAATAAACTCAACCCTCCTAACAGGTTCACACATGTACTCATAATTTTCCCTTACCCAGCTTTGGCTTACCCCATAGAAAATAGCACTTTCTAACTCACTATGATTCACTTTTTATTTGTAGAGTTGATTGTCCTTTCACAGTAGAATGTAAGCTCTGTAACAGCAAGGATCTTTGTTTATTAATGTTCACTGATCAGCGATCCTTCTATATTGATGTGTCCCAAGTACCCATAATGGTGCCTGACACAAGGTAGATGCTCAATAAATATTTGTTTAATATATTAATCAATAACAGTAAGTATTAATGGGATAACTCTTATGCGAATTCATCCTACAAATGTACTTTTTCAAAATAACATGCTCAAGTCTATTTATTGTAGCACTGCTATACCAAAATAATGGGAAAAATTACAACTCCTTGATAACAGACCATTTATACAAATTATAGTCCATCTGTACAACAATAATCTTAAACACTATGTGACATCTATACATATACCAATGAAGAACAATCTCTACGGTAAAATGTTAAGTGAAAATAGCAAGATGCCAAACACAATATTATGCTATCATTTTTGCAAAATTAAAAAAGAACATAAAGGGGTCTGATCACATGGTGACCAGATATTGATCCTGTACTTTTCTGGAAAGATACATGACACTAATAGTGGTGATTGCCTCTGTTGAAGGGAATGGGAAGGCAAAGGTGGGAAGGGGACTTCCTCATCAACTATGCTTCTATCCCTTTTGAATTTGTTGTCACATGCATGTAGATTTATTGGGCATAAAAAACTGGGCTTCTGGAAGGTTTTGGAAAGAGAGCTGAATAAGAAAGATTGGATTGTTCTACTAAAAATACTGGAAGAAATTTGTTTCTCCTTATAGGTGCTTTGTTATTACTGTTTGCATTAATTGGTAGTTGCTTCCAAGAGAGAAGTGAGAAATAGGGTCCATTAAATGTAAAGAGACTGTAGCCTGAATTGGCAGAAATATATGAGAGACTTTTAAAAACAAGAATGTCTAATAACCAATTTTAAGTGTTTTTATTATTGTAGTGTCTCATGTCTTTGCCCAAATCTGTTACACATATAAAGATCTTATACGTGTGTTCCCAGGGGAAATCAAGCAATGGAGTGTTATTCATATATAAGTCCATATAGCTTGTAGAGATAATGGGATAGCAGAGTGTCTACTAACCTAACTTATTCAGCAAAACCTGTAGCTAGGAGCCACAAGTAAATGGAAATGCCAAAATTCATTTTCCTTCACAACTGGTTCTCAAAAATTGGCCGGGCTAGTTTGATTCTTTGATTCTCAAAGATCTAGTACTGAAGTGATATATTGGAATATTGGAGTATGTGTGCATGTCTATCCCTTTAAAAAGTAGTACTTGATATATAATTTATTTAACTCCTCTTTCCCTGGCAGAATTCCATGAGTTTTGTAATGAGAAGAAACTGCATGATTCTTACCCTATTCCATCACTTATGAGTTGAGTGATTTTGTCCGCAAGTACTTAAGTTACTAAATTCTGGTTTCCTTATGTGTAAAGTAGGTATAACAATACCTATTCTTATGCACATATATTTAGTATTCTTAGGACACCTGACTCCTAGCAAGTATCCTTTCTTTTGAAAGCTCCTCTTCCCACTCCTAGAATATTGGTTCTAGTGGAGGTGGTGTCTCTGGCCAAAGGAGTGGTCATGTGACTCAAACTGGTACAATCTGAGTTCATCCCTAGAAGTTTCCCAATTATATATAAGGAAAACAATTTTGTTGTCTCAAGGGTGGGCTAGGTTGAAATTATTCCAAGCTGTGCAGCTAACCACAGCTCCATCCTCATGAAACTTAGGTTATTCAGATTCCTTCTTGGGTTTCTGGTTTCCTGGAGCTTCCAAATTCACCTGTAAACTCTTCCCTTGATATAGTTAAGTAGTTTTAAAATATCTTTTTCCTACATAGAGCTATTTTTCTATCATGGGTTGGCAAATTATAAATACCTCATTAAATTACATCTAAGCTCATAGAGGTGTCAAATGTTATTCAATGAAATGTATGGTAAATGTTTATCCTAATGCACTACACAGAGTAAACCCTCAGTGATACTGTAGCACTTGTAACAAGAATAAAGAAATAATTATTGCTACATACAATCTCACACTACTCTCTAGGTGTGGAAGACTAATTACAGGGCCTGTTGTTTATTGGTAAAATTGAGTATGTACATTTGAAGGAATTAGGACCTAAATTACTGTGCACATGAATGAAGGGATAATTTAGAACCAGCTGAGCTGATCTTTCTATGGGAGAGAAGAAAGGATTCTGGTTTAAGGTGTAAGGGAGAAGAAATGCATTGAATGGGCTATGTTATCTCCAAGGATAATTTCATATGAGGACAAATAATAAAAATAAATATAATATATGTAAAATATTTACTTGATGTGTAGTTTAGTAATTTATTATGATTAAATTAATTACAGTTTCCTACCTCAGAACTGTGAACATTTATGTCTTATACTTTGATCAGCAAAATACATTTGGGCATATTTGAGCAAAATATCATCTATTGCATTATAAAAAGTCATATCTTCTGCCAATCAGTT
Organism: Phataginus tricuspis; assembly: GCA_029783875.1. Lineage (NCBI taxonomy): Eukaryota > Metazoa > Chordata > Mammalia > Pholidota > Manidae > Phataginus > Phataginus tricuspis. Next base: position 56,402,694 of record JAQQAC010016209.1, on the reverse strand, counting down.
TTTTCATTTCTAATTAGCAAAAATTAATAGTCAAGAAAACAAATTTCTAAAGTTATTTTAAGGGGAAATGGATAAAAGATAACTAGACATTTAAAAAAGCATATAAAACATACCTTGCCCTATTATTAATAAAATTTTCTCAGTTCATCATTTTGTCTAGTAATTGTTTTCATCTGCGTTTTTAATGTGACCTCTACACAATGTCAATATTTAGGTTTCTGGTTACCTGATTAACATCATGATGTGCACTTATATCTGTATTACTTGAATTATCAATATCAATTCTGTTAATTCTACTGATTCCCTGCTGTGAAAAATGAGGAATTTAGCTCTCATTCCCTTCTTCCATCTCCAAGTATCAGTCCCTTCGAAACTTTTAATGTTCATATGAGTTACATTTATAACTTTACATATATTTAGAGTTTTATTTCTCGAGTAATAAATTTAGACAATATTTCTTGATTTCCCACTATATAAGATATGTTTTCTTTACTTAATATTTTCTTTTGAATTCCATTGACTATATAATAAATTTATATTTATAGTTACTGCAATAACTTTCTACCCTGTAATCAACAATATGCTCAGTTAAGTACAGAGTTATACAAAATATTGCACAATGCTAGAGGACATCTGTCAGTATTTTTTTCAGAGGTTCTGAGTGTATTAAACTTTCTGAGTCCTTGCTTATTTGAAAATATGTTTTCTTCACACATAATTGATACCTTAGTATTACAGAATTCTATCCCTTTCTTCTGAATCTGAACATGCTCTACTGTAAAATGTCTATTCATATTTTTTGCACATTTTACAAGTTGATTTTTTCTTTTAAGGGAAAAATTGGGGCAGAAGTCTACATTTTTGCTTCCATTTTTCACATATATACAAGTAGATTTTTTATTGTGATGATATGTATGATACAATTTACCACTATCCATTTTCAGAACATTTTCATCATTCCAAACAGAAACTCTGTGCCCATTAAACAACTCCCCATTACCTCTCCCACTAGCCCCTGGAAAGCTCTGTTATACCTTCTGTCTCTGTGAATTTATATATATTAATACCTTATATAAATCATACAATATTTTTCTGTTTGTGTCTGGCATATTTCACTTAGCATAATGCTTTCAAATTCATCCATGTTGTAGCACATATCAGAATTTAATTCCTTTTTAAGACTGAATAATATTCATTAATATGTATATACTACATATTGTTTATCCATTCAGCCCTTGATGGACACTTGGGTTATTTCCACATTTTGACTATTGTTAATAAGTCTGCTAAGAACATTGGTGTGCAAGTATTTGAGCCCGTATTTTCAGTTCTGTAGTGTTTGTACTTAGCAGTGGAATTCTATTTTAACTTTTCGAGATGCCACTATTCTGTTTTCCACAATGACTGTACCGTATTACATTCTCAACAGCAATGTACCAGACCTACAATTTTTCCACATCTTCACCAAAGCTTATTTTCCATAATTAATAATAGGTATCCTATGGGTGTGAAGTAGTATCTCCTAAAGGCCTTGATTTTCCATTTCCTTAATGTGACCAGTGATGTTGAACATCTTTTCATGTGCTTCTTGGCCATTTATTGGAGAAAAGTCTATTCATATCCTTTGCACGTTTCTTAATTGGATTGTTTGATTTTTGGTTGTTGAGTTGTAACAATTTTTGTAGGTTAAGAATACTAACTCCTTACCAGATATATTACTTGAAAGTGCTTTCTCCCATTCTGCAGGTTTTCTCTTCACTCTTTGATAGTGCCCTTTGATGCAGAGAAGTTTTTAATTTTGATGTATTTATCTTTTTTTTCTTTTGTCACCTATGCCTTTGGTGTCATATCTACGAAATAATCATACAATCCAAGGCTATAAAGCATTTCTCCTGTGTTTTCTTCTAAGAGTTACATAGTTTCAGCACTTATGTTTAGGTTTTTAGTCCACTTTCAGCTAATTAGTTAATTTTTATGTGTGGCATAAGGCAAGGGCCCAACTTCATTCATTTGCATGTGGATATTCAGTTTTCTCAAAGCACCATATGTTGAAAAGACTGTCCTCTCTACATTGAATGGTCTTGGCACCCTAGTCAAAAATCAATACAAAATTAATATCTAGGCTCTCTATCCTATTCCATTGGTCTATTAAACTGTATTTATGCCAGTACCATACATTTTGATTACTGTATCTTTGTACAAAATTTGAAGTCAGAAAGAAGTGTGAGACCTCCAAATTTATTTTCGTTTTTCAAGGTTCGGGTTCCCTTGAGATTCCATGTGAGTTTAGAATGGGATTTTCTATTTCTGCAAAAAATACTGTAGGGATTTTGATAAGGATTACATTGAATCTGTAGTTTGCTTTAGCTACTATTGTCATTTTAAGAATTTAAAAATTTCCAATCCATGAACAAGGGATGTGTTTCCATTTACTTGTGACTTTTTCTTTTTTTATAATTTATTTGGTATCATTAATCTACAATTACATGTGCAATATTATGGTTATTAAACTACCCCTTCATCATGTCCCCCCCACCAACCCCATTACAGTCACTGTCCATCAGTGTAGTGAGATGCTATAGAATCACTACTTGTCTTCTCTGAGTTGTACAGCCCTCCCCGCGCCCTCCCCCAACATTACATCTGCTAATTGTAATGCCCCTATTTCCCCCTTGTCCCTCCCTTCCCACCCATTCTCCTCAGTTCCTTTCCTTTTGGTAACTATTAGTCCATTCTTGGGTTCTGTGAGTCTGCTGCTGTTTGGTTCCCTCAGTTTTTTTCTTTTTTCTTATACTGCACATATGACTGAAATCATTTGATACTTGTCTTTTTTCACTTGGCTTATTTCACTGAGCATAATACCCTCTAACTCCATCCATGTTGTTGCAAATGGCAGGATTTGTTTTCTTCTTATGGCTGAAAAATATTCCATTGTGTGTATGTACCACATCTTCTTTATCCATTCATCTATTGATGGACACTTAGGTTGCTTCCATTTCTTGTCTTTGTAAATAGGGCTGCGATAAACATAGGATGCATCTGTCTTTTTCAAACTGGGCTGGTGCATTCTTAGGGTAAATTTCTAGGAGTGGGACTCCTGGGTCAAATGGTATTTCTATTTTGAGTTTTCTGAGAAACCTCCATACTGCTTTCCACAATGGTTGAACTAATTTGCATTCCCACCAGCAGTGTAGGAGGGTTCCCTTTTCTCCACATCCTCGCCAACATTTGTTGTTGTTTGTGTTTTGGATGTTGGCCATCCTCACTGGTGTGAGGTGATATCTCATTGTGGTTTTAATCTGCATTTCTCTGATGATTAGTGATGTGGAGCATCTTTTCATGTGCCTGTTGCCTATCTGAATTTCTTCTTTGGAGAAGTATCTATTCAGTCCTCTGCCCATTTCTTAATTGAATTATTTGCTTTTTGTTTGTTAAGGTGTGTGAGTTCTTTATATATTTTGGATGTCAACCCCTTATCGAATAGGTCATTTATGAATATATTTTCCCATACTGTAGGATGTCTTCTTGTTCTACTGATGGTGTCCTTTGCTGTACAGAAGTTTTCAGCTTGATATAGTCCCACTTGTTCATTTTTGCTTTTGTTTCCCTTGCCCAGGGGGATATGTTCATGAAGAAGTCCCTCATATTTATGTCCAAGAGATTTTTGTCTGTGTTTTTTTCTAAGAGTTTTATGGTTTCATGACTTACATTCAGGTCTTTGATGCATTTTGAGTTTACTTTTGTGTATGGGGTTAGACAGTAGTCCAGTTTCATTCTCTTACATGTAGCTGTCCAGTTTTTCCAACACCAGCTGCTGAAGAGGCTGTCATCTCCCCATTGTATATCCAAGGCTCCTTTATCAAATATTAATTGACTGTATATGTTTGGGTTAATATATGGACTTTCTATTCTGTTCCAGTGGTGTGTGTGTCTGTTTTTGTGCCAGTACCAAATTGTCTTGATTACTGTGGCTTTGTAGTAGAGCTTGAAGTCAGGTAGTGTAATTCCCCCGATTTTATTCCTCCTTCTCAGGATAGCTTTAAGTATTTGGGGTCTTTAGTGGTTCCATATGAATTTTAGAATTATTTGTTCCAGTTCATTGAAGAAAGCTGTTGGTAGTTTGACAGGGATTGCGTTAGATCTATAGATTGCTTTAGGTTGTATAGCCATTTTGACAATATTTATTCTTCCTAGCCAAGAGCATGGGATGAATTTCCATTTGTTAGTGTCCTCTTTAATTTCTCCTAGGAGTGTCTTGTAGTTTTCAGGATATCGGTCTTTCACTTCCTTCGTTAGGTTTATTCCTAGGTATTTTATTCTTTTTGATGCAATTGTGAATGAAACTGTTTTTCTTATTTCTTTCTGTTCTTCGTTAGTGTATAGAAAAGCAACAGATTTCTGTGTGTTAATTTTGTATCCTGCAACTTTGCTGAATTCAGATATTAGTTCTAGTAGTTTTTGAGTGGAGTCTTTAGGGTTTTTAATGTACAGTATCATGTCATCTGCAAATAGTGACAATTTGACTTCTTCTTTAACAATCTGGATGCCTTTTATGTCTTTCTTTCTTCTGATTGCTGTGGCTACGACCTCCAGTACTATGTTGAATAACAGTGGAGAGAGTGGGCATCCCTGTCTTGTTCCCCATCTTAGATGAAAAGCTTTCAGCTTCTCACTGTTAAGTATGATGTTAGCTGTGGGTTTGTCATATATGGCCTTTATGATGTTGAGGTACTTGCTCTCTGTACCCATTCTGTTGAGAGTTTTAATCAAAAATGGATGCTGAATTTTGTCAAATGCTTTTTCAGCATCTATGGAGATGATCATGTGGTTTTTGTTCTTCTTTTTGTTGATGTGGTGGATGATGTTGATGGATTTTCGAATGTTGTACCACCCTTGCATAACTGGGATGAATCCCACTTGATCATGGTGTATGATCCTCTTCATGTATTTTTGAATTCGGGTGGCTAATATTTTCTTGAGTATTTTTGCTTCTATGTTCATCAGGTATATTGGTCTGTAATTTTCTTTTTTGGTGAGGTCTTTGCCAGGTTTTGTTATTAGAGTGATACTGGCTTCAGAGAATGAGTTTTGAAGTATTCCCTCCTCTTCTATTTTTTGGAACACTTCAAGTAGAATGGGTGTTATTTCTTCTCTATATGTCTGGTAAAATTCAGAGGTTAATCCATATGGCCTGGGTGTTTTGTTCTTGGGTAGCTATTTGGTTACTGACTCAATTTCATTGCTGGTGATTGGTCTGTTTAGTTTTTCAATTTCTTGCTTGGTCAGTCTTGGAAGGTTGTATTTTTCTAAGAAGTTGTCCATTTCTCCTGGTTTTATCAGCTTGTTAGCATGTAGATTCTCATAATATTCTCTTATAATTCTTTGTATTTCTTTGGGGTCCGTCATTATTTTCCCTTTCTCATTTCTGATTCTGTTTATGTGTGTAGATTCTCTTTTTCTCTTAATAAGTCTGGCTCAGGGTTTATCTAGTTTGTTTATGTTTTCAAAGAACCAACTCTTGGTTTCATTGATTTTTTCTATTGTGTTAGTCTACTCAATTTTATTTATTTCTTCTCTGATTTTTATTATTTCCCTCTTTCTTGTGACTTTGGGCCTCATTTGTTCTTCTTTTTCCAAATTCAGTAATTGTGTTTTTAGACTATTCATTTGGGAATGTTCTTCCTTCTTTAAATAGGCCTGGATTGCAATATACTTTCCTCTTAGAGCTGCCTTTGCTGTGTCCCACAGAAGTTGTGGCTTTGTGTGGTTGTTGTCATTAGTCTCCATATATTCTTTGATTTCTGTTTTGATTTGGTTGTTGACCATTGATTATTTTGGAGAATGTTGTTAAGTCTTCATGTATTTGTGAGCCTTTTTATTTTCTTTCTATAATTTTTTCTATTTTTATACCTTTGTGATCTAAGAACTTGTTTGGTATAATTTCAATATTTTTGAATTTACTGAGGTTCTTTTTGTAGCCTGGTATGTGGTCTATTCTGGAAAATGTTCCATGTGCACTTGAGAAGAATATGTACCCTGCTGCTTTTGGGTGCAGAGTTCTGTTCATGTCTGTTAGGTCCATCTGTTCTAGTGCGTTGTTCAGTGCCTCAGTGTCTCTACTTATTTTCTGTCAGGTCGATCTGTCCTTTGGAGTGAGTGGTGTGCTGATGTCTCTGAAAATGACTGTATTGATTTCTATTTCCTCCTTTAATTCTGTTAGTATTTGTTTCCCATATGTCGGCACTCCTGTGTTGGGTCCATATATATTGAAAATGTTTATATCCTCTTGTTGGACTGACCCCTTTATCATTATGTAATGTCCTTTTTTCTCTCTTGCTACTTTCTTCGTTTTGAAGTCTATTTTGTCTGATAGAAGTACTGCAACACCTGCTTTTTTCTCCTTTTTGTTTGCATGAAATATCTTTTTACATCCCTTCACCTTTGGTCTGTGTTCATCTTGAGTTTGAGGTGAGTCTCCTGTAAGCAGCATATAGATGGGTCTTGTTTTTTTATCCACTCAGTAACTCTGTTTCTTTTGATTGGTGCATTCAGTCCTTTTACATTTAGGGTGATTATTGATAGCTATGTACTTATTGCCATTGCTGGCTTTACATTCGTGGTTACCAAAAGTTCAAGGTAGCTTCTCTACTATCTAACAGTCTACTTAACTTTCTTGTTAAGTTATTGTAAACACAGTCTGATGATTCTTTATTTCTCTCCCTTCTTATTCGTCCTCCTCCATTATTTATATACTAATTGTGTTATTCTTTGCCTTTAGTTAGTATTTGGATGATCAGCTCTCTTTGCTATGATTTTATTTTCTCTGGTGACCTCTTTTTAGCCTTAGGAGTGCTTCCATCTAGAGCAGTCCCTTTAAGATATCCTAAAGAGGTGGTTTATGGGAGGCAAATTCCCTCAGCTTTTGTTTGTCTGGAAATTGTTTTATCCCTGTCTCAAATTTAAATGAGAATCATGCTGGATACAATATTCTTGGTTCAAGGCTCTTCTGTTTCATTATGTTAAATATATCATGCCATTCTTTTCTGGCCTGCAAGGTTTCTGTTGAGAAGTCTGATGATATTATTTTGAATTTTTCTTTGTAGGTGATATTTTTCCTCTCTGTTGTTGCCTTTAATACTCTGTCCTTATCTTTGATTTTTGCCATTTTAATTATTATGTGTCTTGGTGTTGTGTTCCTTGGGTCCCTTGTGTTGGGAGATCTGTAGGCTTCCATGGTCTGAGATACTATTTCTTTTGCCAGCTTGGGGAAGTTTTAAGCAATTATTTCTTCAAATACACTTTCTATCCCTTTTTCTCTCTCTTCTTCCTCTGGTATTCCTATAATGCAAATATTGTTCTGTTTCAATTGGTCACACAGTTCTCTTAAAATTCTTTCATTCCCAGAGATCTTTTTATCTCTCTCTGCCTCAGCTTCTCTGTATTCCTGTTCTCTGATTTCTATTCCATTAACAGTATCTTGCATCTCGTCCAGTCTGCTGCTAAGCCTGTCTATCACTTGTCTCATCTCTGCATTGTCTTTCCTCACTTCCCTCACTTCCTCCCTTAGCTCTTGCATATTTCTCTGTAGATCCATCAGTATGGTTATGACTTTTATTCTGAATTCTTTTTCAGGAAGATTGTGCATGTCCATCCCATCAGGCTCCCTCTCTGGGGTTGTCTGGGTAAGCTTTGTTTGTACCATATTCCTCTGTCTTTTCATGGTGATAGAAGTGGTCAGAAAAAGAAAAAAAAACAAAGGGGGAAAAAAAGCACTCTGGGTGTAGTTTCTGTGGGGATTCTGTAGGTGGCACTGATGCTGCACTATTCCTCAGCTGTGGACACTCCAATGGGCCATGCTGCTCCGCCGGGCCCTTTGTGACTCTGGCTGGGGAGGGAACGAACGGGACTCTGATGATTTCTGTGGGAACTCTCGGTGCAACTCCTTTTCCTAGCTGCAGGACAAGGGGGCCGAAATTCCCCAGGACTCCCAGCTTGCTTGGCTGAGTGCTCTGGGACGATCCTGCTCCTCCATTGGGCCCCTGTCTCTTTAAGACTCCTAAAAAACACACGCTTTTCTTTTGTCCCCAGGAGCTGGCTGAGTGAACCTGCCTTCTTGGATCCGGCACCTCTGTCTCTCCAATCTCCGATACACTACCCGAAGTGTGTCAGTGCTCCCAGTGCAGATCACCAGGGCTGTTTATTTAGTGGGCCTGTGCTTCCACTCCCTCCCCGCTCTGAATCCTCTCCTCCCACTGGTGCACTGGGGTGGGGGAGTGCTTGGGTCCCACCGTCTTGTGGCTCTGTATCTTTCCCTCTTCATGAGGTGCCGAGTCCTCTCAGGTGTAGTTGCTGGCTGGGTGTCATCCTGTATCTTCTGGTCTCTCTTTTAGGAATAGTTGTATTTGTTTCATTTTCATAAATATATATGGTTTTGGGAGGAGATTTCCACCACCCTGCTCTCACCGCCATCTTCTTGGAACCTTACTTGTGACTTTTTAAACTTCTGTCAGCAATATTTTGTAAGTTTCAGTGTACAAAAGTTTTTTTGCTGCCATAATTCCAAAGTATTTTTCTCATTTGATGCTATTGTAAATGTACTTATTTTCTTTGCTTTTGTGATCAGTCATTTTTAGGGGAAAGAAACATAACTGATTTCTCTGTGTTGATTTTGCATCCTGCAATATTGTTGTATTCACTTATTAGCTCTAACAGTTTTTTTGTGGAGTATCTAGAATTTTCTACATATAGTATCATATCATCTGTGAACAGTATACTTTCACTTCTTTATTTCTAATTCAGGTGATTTAATTTATTTTTCTTGCAGAGTAGTCTGACTAGAACACCTATTACTGTGTTGAATAAAAGTGGCAAAAACCGGCATCCTTGTCTTGTTCCTGATCTTAGGAGAAAATCTCTCGGTACTTTAACATCAAGAATGATGTGAGCTGCAAATTTTCATATCGCCTTTATCATGCTGAGGAAGTTTCCTTGTATTTCTACGTTAGTGAATGTTTTATAAAATTATTTTTAGAGCAATTCTACGTTCACAGCAAAACTGAAAGGAAGATCCATAAATTTCTTATATCTACCCTGTCTCCACACATACAAAACCTTCTTCATTATCAACATCCTCCATCAGAGTCATAGATTTGTTGTTGTAATTGGAGAACTAACACTGACTCATGATTATCACCCAAACTCCATAGTTCACCGTAGGGTTCACTATTGGTGTTTTACATTCTATGGATTTGGACAAATGTATAATAACAGGTATCCATCATTATAGTATCACGTAGAATATTTTCACTGTCCTAAAAAGCCACTGTGCTCTACCAATTCATTCCCCCCTTCAACTTGCAACCCTTCAGCCACTAATATTTTTTATTATCTCCATAGTTTTGTCTTTTCTAGAATGTAATAAGTTGGAATATAATTGTATGTAGCCTTCTCAAATGGGTTTCCTTCACTTAGTAAAATTTATTTAGTGTTTCTTCATGGCTTTTCATGGTTTCATAGCTAAAACCTTTGTTTTTAGTGCTGAGTAATATTCTAATGTCTGCATATACTATAATTTATATATTAATTTAACTACTATAGGACATCTTGGTTGCCTTCAAGTTTTGGTAATTATAATTAAGCTGCTATAAACATCAGTGTTCAGGATTGATCTCATGCCAGGAATTCTGAAACAGCCATCTCTGATGCTTGAGCTTTTCCCTAATCATACAGACAATCTTAACTCCTCACAGAGTCTCAGTCCCAGTTCCAGAATGAATAAGCTGCCTCAGGGTCATCCCGTGCCTCCCCTTGGACCTGAGACAAGAGTTTCTGTGGTCTGGGTGGAACGCTATGATGATATAGAAAATTTTCTCCTCTCGGACCTGATGACAGAGATTAGTACTGGTGTGGAAACTACTGCAAATAGTAGCATGTCTCTGAGATCGACCACTCTTGAAAGAAGTTCCTGTCATCTTTATCCACCCTTTAAACACTGGATTATTCCAGATAAAAATTCAAGGAGCCACTGGAAAATTTAATATGGTCATCCCTCTCGTGGATGGAATGATTGTCAGCAGGCGAGCACTTGGTTTTCTGGTGAGGCAGACTGTAATTCATATCTGTAGAAGAAAGAGATTGGAGAGTGACTCCTACAGTCCACCACATGTTCACCAGAAACAGAAAATCACCGATATTGTCAACAAGTACCGGAATAAGCAGTTGGAGCCAGAGTTTTATATTTCACTTTTCCAGGAGGTTGGACTCAAGAACTGCAGTTCTTAGACCACTGTCTGTCTAGGGTTATTGAACTCCATTTTGGGATTATAATATCCAAGCAAAACAATTTGATAGGTAATCACTGTAAAAATAAAAACAAATCACTCCCCAAGAGCTTACTGCTTAACCAACAGAGTAGAAGAAACACATTATAAACCCATTTGATAGAAGACTTTTGGCTTTCTAGTGAATGTGCTCCCAGACACAATCATATTCCTGCTGGTAATAATGATACATATTTTAGCCATAAAATTTCTTTTAAAAGTGACAATTTTAGTCAAATATAAACCTTTTGAGGAGAAGGCTTTTATGCATCTTAGTTAAACATGTGCATTGGTAGTATCAAATTCCCAAATTAGACATTGAAGATAGTTTTACACCTCATCTTTTAGGAGGTTGTGTTCAAATTAAAATCTGTCTCAGAATCTTCCAGAACATTTAAAGACTCATATTAAAGATAGCATGGAGGAGAAGGAAAGAAATCTCAAATTTCTGCTCACTCACAGGTCCATTTGTCATCTAATTGTCATCCGTCTGTCAAACTGACATAAAGAACGTAAATGCTCTTGGTCAGATAAGTCTGACAGGAAAATATTTTATATTTTCTCTTCACATTTCAAAAAGTTACCAATCTCATCACTGTACAGATCTGTCTGAATGCCTCAGTTTTGGGCAGCCCAGGAACAGATTTAAGGTGGAGGCATGGCCCTGTCCTTTAACAAGGATACAAATGGAGGTTGTGGAGTTAAAAGTTGGGAGATAGCGGCGATGCCTCCAACCTCTCCATTACTGTCTAGCTTGGTGACATAATGACAGGTTAAATATTTTTAATTCCTTGGTTAAATATTGAGAAATGTAAATCCACAGCAAGGGTTGAAAATTATCTGGTTTTATCCATTGTCTCTTATTTTATGACCAATCAGGAACCTGTAGTAGTTTATGAAGAATTCTAATTTGGGGTTCAGGAAATATCCTTTCAGTGCTACTAATTCAGATCTCTCCCAGAGAATTACTGAATTTCATCATAATTAACAACATTAGTGACCACCTCCTTGGGTGGTTGCTTTTAAAAATGGCTGTTGTCCATTTTGAACTTTGCCAGCTAAAGGCACAAGTCCCTGCCCAGGTTGTGGAAATACTTGTGTTACTCGCTGTTACTTTTCCACCAGGGAGAAATGTTTTGAGGTGGCTAGACCCAGCACATCCTTACAAGGATTCCTGTTACAATGCTAGAGTATACACTGCTCGTTTCTCCTATTTTTATGTGTTTCTTCTCTATTAAGATATATTTTGTGTTGAGAAAATAAGTGACATTTAAAGTCCAAAGAGGAGGGATCACAGTTGTATAAGGAATTATTTCCCACTTGAACTCTGATGTTAGTAGATTTTGTAGGTCAGGGCTACAGTGGTCTGTTTGGTTTGATGTGTTGGTAGTTTAATTAAGCATGGGAGTAGTGTAGGACCTAATCCCTGGGCAGATATTTCTATTCTGAAAGTACGTATTTTGTCATCTATGAGCAAGAAATGTGGACATGGCAGCTCTTGGCTTTGTTTTCCATACCCTTTACTTCATGTCTGCTTTAAGCTCAGGTAAAGGTAAACTCTTCCTTCTACAACTCTATTTTCCATTCAGGTATGATACTATCCAGTCATTGATTTTCTTTTTAATCTGGGCAATAAATGGATTTACTTCCAAATAGTAGTATGGGGTAGGGGAATGTATGATAAAGATTAGCAAGTTCTACTCTAAAATTGTTTTAGTAGCTCAGCAGGTATAAGGTAAGGTTTAACAACTTTCATGGAAATTCAAGATTGACGTTTCAAGAGAAAAATGGGCCCTTGCTCTAGTGAACGTGAAACAAAAAACTTAAAATTGATGTACAACTTTAAACACTCCAGAGGTTAAAAAGAACTGATGCAGGTGAATTTCCTCAGTGTGGTTCTTCAGACAAAACTTTTATCTTTGTCATGGTTTTACTGTCGCAGAATGTACTGTGGTGTGTGTTGGAAGTAGGTTTCCTGATCCTTCAGTTTGCTCTAATTTCTGGCAAGCCTTTTGTAATTCAAATAGCTTTGATAAATGAACGGCTTTATTGAATGTAGTTTGTGATCTGAAAGACTCTGTGGTCTCCCAGGGAAGGAGGGATGGATTCAGGACTATTCATGTAGCCCCCAAAGACATGAAACCCCACTGTGTACAGCACAAACAGAATATCGGATGCATATACCTCATCAGGTGCTTCCTCATCAGGTGGTTCTTCTGCTCAAAATAACATCTACTTAAAACAGGAGTGTGGTAAGAACCTTTGGACATTTCACTACTACGTGTTTGAGTTCATGGTCACTAAGTTCACCCAACTGCCTTTATTAAAAATCACTTTAAGTACAGTGATGCCAAAAGAGCATATTTTGTCCCTAATAAATAATCTTAAGTAGTCTATTTGATAAATTTGCTAACAAATGTTCATAAACTTTGGGAGGAAGCCAGGACCACTTAGGTCTGTAGCTTAAACAGTTTAGTTGCTGCACATGACACAGTACCGGAGGTGGGTGGATGTGGCATTCATGATAAGGAAAAAAGCACTATCAAGGGGATAGAGGCAGGTGGCCCTTCATAGTCCCGTATCACATTTGGAAGATGGGGGCTTTCGTCTTCATCTCTGGTTGGGAACACTGAGGAAGACAGGAGGGCTTTTGCCTTTTCTTATTCAACCATCTCTCCCTTTTGTTTAGTGCGTCATCCTGATACCTCCTCCTGTCCATTAGCTCTTTGAAAGGAACAGTTACCAGGTCGGTTGCTCTCCTCCTGCCATGGCCATACACATACACACACGTGTCTGCACACACATGCATGCTGTCCTCCATTTCCATGTCCTCTATTTCAGGGTATCCCATTCTCCTCTGGACTCATAAATAAAAAATACCTACATCTTTGGCCAATAATGTCGATTGCATACAGGTTGTGTGAGACCTTCATGAATAGTTACTTTCTACATAAGCTGGGGGATATTTTTTAGTACTTTTTTTTTTACTTAAATTTATTTTGGTATCATTAATCTACAATTACATGTGCAATATTATGGTGATTAAACTACCCCCTTCATCAGGTCCCCCCACCAACCCCATTATAGTCACTGTCCATCAGCGTAGTGAGATGCTATAGAATCACTACTTGTCTTCTCTGAGTTGTACAGCCCTCCCCGTGTCCCCCCAACATTACATCTGCTAATCGTAATGCCCCCTTTTCCCCTTAAAACTTCCCTTCCCACCCATCTTCCCCAGTCCCTTTCCCTTTGGTAACTATTAGTCCGTTCTTGGGTTCTGTGAGTCTGTTGCTGTTATGTTCCTTCAGTTTTTTTTTCTTTGTTCATATACTCCACATATGAGTGAAATCATTTGATACTTGTCTTTTTGGGCTTGGATTATTTCACTGAGCATAATACCCTCTAGCTCCATCCATGTTATTGCAAATGGTAGGATTTGTTTCCTTCTTATGGCTGAATAATATTCAATGTGTATAGGTACCACATCTTCTTAATCCATTCATCTACTGATGGACACTTAGGTTGCTTCCATTTCTTGGCTATTGTAAATAGTGCTGCAATAAACATAGGGGTGCATATATCTTTTTCAAACTGGGATGCTGCATTCTTAGGGTAAATTCCTAGGAGTGGGATTCCTGGGTCAAATGGTATTTCTATTTTGAGTTTTTTGAGGAACCTCCATACTGTTTTCCACAATGGTTGAACTAATTTGTATTCCCACCAGCAGTGTAGGAGGGTTCCCTTTTCTCCACATCCTTGCCAACATTTGTTGTTGTTTGTGTTTTGGATGTTGGCCATCCTCACTGGTGTGAGGTGATATCTCACTGTGGTTTTAATCGGCATTTCTATTATGACAAGCGATGTGGAGCACCTTTTCATGTGCCTGTTGGCCATATGAAATTCTTCTTTAGAGAAGTGTCTATTCATGTCCTCTGCCCATTTCTTAATTGGATTATTTGCTTTTTGTTTGTTAAGGTGCGTGAGTTCTTTATATATTTTGGATGTCAACTTCTTATGGGATAGGTCATTTATGAATATATTCTCCCATACTGTAGGATGTCTTTTTGTTCTACTGATGGTGTCCTTTGCTGTACAGAAGCTTTTCAGCTAGATATAGTCCCATTTGTTCATTTTTGCTTTTGTTTCCCTTGCCCGGGGAGATATGTTCATGAAGAACTCACTCATGTTTATGTCCATGAGATTTTTGCCTATGTTTTCTTCTAAGAGTTTTATGGTTTCATGACTTATATTCTGGTCTTTGATCCACCTTGGGTTTACCTTTGTGTATGGGGTTAGACAGTAGTCCAGTTTCATTCTCTTACATGTAGCTGTCCAGCTTTTCCAACAACAGCTGCTGAAGAGGCTGTCATCTCCCCATTGTATATCCAAGGCTCCTTTATCAAATATTAATTGACTGTATATGTTTGAGTTAATGTTTGGATTTTCTATTCTGTTCCACTGGTCTGTGGGTGTGTTTTTGTGCCAATACCAAATGTCTTGATTACTGTGGCTTTGTAGTAGAGCTTGAAGTCAGGGAGCGTAATTCCCCCTGTTTGATTCCTCCTTCTCAGGATTGCTTTGGCTATTCGGGGTCTTTTGTGGTTCCATATGAATTTTAGAATTATTTGTTCCAGTTCATTGAAGAAAGCTGTTGGTAGTTTGATAGGGATTGCAATGAATCTGTAGATTGCTTTAGGTAGTATAGCCATTTTGACAATATTTATTCTTCCTAGCCAAGAGCATGGAATGAATTTCCATTTGTCAGTGTCCTTTTTAATTTCTCTTAGGAGCGTCTTACAGTTTTCAGGATATAGGTCTTTCACTTCCTTTGTTAGGTTTATTCCTAGGTATTTTATTCTTCTTGATGCAATTGTGAATGGAATTCTTTTTCTGATTTCTCTTTCTGTTAGTTCATGATTAGTGTATAGGAAAGCAACAGATTTCTGTGTGTTAATTTTGTATCCTGCAACTTTGCTGAATTCAGATATTAGGTCTAGTATTTTTGGAGTGGAGTCTTTAGGGATTTTTTATGTACAATATCATGTCATCTGCAAATGGTGACAATTTGACTTCTTCTTTACCAATCTGGATGCCTTGTATGTCTTTGTTTTGTCTGATTCCCGTCACTAGGACCTTCAGTACTATGTTGAATAACAGTGGAGAGAGTGGGCACCCCTGTCTTGTTCCCGATCTTAGATGAAAAGCTTTCAGCTTCTCGCTCTTAAGTATGATGTTAGCTGTGGGTTTGTCATATATGGCCTTTATGATGTTGAGGTACTTGGCCTCTACACCCATTTTTTTGGGAGTCTTAATCATGTATGGATGTTGAATTTTGTCAAATGCATTTTCAACATCTACGGAGATGATCATGTGGTTTTTGTTCTTCTTTTTGTTGATGTTGTGGATGATGTTGATGGATTTTTGAATGTTGCAGCATCTTTGCATCCCTGGATGAATCCTACTTGATCATGGTGTATGATCCTCTTGATGTATTTTTGAATTCTGTTTGCTAATATTTTGTTGAGTATTTTTGCATCTACATTCATCAGGGATATGGACATAAATTTTCAACTTATTTGTGTAAATACCAAGGTGGATTTCTTTATTGTATGGTAAGGGTATGTTTAGTTTTAAAAGAAACTTCCAAACTACTTTCCAACATGGCTGTACCATTTTATATTCCATCAGCATCAAGTGAGAATTCTATTGCACTACATCCTTACTAACAGTTGTTCATGCCATTATTCTAGACTTTGACCATTCTAATAGATGCATCTAGGTATCTGAACATTGTTCTAACTTGCATCTCTCTCATATAATGTGGAGCATAAAAACTCCCAGATGTGGAAAAAAATGAATATCCAGACCTATAAAGCTCCCAAGCCCCAAATAAACGAAATATAAAGAAATCTTCACCAAGATGTTAAAATCACACAGTCAAAAATCAAAGACAAAGAAAGAATTTTGAAAGAAGCACGAGAGAATAAATTATTTTATATAAGAGAACCCCTATTAAAGTCTTAGGGAATTACTCAGCAGAAACTTTGTAGGGTAGGAGAGACTGGGGTGATATATTCAAACTGTTAAAAGAAAAAAAAACTACCATCTAAGAATACTGTACCCAGAAACGATGTCCTTCAGAAATGAGGGAGAGGCACTGACTTTCCCAGACAAGCAAAAGCTGAGGGAGTAAATTGCCACTATACCTCGTTATAAGAAATGCTTCATAGAGTCCTTCACACTGAAAAAAAGATGCTAACGACTTTAAGCCAAATGAAAGTGTAAAACTCACTGTAAAGTGAGAGCATAGTCAAATTCAGAACATTCTGATGCTGTAATGTTGACATAGAAATCACTTTGAACTCATATAAAAGTTAATACACAAAAAGAATTAAAAATAACTATAGCTAGAAATTTTGTTAATGGATAAATAGTATAAATAGATAAAATTGTGAAATTAATAACATAAAATGTAGGGGGAGGAGAAGCTAAAATGTGAAAATCTGAATGCAGTCTAAGTTAAACTGTTACCAGCTTAAAATAGACAGCTTTAACTGTAACATGTTTTGTATAAGCCTCATGGTAATTACAAAGAAAACACCTGTAATAGATACACATAGGTAAAGAGAAAGGAATCAAAGAATACAACTACTATAAAAAATCATCACTCAAAGGAAAATAGCAAGAAAGGAAGAACAGAGCAAAAGAACTACAAAAGAGTCAGAAAACAACAAAATGGCAGCAATAAGTCCCTACCTATCAATAATAAAACAAATGGATTAAATTCCCAATTGAAAGATGTAGAGTGGCTGATCCAATGATATACTGCCTACAAGATAATCAATTAGCTTTAAGGACATACATAGGCTAAAAGTAAAGGGATAAAATTAAGGTATTTCTTGCAAATGATAACTAAAAGAAAGCAGAGGTGATTATACTTAGAAAAATTAAACTAAGTTAAAAACCTGCCACAAGAGACAAAGAAATTAATTATAAATGTAAAGAGTCAGTTCATCAATAGGATATAACAATTATAAATATATATATACCCAACATTAGAGCACTCAACTGTATTAAGCAGATACAAAATAACAGATTCAAAGGAAAAAATACACAACATACAATAATAGAAGAGGATTTAAATATCCCTCTCTCAACAATAGATAGATCATTCAGACAGAAAATCAACAAGGAAACATTGTATATGAACTATACTTTAGACCAATTGTACCTAAAAGACATATATAGAACATTCCATATAACAACAGGATACACATACTTCTCAAGAGCACTTGGAACATTCTTCAGGATAGATCATATTTTAGATCATAAAACAAGCCTTAACAAATTTAAGAAGATTAAAATCACACCAAGTATCTTTTCCACCTTAATGGTATGAAACTAAAAATCAAAATAGGGATGCTGGAAAATTCACAAATATATGGAAATTGAACAAGATGCTCTTGAACAACCAATGGGTCAGATATGAAATGAAAAGAGAAATAAAAATATTTCTTGAAACAAAAATAGAAACACAGCATGCCAAAATATACAGGATGCATCAGAAGCAATTCTAAGATAAAAATTTATATCAAGAAATGCCTACATTAATAAAACAGAGAAAGATTTCAGATAAACTACCTAATTTTACACCTCAAAGAACTAGAAAAAGAAGAAAAAACTAAGCTCAAAATTACCAGAAGAAACAAAGTAATGAAGAACAGAGCAGAAATTAATGGAATGGTGACAAGGAAAACAATAGAAAAGATAAATTAAACTAATTGTTGTTTTTTTAAAGAACAAAAAATTTGATAACCTTCATCTAGACTAAGGGAAAAAAAAGGAAGACTCAAATAAATAAAATAGGAAATCAAGGAGGAGACATTACAACTGATGCCACAAAAATACAAAGGATCATTAAAGACTATTCTGTATGATGATACAACAACAAATTGGATGAACTAAAAGAAATGGTTAAACATTCCAAGACTGAATCATAAAGAAATAAAAAGTCGGACATAACCATAAAAAGTAAGGTATTGAAGCAGTAGTCAAAAACTTCCCAAGAAAAGTCTGGGATTTGATAGCTTACTTAATGAATTTTACCAAACATTCCTTCAAAAAATTGAAAAGGAGGAAACACTCCCAAATTAATTTTATGAAACCATCATTACCCTGAAACCAAATCCAGGTTAAGTACACTAAAATAAAAGAAAATACAGGCAGTACTCCTGATGAATATAGGTGTAAAATTCTGACTAAATATTAGCAAACCAAATTGAACATAACAGTAAAAGGATCACATACCCTGATAAAGCAGGATTTATTCCTGGCATGCAAAAATAGTTTAACATATACAAATCAATAAATATTATACTTCACAATAGAATGAAAGATAAAAATCATGATCATTAAAGGGTGCAGAAAAAGCACTTAACAAAATTTAACATTATTTCATGATTTAAAATCTCTCCACAAATTAGATGTGGAAAATGTAGAATTAGAAGGAATGTATACCTCAATCTAATAAAGTTTACATATGACAAGACCACAGATAACCTTATACCCTGATCAAAAGCTAAAAGTTTTTCCTCTGAGATCTGGAAAAAAGAAAGATGCCAAAGATACAAAAATTGCCTATACTCAGGACCCTCCCAGACCTCATCCTATGTCTATCTTTTCATCTGGCTCTTCCTGTATTCTTTATTATATCCTTTAATAAACTGATAAATGTTAGTGTTTCCCCGAGTTGTGTGAATCACTCTAGCAAATTAATCAAACCCAAGGAGGGTGTCTTTGGAACCTCCAATTTATAACTGGTTGGTCTGCACAAGTGATAACCTGGGCCTGAGACTGACATCTGAAGCATGTATGTGTATGTAAAGGGGTCAGTCTTGTGAGATTGAGCCCTTAATCTGTGGGATATGATGCTATCTCTGGGTAGAGGGTATAAGAATAGAGTTAAATTGCAAGACATCCAGCTGATGTCAGAGACTTGCTTGTTATTTTGGGGAAAAATTCCTACACATTTGGTGACTAGAAATGTCAGAAGTAAAGCGTTTGTTTGACTAGTAAAAGAAACGCGTAGCAGATAAACTAAACTGGGGTTTTTCCCTACAACAGGAGCAAAAGACTGAGTTTTTTACTGTTCTATATGTGTAATCTAAAACAGTTGAACTCATAGAAACAGAGTAGAATGGTAGTTGCTAGGGATGGTGGGGAGGGAAAAATGAAGAGATGTTGGCCACAGATACAAAATTTCACATATGCAAGAAGGATAAGTTCTAGAGATCTAACATACGGCATGGTGACCATAGGTAATAATACTGTAGTGTATACTTGAAAGTTGCTGAGAGAGTAGATCTTAAATGTTTGCACCACAAAAAATACTAACTATGTGATATGTTCATTAGCTTGATCATGGTAATCATTTCACAATGTATTCCTATATCAACACATCATGTATACCTTGGATGTACAAAATTAAAAATTTTTAATTTTATTTCATTCATCTTGAAAATAAAAAAATGAGTCTTGAAACTCTCAAAGGGGGACTATTTCACATAACTAGGATCATTATCTTTTAAAAAACTAAAATAAGTGTTGTAATGGATTTGGAGAAATCAGAACTCCCATACTTGTGGGTGGGAACACAGCCACTCTGGAAAGTGTTTTCACAGTTTCTCAGAAGTTAAACAGAATTATCACATGGCCAAGCAATTCCACTTCTGATTATATAAACAAAATCATGGAAAAGTTATTCAATCAATACACATAAATGAACATTCACAGCAGCACAATTAACAATAGCCTTGAGGTAGAAACCCAGATATTCAAATTCTGCACACTGAAAAATTATTCAGCCTGCATGGATGAATCTGGAAAACAATGTAAATAAAAGTAGCCAGACACAAAATGTCATATACTCTATGATTCCTTTTGTTTGAAATATCCAATAATAGACAAATCCATTGACAGAAAGAAACTTTGTGTTTGCCAGAGATTAGAGATGGGAGGAAATGGAGAGTGACTGCTTAGTGTGTACATGGTCTCCTTTAGGTGTAAGGAAAATGTTTTGGTGTAGATAAAGGTGATGGTTGTACAACATTATGAATGAATTAAATGTCCTTGAATGGTACACTTGCTTTTTCCAGCTTTATTAATATATAATTGGCTATAACATTGTTTAAGCTTAAAGTGTACAATGGCTTTATTGACTATACTTTTATATTGCAAATGATTACACCACTAGCATTTGTTAAGACCTCTATCACCTCACATGATTACCATTTCTTTTTTGTAGTAAAAACATTGAAAATCTACTCTCTTTGCAACTTTCAAGGTATATAACAGAGTACTGTAAACTATAATCACCATGCTGTAAGTAAGTTCCCCAGAACTTATTTATCTTATAACTGGAAGTTTGTACATTTTGACCGACATCGCCCTATTTTTCCCACCTCCAGCCCCTGCCAACCACCATTCTTTTCTCTGAGTTCAACACTGTGAGATTCCACATGTAAGTGATGTCATAAAATATTTGTCTTTTTCAGTGACTGTAATAGGGTTGGTGGGGGGGACCTGATGAAGGGGGTAGTTTAATCATCACAATATTGCTCATGTAATTGTAGGTTAATGATACTAAAATAAAATAAATTGTAAAAAAAAATATTTGTCTTTTTCTCTCTTATTTTACTTATCATAATGCCTTCAAGGTCCACCCATGTTGTAACAATTAGGAAGACTTCTTTTTTTCCTATGACTGAATAATATTATATTACATTATATGTATATATGTAAAATATATATACTTTTTATTCTTTCATCTTTCTTTAGTCTTTCATCTATAGATGGACATTTAGGTTCTTTATTCTTTCTCACTTCTTTATTCTTTCATCTGTAGATGGACACTTAGGTTCTTTCAATATCTTGCTATTGTGAATAATGCTACAATAAACATACTGGTACAGATGTCTCTTTAAGTTCCTGATTTTATTTCCTTTGGATACATAGCCAGAAAGGGGATAGCTGGATCATATTGTAGTTCTATTGTTAATTTTTTTGACAATATCCATCCTGTTTTTCATTGTGGCTGCACCAATTTATTCCCACCAACATTGCACAAAATATCCCCTTTTTACACATCCTAACCAAAACATGTTATCTCTTGTTTTCTGTTTAGTTTTTTTTTTTTAATAATTTATTTTATTTTAGTATCATTAACCTACAATTACATGGGCAATACCGTGATGATTGAACTCCCCCCATCACCAGGTCCCCCCCACCAACCCCACCACAGTCACTGTCCATCAGCGTAGTGAGATGAGAATCGCTACTTGTCTTCTCTGAGCTGTACAGTACCCCCCGTGCCCCCCCACCCTATGCCCGCCAATCGTAATGCCCCTTTTACCCTCTTATCCCTCCCTTCCCATCCATCTCCCCAGTCCCTTTCCCTTTGGTAACTGTTAGTCCATTCGT
>JAQQAC010016209.1:56357384-56374782 GCA_029783875.1 Phataginus tricuspis | reverse complement strand
AAAAAAAAAAGCCACCGGGCGTGGGTTCTGCGCGAGTGCTGTAGGTGGCGCTGTTGCTCCACTATTCCAGCGCCACTATAGTTCTAGCTTGGTTGGAAACAATGGGAAGCTGTTGATCTCCGTGAGGGTCTCAATGGCGGGCACTCTTTCCCAGTCGCCAGCTACGGGGTCCAAAGCTCCCCAGGACTCCCAGCGTGCTGGGCTCAGTTCACGGGGCTATCTGGCCCCTCTACTGAGCTCCTGTCTCTTTAAGACCGCTGGGGTAGAGCGCGCGCTTTTCTTCCCCTTTTTCTCCTTTCTTTTTCCTTCCCGGACCCTGCCGCGGGCAACTTGCACGTTCCCGGCTGGGACCCTGTGCCCTCTGTCCCTCCAATCTCCGCTACACCGCAGATCTCCACTCCCTCCTGGCTCTGAATCCTCTCCTCCCGCCGGAGCGCTGGGGGAGAGGGGCGCTCGGTCCGCTCGCGGCTCCGTACCTTACCCGCCTTGCTGGAACTCCCGCTGGAGTGCTGGGGTGGAGGGGCGCTCCGGGCGCAGACTTCCCCTGGCTACCGGCTCTGAATCCTCTCCTCCCACCGGAGCGCTGGGGGAGAGGAGCGCTCGGTCTGCTCGCGGCTCCGTACCTTACCCGCCTTGCCGAGACTCCCGCCGGAGTGCTGGGGTGCAGGGGCGCTCTCGTCTCGCTGGATCGTGTTTTCGTCCCACCTCGCCAGATGCCGAGTCCTCTGTCCGGCGTGTCTGGCCGCTGGAGCTCTGGGGGGGAGAGCGCTCGGTCCCACCGGATCGCCGCCCGTCCGTCTCACCGGCTGCCAAGTTCTCACAGGTGTAGCTGTACGCTGTGCACTTTCCTGTGTATTCTGGTCTCTCTTTTAGGGATAGTTGTATTTGCTGTATTTTCGTGAATAAATATAATGTTGGGAGGAATTTTTCTGCTAGTCCGTTCAAGACGCCATATTCCCGGAAGCCCCCTTCTGTTTAGTTTTTTATGATAACAATTCTAATAGGTGTGAGGTGATATCTCATTTTGCTGATTTGTGTTTCTCTGATGAAGATGAACATCTTTTCACGTGCTTGTTGGCTGTGTTTTCTTGGGATAAATATCTATTCGAGTCTTGTGCACATTTTTCAATTGAGTCGTTTGTGTGTGTTTTTTCAATTTCAGATGTATAAGCTCTTCATATATTTTTGATATTCACTGCTTATTGGTGTATGGTTTACAAATATTTTCTCCAAGTCAGTAGGTTGCCCTTTTGTTTTGCTAATGTTTTCCATCACTTGAAAAGCTTTTTAGTAAGATGTAGTACCAATGATTTATTTTTGCTATTGTTGCCCTTGCCTGAGGAGACAGATCCAAAAAATTATTGTTAACATTGATGTCAAATAATTTATTTCCTATATTTTCTCTTAGGAGTTTGATGGTTTCAGGTCTTACATTTGGCTCTTTAATTCATTTTGAGCTTATTTTTGTGCATGGTGTAAGAAAGTGGTCCAGTTTCATTCTTTTGACTATAGCTCTTCAGTATTCCCAATTCCATTTATTGAAAAGACTGTCTTTTCTCCATTTTATATACTTGCCTCCTGTGTCATAGACTAATTGACCATATAACTATGAGTCTATTTCTGGGATCTTCATTCTGTTCCATTGATCTATGTGTCTATTTTTTTGCACTACCATACTGTTTTCATTATTAAAGCTTTGTAGTACAGTTTGAAATCCAGGAGCATGACAGTTTCAGCTTTGCTCTTCTTTCTCAAGATTGCTTTAGCTATGTGGGATTTTTATGGTTCCATACATATTCTAGAATTGATTTAATTCTTTGAAAAATGCTATTGTCATTTTGATAGGGATTGTATTGAATCTGTAGATTGTTTTGAGTAATATGGACATTTTAACAATATTATCTTTCCCAGTCCATGAACATGGAATATTTTTCCATTTATTTGTGTCATGTTCAATTTCTTTCATCAAAGTCTTATAGTTTTCAGCATACAGGTCCTTCACTTCCTTTGTTGAATTTATTCCTAGGTATTTTACTCTTTTTGAAGCAATTGCAAATGGGATTGTTCTCTTAATTTCTCTTCTGCTTTTGCATTATTAGTGTATAGATATGCAACAGATTTCTGTATATGATATTGTATTCTGCAACTCTACTGAATTAATTTATTCTAATAGTATTTGGGGAATCTTCAGTGTTTTGTATATACAGTATCATGTAATCTGCAAATAGTGACTATTTTACTTCTTCCTTGCCAATTTGGATGACTGATTACTTTTTCTTCTCTAATTTCTGTGGCAGGATTTACAATGCAATATTGAATAAAACTGGTGAGAGTGGGCATCTTAGAGGATGTATATCTTAGAGGAAAAGCTTCCTTTCCCTGTTGAGTATGATGTTAGCTGTGTGTTTGTTTTATAGGGCCTTTATCATGTTGCAGTATTTTCCCTCTATACCCACTTTGTTGAAAGTTTTTCTTATGAATGAATGCTGAATTTTGTCAAATACTTTTTCTGTATCTATTGAGATTATCATATAATTTTTATACTTTTGTTAATGTGGTGCATCACGTTAATTGATTTTTGGGTATTGAACCATCCTTGCATGAGCCTTTTAATGAATTTTTGTATTTGATTTGATAATATTTTTTGAGGATTTTTGCATTTATTTAATCTGTGATATTGACGGATAATTTTCTTTTTTTTGTAGTGTCTTTGTCTGGTTTTGGTATCAGGGCAATGCTGGCAACATAGAATGAATTTTGAAGTGTTCCATTTTCAAATTTTTGGAATACTTTGAGAAGGACAATTATTAACCCTTCTTTAAATATTTCATAGAATTAACCTATGAAATCATGTGATTCTGGATTTTGTTTGTTAGGATATTTTTTATTACTGATTCAATTTAATTCCTAGAAATCTGTCTGTTCAGGATTTCTATTTCTTCTTGATTCAGTCTTGGAAGATTGTATGTGTCTAGGAATTAACCCATTTCTTCTAGGTTATCCAGTTTGTTGGTGTATAATTTTTCATGGTAGTCTCTGATGATCTTTTGTATGTCTGTGTTATCAGTTGTAATTTCTTCTTTCTCATTTCTGACTTTTTATTTTGACTCTCTCTTTCTTTTTTCTTTTTCTTTTTTGATGTATCTGGTTAAATGTTTGTTGATTTTTTTTATCCTTCCAAAGAATCAGCTCTTATGTTCTTTGGTCTGTTTAATTGTGTGTTTTCTTGCCTCCATTTCATTTAATTCTGTTGTGATTTTTATTATTTTCTTCCTTCTACTAACTTTGGGCTTTGTATGTTCTTCTTTCTCTAGTTCCATGTAAAGTTTGATTGTTTACTTGAGATTTTTCTTGTTTCTTCAGGTAGGCCTTTATCACTATTAACTTCCCTCTTAGAATCACTTTTGCTTTGTCACATAAATTTTGAAATGTTTTGTTTTCATGTTCATTTGTCTCAAGGTATATTTTGATTTGCTCT
Organism: Phataginus tricuspis; assembly: GCA_029783875.1. Lineage (NCBI taxonomy): Eukaryota > Metazoa > Chordata > Mammalia > Pholidota > Manidae > Phataginus > Phataginus tricuspis. The sequence continues at coordinate 56,371,304 of JAQQAC010016209.1, read as the reverse complement.
TTGATTTATTTATTGGCCCATTGATTGTTTCGTATCATGTTATTTACCTTCCATGTATTTGTGTTTTTTCCAATTTTCTTATAATTGATATGTTTTTTGGCAAATAGCAAATTATTTTTTTATTGGTATATATTTTGTATTGATATATACTTGATATACAATAGTATAGTGGTTTGAAGTATATAAAATAGTGATTTGATAGTTATATACATTAGCAAATGCTCTCTCCAATTAGTGTAGTTACTGTCTGACAATATAGAAAGATGTTACAGACCTATTGACTATAATTTCTATGCTGTACTTTCATTCCTGTGACTAATTTATATTTTGATTAAGATTTTGTGCCTCTTTATCACCTTAACTTATTTCACTCACCACCCCAACCCTTTCTCCATGGTAATCACCAGTTACTTCTCAGTATCTATGAGTTCATTGCTGTTTTGTTCATTTTATTTGGTTTTGTTTTTAATTCCACAAATAAGTGAAATCATATAGTATTTATCTTTCCTTGCCTGGCTTATTTTACTTATCATAGCACCCTCTGGGTCCATCCATGTTACAAATGGCAGGATTTACTTCTTTTTTTATGGCTGAACAATATTCCATTATGTATATGTACCACCTATTGTTTATCTACTCATCTATTTATAGGCACTTTGGTTGTTTCCATATCTTGGCTATTTTAAATAATGTGGCAAGAAACATAAGGGTGCATATATCTTTTTGAATCAGAAATTTTGTTTTCTTTGGGTAAATTCCTAGGAGTGGGTTTACTGGGCCATATGGCATTTCTATTTTTATTTTTAGATTTTTGAGGACTTTCTATACTGCTTTCTATTGTGGCTGCCCCAATTTACATTCCCATTGTCAGTGTGGGAGGGTTCCCCTTTCTCTATATTCTTGCCAACACTTATTTTTTGTCTTGGATAGTGGCTATTCAGATTGGTGTGAGGTGATATCTTACAGTGGTTTGATTTTCATTTCCATGATGATTAGTGATGCAGACCATCTTTTCATGTGCCTGTTGGCCACCTCTATGTATTCTTTGGAAAATGTCTCTTCAGATCCTTTGTACATTTCTTAATTAGATTATTGCTTTTTTTTGGTATTGAGACATATGAGTTCTTCAAATATTTTGGTTGATAACTCATCAGATATATAATTTATCAATATATTCTCCCATACTGTAGGTTGCCTTTTTGTTTTGTTGAGGGTTTCCTTTACTGTACATTAGCTTTTTAGTTTGATGTAGTCCCACTTGTTTATTTTTTCTTTTCTTTCCCTTGCCCATGGAGACATATACAGAAAAAAAACCATTCATGCTTATATTCAAAAGTGTTTTGCCTATGTTTTATTTTAACAGTTTTATGTTCTTATATTTATGTCTTTAATACATTTCATTTATTTTTGTGTATAGTGTTAGACAATAATCCAATTTCATTCTCTTGCATGTAGCTGTCCAGTTTTCCCAACACCATCTATTGAGGAGACTGTCTTCTCCCCATTGTATATTCTTGCCTCCTTTATCATATATTAATTGACCATATATGCAGGTTTATTTCTGAGTTCTATATTTTGTTCCATTGATCTATGTGTCTGTTCTTGTATAGTACCAAACTGTTTTGATTAATATAGCTTTGTAGTATAGCTCAGAGTCAGGTAACATGACACACCCGGGTTTTTTTTTTCTTGCTCAAGACTGCTTTGGCTATTTGAGGTCTTTTGTGGTTCCATAGAAATTTTAGGATTTTTTTCTCTAGTTCATTGAAAATTGCCATTGGTATTTTGATAGGGATTGTACTGAATCTTTAAATTGCTTTGGACAGGATGGCCATTCCAGGGATGTAAGGATGTTCTAATATTTGTAAATCAGTCAATATGATACACCACATTAACAAAAGAAAGGATAAAAACCATATGATCATCTCAGTAGATTCTGTAATTGATTTCTAGTTTCATACCATTGTGGTTGGGAAGGATGCCTGGTATGATTTCTATCTTAAGTTAATTGAGACTTTTTGTGGCCTAACATGTTCTATCCTGAAGAATTTTCCATGTGCACTTAAAAAGAATGCGTATTCTGCTGTTTTTGATGGAATGTTGTGTATATATCTATTAAGAACATGTAGTGTAATGTGTCATTGAAGGTCACTGTTTCCTTATTGACTTTCTGTCTAGATTATCTACACATTGATGTAAGTGGGGTATTAACATCCCCTACTACTATTGTGTTACTCTCAATCTCTCCCTTTATGTCTGTTAATATTTGCTTTATTTATTTAAATGCTTCTATGCTGGATGCACATATTGTTATATCCTATTGTTGGATTGTTCCCTTTATCATTATGTAATGCTCTTCTGTGTCTGTTGTTATAGTGTTTGTTTTAAAGTCTACTATGTCTTATATGAGTACTGCTAGTCCAGCTTTCTATTAGTTTCCATTTGCATGGGATACCTTTTCCTATCTCTTCACTTTCAGCCTGTATGTGACTTTAGGCACCATGTAGACAGATCATGTTTTACTCTATTTTGCCACTCCAAGTCTTTTGAGTGCAGCATTTAAAATAATCCATTTACATTTAAAATAATTATTGATAGGGATGTATTTATTGCTATTTTGTTAATTATTGTGTAGTTGGTTCTGTAATTCTCTGTTTCTTTCATCTTTTGTTTTTTTCCCTTGTGATTTGATTACTTTCTTTAGTGGTATGGTTGGATTCCTATCTCTTTTTTTTGTGTATCATATTTTTTGTTTGCAGTTACCATGTGTTTCATATATAACATCCTATGCATATAGCAGTCTATTTTAAATGGACAGTTGCTTAAGTTTTAACATTAAAACAGCACTACTTTTTTTAACCCCCAGTAAATTTTGTTTTTGTTATATTTTACATCCTTTTATTTTATCTATCTCTTACCTAATTATTGTGGATATAGTTGATTTTACTGCTTTTGTCTTTTAATCTTCATACTAGCTTTACAAATGGTAGATTAACTCCATTTACTATATGTTTACTTTTACTAGTGACTTTTTCAAATAATTTTCTTCTAGCTATGTCCTTTTCTTTTCTGCTTAAAGAAGTTCCTTTATCATTTCTTGTAAGTCCAGTTTAGTGGGGATAACTATAAATTTTGTATATCTGGGCAAACCTACCTCTTTTTCATTTCTGAATGATAACCTTCATGGGTAGAGTAGCCTTGGTTGTAGGTTTTTCTTTTATTTCAGCAATTTCAATATATCATGGTACTCCTTTCTATCTTACAATGTGTCTACAGAAAAATCATCTGATAGTCCTATAAGTGTCTCCCTATATGTAACTAGTTGTATTTGTGATCTTGGTACTTTTGTGATTCTCTGTTTATCTTTAAATTTTGACATCATAATTATTATTTGTCTTCATGTGGGCCTCTGGATTCATCTTGTTTGAGGATATCTGTGCTTCCTGGTCCTGGATATCTGTTTCCTTCCCCAGGTTATGAAAAATTTCAGGTATTACTTCATCAAGTACATTTTTCGTCCCTTTCTCTGTCTATTCTCCTTTTGTGACCCCTATAAGACAAATGGCAGTATGTTTGATGTTGCCCCAGAGGCCCTTTAAACTAACTTCATTTGATTTTTTTTTTTGCTGTTCAGCTGTGTGATTTCCACTATCCTGTCTTCCAGACTGTGGGTCTGTACTTTGCATCATCTAATCTGCCAATGATTCCCTCTAGTGAATTTTTCATTTCAGTTATTGTATTATTCAGCTCTGATGATTGGTTCTTTTTTATATTTCCTCTTTGTTGAAATTCTCACTGGGTTCATCCATTCTTTTCCAAAGTTGAGTGTGCATCTTTATGACCATTACATTGAACTCTTTATCAGATCAATTGCTTCTCTTTGTTTCATTTAGTTCTTTTCCTGAGGATTTTTTCTTGTTCTTTCTATTTGAATGTATTCATCTCTTCATTTATCCTGATTCTCCTAATTTCTGTGTGTTAGGTAGAATATCTATGTCTCCTTTTGAAGGAGTAGCCTTGTATAGAAGGTGTCCTGTGGGGCCCAAGAGTGCAATCCCCTTTGGTTACCTAAGCCAGGTGCTCCAGATGTGTATACTGGGTGGGCTACATGTCACCTCTTGTGGCTCTGTCACAACTGCTATGTGTGCTTTTGTGTGGGGGGTGGACTCTAGTGTGTCTGTCTGAGAAGCTGAGCTGGTGATGCAATAGGTGTACCTCCTTTGAAGAGCAGCTGTGACTGTTGCAGGTGTGCTAGTGTACAGGGCTAGCAATCCCTGGGATAGAAGTCACATTGGAGGTTATCAGTTAAAACCAAGACTCCCCACTATGTATAATGGGGCAATAATGACTTTGTGAGGGCACCAGTCCAAATTGAGACCACCTGATGGGTGGGGTGGGCCAGGAGCCACTTTGGGTTGGGGGTGCTAATCTTGACTAAAGCCACCTTGCATGTGTTGGTGGGGTGGTAGCTGCTTGGAAAGGCACATGCCAGCCTGGCCATATTGGGTGTGGTGGGCCCAAGGGAACACCGGGGCAAGGCAAATGGTTCTGGCAATGTTTATGGAAAGCTTCAGAACTGACACCTGCCAGTGTCAGGCAAAGCAGGCAGAAGGAATTCAAGAAAGCTGGCATACACCAGCACTTCTATTCCTGTAGAAATATCCTACAGATTCCTGCTCCTCTAGCATACATCCTAAACTTATCCAATAAATCTTCATGTATGGCTCAGGCACTTTTAAAACTGCTGCCTCTGTGCTTGGTCTTGGAGAAAGTGAGTTTGAAGGCCCTTTGTCAGCAGAGTTAGTTTTCTATAGCCCTCCATCTCTCCTGGAATAAAGCCCCACTAATTTCCAAAGCTTCTAAGTTAAGCCATGACAATTTTCAAAGTCAGAAATTATGAGGGCTTGTCTTCCAGGAGCAGGTCCCCCAGGTAGGTTGTGTCCAATGTGGAGTTTAAACCCTGCACTCCTCAGGGAGGACTTGAGCACCTGTGATATCCCTCCTGCTTATGGGTCACCACATTGGAGGTGTGGTTCCCAACTAGACTGTGTCTCTGCACCTCCTAACCTTTTCAGTGTGGCTGTTTCTTCATATCTTCAGCTGTGGATGAGCTGTTTTGCTGGTCTTCAGGTCATTCTCAGAGTTCATATTTATGTAGTTGTCACCTTGGTGTGTCCTTGGGAGGGGGTGAGCTCAGGATCCTCCTACTCCATTACTGTGATCAAGGATCCTCAGTCCATTTGCATTTAGAGTAATTATAGGTAAATACTAATTCCAACTTTTTCTGGATGTTTTGTAGTCCCTTTTCCCTTGATTCCTCTCTTACTACCTTCTTTGGTGAATTGACGATTTTCCATAGTGGTATGCTTTGATTCTCTCCTCTTTAGCTTTTGTAAATCTGTTGTAGGTTTTTTCTTTCTGGTTACCATGAGGCTTATATAAAACATATTATAGATGTTACAGTCTTTATTTTGCTGATAACATTTAACTTGGATCACTTATTTATTCCCCACCTTTTTTGTTTTGATGCCACAATTTGCCCCTTTTTATATTATGCATTCATTAACAAATTAGTATAGATGTAGTCATTTTTAATGCTTTTATCCTTTCACCATTACACTATGGTGTTATCACACCACCATATTACACTACACGTATTCTGAATTTACCTATACTTACCTTTACCAGTATGTTGTATATTTTCATATGTTTTCATTTTACTAATTATAATCTTTTCATTTCAGTTTGAAGAACTTTCAGCATTTCTTGTAAGGTAAGTCTAGTGGTGCTGAACTCCTGCGGCTATGGTTTGTCTGGAGGTTTTTATCTCTCATTCATTTCTGAAGCACAACTTTGTCAGAGTATCCTGGGTTGGTAGGTTTTCTCTTTCATCACTTTGAATATATGAGTCAAACATAATAAAAAACTATTAAATTCAATTTTGTAGGTGTTTTTCTCAGTGTTTTGATAGAAAACTTTTAAGAAGATCCCCAGAAAACAAAGTGTGTATGTCTATACCTATTTACTAAGGTTATTATCAAATTTGATGAAATGAAGAACATGTAACACATAACTTAAAATAATAATAAATTGGAAAATACTCTTTCTCCTGACAAATAGTGGCAGTTCCTAATGATGGTAAGAATGTAATATAAATGGATTCCTCATACATTGTTTCTGGGTATGTAAAATGGTACATCCACTCTGGAAATTAGCTTTGCAGTTTCTTACAAAACTTAAACACTTAGTATATGACCCACAAAATTGCACTGTGTTTATATATTCCAGAGAAAAGAAAACATACATCTATAAAAAATTTATACATGAATATATATAGCCATTTCACTTATAATAGCCAAACACCAGAAACAACCCAAAAGTCCTTAAATGCATAAATGGATAACAAAAGGATACATCTACATCTCAGAATATTATTCATCCATAAAATGGATGAACTATTGATATACACAACAACTTGGCACAACATCAAGGGTATATTATGACCGGGAGGCAGAAAACAGGTACCAAAAAATCAGCTACTGCATAATTCCATTTATATAGTATTTGCAAAACAAGATTATAGAAATGGAGACTAGATTAGTGGCTACCAGGTTGTAGGGCTGGTGGAGGACAGGTGAGACAACTGTAGCACAAGGGACATTGTTGTAGTGATGAAATAGTTCTGTATCTTGATTGTAGTGGAAGTTACATGAATTTACACATGATAAAGTGGCACCGTAGTATACACACACTTTTTGCCAATGTCAATTTTCCGGTCTTGTTACATACTGTATATATAATATAACTATTTTACTGTAGTTAAGATATAACTATTGGGAGAAATTTGTCAAAATTTTCAAGGGACGTCTTCACCATTTTTACAACTTCTTTTAAATCTATGATTACTTGAAAATAGACCTTAAAAACACATTATATCTATCCATATAAGGGAGTTGTATGTGGCTGTTAAAAAATAATGTGAATAGTAAAAAAAATGGTGGCATAGGAAGGCAAGGTGGAGACCTCCTCCCACACGAACATCAAGGAAGCAACTGAAGAAAATACAACTAATGCTGAAAACAACATGAAGACTGCAGAACAGACCATCTACACCTGGTGAAGAGAAGACAACATAAAGGAGGGTAAAGTGACAGAGCTGAGATCTATCAGGACACGAGCCTTCCACCCATCTGTTAGGGTCTTGGGGTTGCCGTTGAGGTCTTGGGGTGACACGAAGAGCAAAGAAGGAGGTGGGAGTCATCATGGAGGGTGCTCGAAAGAAGCTACTTTATTCTGCATAAAGCTGTACTTTTTATATTGCTGTAGTGCTGATTCATGGTTACATAAGTATTAAAGATGCACATATGTGTGGCCTTCATGTTCAGGTGTCCATCCTTCAAGGCTCCTTACTCATGGGTACAACACGCTGTGGTTTCAAGGATTCATGAACAAGGCCAGACACATCTGGCTCCATACAAGGACAGACACATCCAGGGTGAAGCAGTGCACAGCTGTCATTATAGAACAGTAGGGAATGTGGGGAGGTTGGGCCTTCCCTACACAATCCCTGTCCACAAGCAAGAGGGAGAGGAGCATAGTGGGGCTGGGATAAGTGCTCCAGAACTCTGTACACCTGGTCCTGGAGATCTGATCTAGGAGCATGAGTCCACATCACATCAGGCTTTGGTGATTAATGGGGCTGGAAACCAAGGTGAGTCAGAGCACTCTGGGAAGCTGAGACTCCTGCCACTTCTAGAGCAAAGGCATGGTCTGTTGGTCCTGCTGAGACCGAACACAGAGGTGGCAGTTTGGAAGACTTACCACCAGTGGGAAGGGTGCCAGAGGGGTGAGGGTTGGACAGTGCTCCCTCCACAAGAGAAAAGGAAGGTGGATGAAACTTCCCCAGCCCTCCCACAGCCCAAATTATCAGGTGCTTGCAGAAGCCCCAAATGTTCCAACACGCCTGCTGGTGGCACAGCTCTGAGGTCCTTCCCTGTGCACCTGCTCACCAGCTCAGCCCATTTGGCTCAACATCAGCAGTCCGACTTTGCTGCTTGGCAGGCAGAGGGAGATTTTGCTGCCTGGCAGGCAGAGGGAGGCTTTCACAGCTTTCTCAGCCAAACTGGGGAAGAGCCTGATGAGCCAGCTCCAAATGCTCATTCTTCCTTGTGAGTGGCACAGCTCCACACTGAACTCCCCAGCACACCTGCCCCACCAACGCCATCAGCCCATATGCACTACCATCACTGAAGGGCAGGTAGCATGGAGCCCCACAATGATTCCAGCACAAACATCTCTACTCAGCTCACAAGGGGCTGGCTGAGGCGAACTGCCACCCACATTGAACTGAGATCAGCCACTGTTGGAAGATAAGAAGAAAGGAGGCCCTACCAATAGCCCACCAACAGCAACTGGGGCTCCACCACAAAGGAGAACCAGGCACTGGTGAGTAAAGATTCTTGGGTTTCTGGGCACAACAAGATGCCTTCCTCATAAAGCCATTACTCTTTAGTCCAGGAGGCATAGCAGATCAATCTAATACACAGGAAGAAACACAGGAACCCAGGCAAAATGAGGATGCAGAGGAATACGCTCCAAACAAAACTATAGGAAAAGACACCAGAAAAAGGGCTAAATGAAATGGCAATCACCGATCTTCTTGATAAAGACTTAAAAACTAACAGTCATAAACAAGCTCACTGATCTGTAGAAAAGTATTGAAGCGCTCTGAGAGGACTTCAACAAAGAGATATAAGAGCTGGAAAAGAGCCACTCAGAGTTGACTAAAATGAAATATACAATGGAGGAAATGAATAATAGATTGCTGCAAGTATAGGAGATAATGAGATAAAAATTAGGGAACAGCAACACAACAAAGCTGAGGAACAGAGAGTAAAAAGAATCTCTAGAAAGAAGATGATGCAAAGAGATCTGTGTTACAACTCTAAATGAAACAATAATCATGTAACAGGGATACCACAAGGAGAAGGCAGAGGCAATGGGATAGAAAGTATCTAGAGGAAACAGTTGTTGAAAACTTCCCCAGTCTGTGGAAGGAAATAGAATGTTTCTGGAAGCACAGAGAGACCTTAACAAGAGGAACCCCAGGAAGACAACACAAAGTCATATAATAATTAAAATGACAAAGATAAAGGAAAAGGAGACAGTATTGAAAGCAGCCACAGAGAGAAAACAGATCACTTATAAGGTAAACCCTATCAGGTTATCAGCAGACTACTCAGCAGAAACTTAACAGGCCAGAATGGAGTGGCATGAAATATTTACTGTACTGAAACAGAAGGACATTCAACCAAGAATCATCTACCTAGCAAAATTATCATTCCAATTTGGAGACATTAAAATTTTCCCAGATAAACAAAGTCTGAAGAAATTGTAACTACTAAACTGGCCTGGCAGGATATGTTAAAAGAACTCCTGTAGATGTAAATGTTACTAAGCCTAAATAGTGTTTACTAGGGAAAATAAACCCACAGTAAAGGTAGTAGACCAATTACTTACTAAGCAAGTATGAAGTTAAAACAAAACAAAAGTGGTGAACAAAATTTTCACAAAATCAATCAAGGGATACACAAAAATGAAGATTTTAAGATCTGCTATATAAAATGTGGAGGAGGAAGAAAAAAAGTACTTTCAGATTATAGTTGAAATAAAGCAATCATCAACCTGATATAGACTGTTATAGTTAGGAAGCTATCCTTAAGCCTTTTGGTCACCACAGACCTAAGCCTATAATAGATACATAAAAAATTAAAAATAGAAATGCAGAGAAAGATTCAAGATGGTGGGGTGAGAGGTGAGATGGAGAGCTCCTCCCAAAACCACAAACAGTACAAAAATATAGTTAATAAATACAACTAACCTTCAGACAGCTACAAGAAAGAAGGCTGAACCAGACTGCATACAGGCCTCATGAACAGAGCAGACCTCAAGAAACAGGGTGACGTAGGAAAGCCTTAATCTGGTGGGACCCAAGCCCTTCCCCCACCCCAGCTCACCAGCGGGAGGAAGAGAAATGGAGCATGGGAGGGTGTGGAAGCCTGGGACTGCTGACAACCTAGCCCTGGACATCTGCTTTGTGACCAGAATACTACAGTGTGTGGTGCTCTGGATGTTGGGGAGCTCGGACAAGCAGAGTGCTTGAGAAATTGACATTCTGGCCATTTGTGGAGGAGGAGATTCACACCCTGCTGCTCTGTGTCAGAGGAAGGGCAGGCAGCCTGAGAGGCTTCCTAGAAGCCAAAGAGCTGCTGAAGGGACGGGGTTTGCATGGAGCTTGCTGTGCGGGAGAAGGGAGAGCTGGACAAGGTTGCCTGGGTGTGCTTTGCCCAGCTGGTTGGGAACATCAAGGAGCTTCAGATGCTCCACCCCCTGACTCCCTACTCAGCTCCAAGGCCCCCCCACTGTGACACACAGCCTGCATAGCCTTCGTACTGGCCTGCAGGCACCTGATAGCAAACCTGCAGTCACTGGGCAGGTGTCAGGCTAGCCAGAGGGAGGCCCCACCTACAACAGCTAGAGACGCAAAGCACAGTAGATTACCCGTGTGTGCTTGGCCCACTGCCTCTGACACTGGAGACAGGCACCACAGATGAGAAGCAGGAAACAGATCTTTCCTTCCCCCTGGCACCAGCTCCAATCCCCTACATCCCCCAACCTCACTCTAGGGTCTGAGCAGCTCCAGGGACTGGAGTTTCTACACACTAGTGGGCACCACACAGAAATATGAAACGTCAAAAGAACATGGTTCAGCAGGGACTTCCGGGAATATGGCGTCGTGAACGGACCAGCAGAAAAATTCCTCCCAACATTATATTTATTCACGAAAATACAGCAAATACAACTATCCCTAAAAGAGAGACCAGAATTCACAGGAAAGTGCACAACGTACAGATTACACCTGTGAGAACTTGGCAGCCAGTGAGGCGGACGGGATACGGGACTGAGCGCTCCCCCCCCCCCACAGCTCTGGCTGCCAGACACTCCGGACAGAGGACTCAGCACCCGGCGAGGCGGGATGGAAACGCGATCCAGCGAGACCAGAGCGCCCCTCCACCCCAGCACTCCGGCGGGAGTCCCAGCAAGGCGGGTAAGGTACGGAGCCGCGAGCAGACCGAGCGCCCCTCTCTCCCAGCGCTCCAGCAGGAGGAGAGGATTCAGAGCCGGGAGGGAGTGGAAGTCTGCGCCGGAAGCACCGACACACAGCCTGTGGTGTAGCGGAGATAGGAGAGACAGAGGGCACAGGGTCCCAGCCCAGAACGTGCAAGTTGGCCGCGGCAGGCTCCGGGAAGGAAAAAGAAAGGAGAAAAAAGGGAAGAAAAGCGCGCGCTCTACCTCAGCTGTCTTAAAGAGACAGGAGCTCAGTAGAGGGGCCGGATAGCCCCGCAAACTGAGCCCAGCACGCTGGGAGTCCTGGGGAGCTTTGGACCCTGTGGCTGGCAAATGGGAAAGAGTGCCCGCCATTGAGACCCCCACGGAGATCAACAGCTTACCATTCGTTCCCAAACCAGCAAGAACTATAGAGTGGCGCTGGAATAGTGGAGCAACAGCGCCACTTACAGCACTCGCGCGGAACCCACTCTCAGTGGCTTTTTTTATTTGTTGTTATAGTTTTTTCTCCCCTTTCTTTTCCTTTTTTCTTTCCCTCTCTTTGAACAGCCTCCCATTCATTCTCACCCGGCCACAGCTTTAAAGGGCGGTGTGGAGCGACGTGGCCGCAGCTCTGGAATACTGGAGCAATAGCGCCACCTACAGCATTCACACAGAAACCACCCCCGGTGGGCGTTTTGGTGTTTTTTTTTGTTGTTGTTGTTGTTGCTGTTTTCTTTTAGGTGTTGCTGCCTTTTCTTTTTCTTTCATTTCTTCTCCTTTCTCTCTCTCTCTTTTTACTTTTGTATTATTAGTAGAAATTTCTTTTTTTTTCTTTTCTCTCCTTTCTTATCTCTCCTTGCTACCAACAACCAATTCTATAGTCATGAGAAGACAGAAGAAAATGATACAGACAAAGCTTCAGACAAACACCACCCCACAGAAAGAATCTGAAGAAATGGACATGCACAGTCTTCCAGAAAAAGAATTCAGAATAAAAGTCATAGCCATGCTGACGGATCTACAGAAAAATGTGCAAGAGCTGAGGGAGAAAGTGAGGGAAGTGAGAAAAGACAATGCAGACATGAAACAAGCCATCGAAGGGCTCAACAGCAGAATGAATCAGGTTCAAGACACGATCAAGGAATTACAAGACAGGGACCAGGAATACAAAGAAGCTGAGGCAGAGAGAGATAAAAGGATCTCTAAGATTGAAAGAATATTAAGAGAACTCTGTGACCAATCGAAACGGAGCAATATTCGCATTATAGGAGTACCAGAGGAAGAAGAGAGAGAAAAAGGGATAGAAAGTGTCTTTGAAGAAATAATTGCTGAAAACTTCCACACGCTGGGGAAGGAAATAGTCTCACAGTCCACGGAAGCCCACAGATCTCCCAACACAAGGGACCCAAAGAAGACAACACCAAGACACATAATAATTAAGATGGCAAAGATCAAAGACAAGTACAGAGTATTAAAGGCAGCTAGAGAGAGAATAAAGATCACCTACAAAGGAAAACCCATCAGACTGTCATCAGACTTCTCAACCGAAACCTTACAGGCCAGAAGAGAATGGCATGATATATTTAACGTAATGAAACAGAAGAGCCTCGAACCAAGAATATTGTATCCAGCACGATTATCATTTAAATATGACGGAGGGATTAAACAATTTCAAGACAAAAGAAAGTTGAGAGAGTTTGCCAACCATAAACCACCACTACAGGATATCTTAAACGGACTGCTCTAGAGGGAAACACCCCTAAGGCTAAAAAGATGTCACCAGAGAAAATAAAATCATACCAAAGAAAGCAGACCATTCAAGTACTAACTAAAGGCAAAGAATAAAACACCCAATATATAAAGAATGGAGGAGGAAGAATAGGAAGGGAGAGATAAACAAACATCAGACGGCGTTCACAATAACTTAACAAGAAAGTTAAGTTAGATTCTTAGATAGTAAAGAAGCAACCCTTGAACCTTTGGTAACCACGAATCTACAGCCTGCAATGGCAATAAGTACATATCTATCAATAATCACCCTAAATGTAAATGGACTGAATGCACCAATCAAAAGACACAGAGTAACAGAGTGGATAAAAAAGCAAGACCCATCTATATGCTGCTTACAAGAGACTCACCTCAAACCCAAAGATATACACAGACTAAAAGTGAAGGGATGGAAAAAAATATTTCAAGCAAACAACAAAGAGAAAAAAGCAGGTGTTACAGTACTTGTATCAGATAAAATAGACTTCAAAACGAAGAAAGTAGCAAGAGATAAAGACGGACATTACATAATGATAAAGGGGTCAGTCCAACAAGAAGATATAGCCATTATAAATATATATGCACCCAACACAGGAGCATCAGCATATGTGAAACAAATACTGACAGAAGTGAAGGAGGAAATAGACAGCAATGCAATTATTCTCGGGGACTTTAACACGCCACTCACTCCAAAGGATAGATCAACCAGGCAGAGGATAAGTAAAGACACAGAGGCACAGAACAACACACTAGAACAGATGGACCTAACAGATATCTACAGAACTCTGCACCCAAAAGCAGCAGGATACACATTCTTCTCAAGTGCACATGGAACATTTTCCAGAATAGACCACATACTAGGCCACAAAAATAACCTCAGTAAATTCAAAAATATTGAAATCTTACCAACCAACTTCTCAGATCACAACGGTATAAAATTAGAAATAAATTTCAGAAAGAAATCAAAAAGGCTCACAAATACATGGAGACTTAACAACATTCTCCTAATGAATCAATGGGTTAACGACCAAATCAAAACAGAAA
>JAQQAC010016209.1:56304443-56352384 GCA_029783875.1 Phataginus tricuspis | reverse complement strand
GACTATATCAAGTTGAAAAGCTTCTGTACAGCAAAGGACACCATTAGTAGAACAAAAAGACATCCTACAATATGGGAAAATATATTCATAAATGATGTATCTGATAAGGGGTTGACATCCAAAATATACAAAGAACTCACGCACCTTAACAAACCAAAAGCAAATAACCCAATTAAGAAATGGGCACAGGACATGAATAGACACTTCTCTAAAGAGGAAATTCAGATGGCCAACAGGCACATGAAAAAATGCTCCACATCGCTAATCATCAGAGAAATGCAAATTAAAACCACAATGAGATATCACCTCACACCAGTGAGGATGGCCAACATCCAAAACACAAACAATAACAAATGTTGGCGAGGATGTAGAGAGAGGGGAACCCTCCTACATTGCTGGTGGGAATGCAAATTAGTTCAACCATTGTGGAAAGCAGTATGGAGGTTCCTCAAAAAACTCAACATAGAAATACCATACGACCCAGGAATCCCACTCCTAGGAATTTACCCCAAGAATGCAGCAGCCCAGTTTGAGAAAGACAGATGCACCCCTATGTTTATTGCAGCACTATTTACAATAGCCAAGAAATGGAAGCAACCTAAGTGCCCATCAGTAGATGAATGGATTAAGAAGATGTGGTACATATACACAACGGAATATTACACAGCCATAAGAAAAAAACAAATCCTACCATTTGCAACAACATGGATCCAGCCGGAGGGTATTATGCTCAGTGAAATAAGCCAGGCCGAAAAAGACAAGTACCAAAAGATCTCACTCATATGTGGAGTATAAGAACAAGGAAAAAAAAATGAAGGAACAAAACAGCAGCAGACTCACAGAATCCACGAATGGACTAACAGTTACCAAAGGGAAAGGGACTGGGGAGATGGGTGCGAAAGGAGGGATAAGAGGGTAAAAGGGGCATTATGATTTTCAGACATAGGGTGGGGGGGCACGGGGGGACTGTACAGCTCAGAGAAGACAAGTAGTGATTCTCATCTCACTACACTGATGGACAGTGACTGTAATAGGGTTGGTGGGGGGGATCTGATGAAGGGGGTAGTTTAATCATCACAATATTGCTCATGTAATTGTAGGTTAATGATACTAATATAAAAAAATAATAAATTAAAAAAAAATGAACATGGTTCAGACCAAAATCTCACAAACCCCAGAAAGAGGGTCAAATGAAACTGAACTCACAAATATTCCAGAAAGAGAGTTCAAAATAAAAATTATAAACATGCTTATGGAGGTACAGAAAAATATTCAAGACCTCAGGAATGAATTTAAGATGGAGATTCAATCATTAAGAAATACTATATCTGAAATGCAACATACAAAGGAGGGATTTAAAAGCAGATTAGATGTAGAATAAAAGATGGTAAATGGAATAGAAATTAGAGAAGAGCAATACAAAGAAGCTGAGACACAGAAAGAAAAAAGGATCACTAAGAATGAAAGAATATTGAGAGAACTGTGTGACCAATCCAAACGGAACAATATTCACATTATAGGGGCACCAGAAGAAGAAGAGAGAGAAAAAAAGAGATAGAAAGTGACTTTGAGGAGGTAATTGCTGAAAACTTCCTTAATTTGGTGAAAGAGATACTCTCTATGGCCATGGAGGTGCACAGATCTCCCAACACAAGGGACCCAAGGAAGACAACATCAAGACATATAATAATTAAAATGGCAAAGATCAAGGATAAAGACAGACTTTTAAAAGCAGCTAGAGAGAGAAAAAAGATCACATAGAAAGGAAACCCATCAGGCTATCATCAGACTTCTCAACAGAAACCTCACAGGCCAGAAGAGAGTGGCATGATATATTTAATGCAATGAAGCAGAAGGGCCTTGAACCAAGAATACTCTACCTGCCAAGGTTATCATTTAAATTTGAAGGAGGTATTAAACAATTTTCAGATAAGCAAAAGCTGAGAGAATTTACCTCCCACAAACCACCTCTACAGGACATTTTGGAGGGACTCCTATAGATGGAAATATTTCTAAGGCTAAATACATATCATTCAAGGGAAGACAAAGAGTACAGAATATGATTCATAACATACAAAGAATGGAGGAGGAAGAAAAAAGGGGGAAAAAAAGAACCTTTAGGTTGAGTTTGTAATAGTATACAAAATAAGTTAAATTAGGCTGTTAGATAGTAAGGGAATTGCCCTTGAACCTTTGGTAACCACAAATTTAAGCCTGCAAAGGCAATAAGTACATACCTATCGATAATCACCCTAAATGTAAATGGTCTGAATGAACCAATCAAAAGACATAGAGTTACTGAATGCATAAAAAACAAGACCCATCTATATGCTGCCTACAAGAGACTCACTCAAACCCAAAGACATACACCGACTGAAAGTAAAGGGATGGAAAAGATATTTCATGCAACTAATAGTGAGAAAAATAGCAGGAGTTGCAGTACTTGTATCAGACAAAATAGACTTCAAAATGAAGACTGTAGTAAGAGATAAAGAAGGACATTACATAATGATAAAAGGATCAGTACAACAATAGGATATAACTATTATAAATATCTATGCACCCAACACAGGATCACCTACATACGTGAAACAAATACTAACAGAATTAAAGGGGGAAATAGAATGCAATGCATTCATTTTAGGAGACTTCAACACACCACTCACTCCAAAGGACAGATCAACCAGACAGAAAATAAGTAAAGAGACAGACTTACTGAACAACATATTAGAACAGATGGACCCAATGGACATCTACAGAACACTCCATCCCAAAAAACAGGATACACATTCTTCTCAAGTGCACATGAAACATTTCCAAGAATAGATCATATATTAGGCCACAAAAAGAACCTCAGTAAATTTAAAAAGATTTAAATTGTACCAACCAGCTTCTCAGATCACAAAGGTATGAAACTAGAAATAAATTACACACAAAAAAAAATGAAAAAGCCGACAAACACATGGAGGCTTAATAACATGCTCCTAAATAATCAATGGATCAATGACCAAATAAAAACAGAGATCAAGCAATATATAGAGACAAATGCCAACAATAATTCAACATCACAAAATCTGTGGGACGCAGGGAAGGCCGTGCTAAGAGGGAAATATATTGCAGTACAGGCCAACCTCAGGAAAGAACAACAATCCCAAATGAACAGTCTAAACTCACAATTAAAGAAACTAGAAAAGGAAGAACAAATGAGACCCAAAGTCAGTAGAAGGAGGGACATAATAAAGATTTAAGCATAAATAAATAAAATTGACAAGAATAAAAGAACAGAAAGAATCAGTGGAAGCAGGAGATGGTTCTTTGAGAAAATAAACAAAATGGATGAACCCCTAGCCAGACTTATCAAGAAAAAAACAGTCTGCACACATAAACACAATCAGAAATCAAAAAGGAAATATCACTACAGATATGACAGAAATACAAATAATTATTAGAGAGTACTATTACAAATTATATGCTAACAAACTGCATAACTAGAAGAAGTAGAGAACTTTCTAGAAAAATACAACCTTCCAAGGCAGACCCAGGAAGAAACAGAAAATCTGAATAGACCAATTACCAGTAAATAAATTGAATTGGTAATCAAAAACTACCTAAGATGAAAACCACTGAACCATATGGTTTCACTGCTGAATTTTATCAAACATTTAGTCAAGACCTAACACCCATCCTCATTAAAGTTTTCTGAAAAGTAGAAGAGGAGGGAATACTCCAAAACTCATTCTACAAGGCCAACATCGCTCTAATACCAAAACCAGGCAAAGACACCACACAAAAAGAAAATTACAGACCAATATCCCTGATGAACATAGATGCAAAATTACTCAACAAAATACTAGCAAACCGAATTCAAAAATACATCAAAAAGATTATCCATCATGATCAAGTGGAATTCATCCCAGGGATGCAAGGATGGTACAACATTCGAAAATCCATCAATATCATCCACTACATCAATAAAAAGAAGGATAAAAACCACATTATCATCTCCATAGATGCTGAAAAAGCCTTCAACAAAATTCAACATTCATTCATGATAAAAGCTCTCAACAAAATGTGTATAGAGGGCAACTACCTCAACATAATAAAGGCCATATATGACAAACCCACAGCCAACTTTATACTTAAGAGTGAGAAGCTGAAAGTTTTTCCTTTAAGACTGGGAACAGGAAAAAGATGCCCACTCACTCTCCCGCTTTTATTCAACATAGTACTGGAGGTCCTAGCCACAGCAATCAGACAACACAAAAAAATAAAAGGCATTCAGATTGGCAAGGAAGAACTCAAACTGTCCTTGTTTGCAGATGACATGATATTGTACATAAAAACCGTACAGAATACACTCCAAAACTATTAGACCTAACATCTGAATTCAGTAAAGTTGCAGGATATAAAATTAACACAAAGAAATCTGTTGCTTTCCTATACACTAACCATGAACTAGCAGAACGAGAAATCAGGAAAACAATTCCATTCACCATTGCATCAAAAAGAATAAAATACCTAGGAATAAACCTAACCAAAGATGTGAAAGATCTATATCCTGAAAAATACAAGACACTCTTAAGGGAAATTAAAGAGGACACTAATAAATGGAAATTCATCCCATGCTCTTGGCTAGGAAGAATTAATATTGTCAAAATGGCTATCCTGCCTAAAGCAATCTACAGATTCAATGCAATCCCTATCAAATTACCAACAACATTCTTCAATGAACTAGAGCAAATAGTTCTCAAATTCATACTGAACCACAAAAGTCCCTGAATATCCAAAGCAATCCTGAGAAGAAGAATAAAGAAGGGGGAATTACGCTCCCTGACTTCAAGATCTACTACAAAGTTACAGTAATCAAGACAATTTGGTACTGGCACAAGAACAGACACATAGACAAGTGGAACAGAATAGAGAGCCCTGATATCAACCCAAATGTATATGGTCAATTAATATATGATAAAGGAGGCATGGACATACAATGGGGGAAATGACAGCCTCTTCAACAGCTGGTGTTGGCAAAACTGGACAGCTACATGTAAAAGAATGAAACTGGATTAATGTCTAACCCCATACACCAAAGTAAACTCAAAATGGATCAAAGACCTGAATGTAAGTCATGAAACCATAAAACTCTTAGAAAAAAATATAGGCAAAAGTTCCTTAGATATAAACATGAGAAAGTTCTTCATGAACATGTCTCCCCAGGCAAGGGAAACAAAAGTAAAAATGAACGAATGGGACTATATCAAACTAAAAAGCTTCTGTACAGCAAGGATACCATCAGTAGAACAAAAAGACTTCCTACAGTATAGGAGAATATATTCATAAATGACATCTCCGACAAGGGGTTGACATCCAAGTTATATAAAGAGTTCATGCATCTCAACAAACAAAAAGCAAATAAGCCATTTAAAAAATGGGCAGAGGAGATGAACAGATGCTTCTCCAAAGAAGAGATTCAGATGACCAATCGACACATGAAAAAATGCTCCACATCACTAGTCATCAGAGAAATGCAAATTAAAATAACAATATCACCTCACACCAGTTAGGATGGCTGCCATCTAAAAGACAAACAACAACAAATGTTGTCGAGGCTTTGGAGAAAGGGGAACCCTCGTACCCTGCTGGTGGGAGTGTAAATTAGTTCAACCATTGTGGAAAGCAGTATGGAGGTTCCTCAAAAAACTCAAAACAAAAATGCCATTTGACCCAGGAATTCCACATCTAGGAACTTACCCTAAGCATGCATCAGCCCAGTTTGAAAAAGATATATGCACCCCTATGTTTGTTGCAACACTATTTATAATAGCCAAGAAATGGAAGCAACCTAAGTGTCCATCAGTAGATGAATGGATAAAGAAGATGTGGTACATATACACAATAGAATATTATTCAGCCATAAGAAGAAAACAAATCCTACCATTTGCAATAACATGGATGGAGCTACAGGGTATTATGCTCTGTGAAATAAGTCAGGCAGAGAACGACAAGTACTAAATGATTTCACTCATATGTGGAGTATAAGAACAAAGAACAAACTGAAGGAACACAACAGCAAGAGACTCACAGAACCGAAGAACAGTTACCAAAGGGAAAGGGACTGGGGAAGATGGGTGGGAAGGGAGAGATAAGGGGGAAAAAGGGCTATTACAATTAGCACACATAATGTAGCGGGTGTGGGGGTGGGGTGGGGGAATACAGGGAAGGCAGTATAACACAGAGAAGACAAGTAGTGATTCTATAACATCCTTCTACGCTGATGGACAGTGAGACTGCAATGGGGTATATGGTGGGGACTTGATAAAAGGGGGTGTCTAGCAAACATAATGTTGCTCATGTAACTGTATATTAATAATAGCAAAATAAAAAAATAGATACCGTCCACCACCCTAAAAAATAGAAATGCAATCACTATTCTAAAGAAAACCATCAAATAACAAGAGTATGAGAAAAGAAGAAAGGAACAGAGAACTGTAAAAACAACAAGAAAACAATAAAATGGCAATAATTACATACCTATCAATAATTACCTTAAATGTAAATGGACTGATTTCACCAATCAAAATACAGAGTGGCAGAATGGATAAAGAAGACCCATCTATATGCTACTGGCAAGAGATTCATTTCAGATCCATAGACATACACAGACTAAAAGTGAAGGGGTGGAAAAAGATGTTTCATGCAAATAATAGGAACTAAAAAGCAGGAGTAGCAGTACCTGTATCAGATAAAATAGATTTCAGAACAAAGAAAGTAACAAGAAACAAAATACATGATAAAGGGGTCAGTCCAACAAAAGATTATAACCATTAAAAATATCTATGTACCCAACATAGGAGCACCTGAATATGTAAAACAAATACTAACAGTATTAAAGTGGGAAATAGATTGAAACATTCATTTTAGGAAACTTTAAAACACCACTTATGTCAATAGATCAACCAGACAGAAAATAAATAAGGAAACAGAGGCACTGGATAACAAATTACATCAGACGAATTTGATTAGAAAAGTCCACCAAAAAGCAGCACAATACACATATTTTTCAAGTGTAAATGGAATTTTGTCCAGAATAGATCACACACAAGGCCATATAGGGAGCCTTAATAAATTCAAAAAGATTGAAATTGTATCAAGCAGCTTCTCATACCACAATGGCATGAAAGTAGAAAGAAATTACACAAAGAGACTTCCGGGAAGATGGCGGCATGAGCAGGGCGGGGAAATCTCCTCCCAAAACCAAATATATTTATGAAAATACAGCAAATACAACTATTCCTAAAAGAGGGACCAGAAGATACAGGATGACACCAGTCTGCAGCTACACATGAGAGGACTCTGCACCCCGCGAGGTGGGTAAGATATGGATCCTTGACCCAGTGGGACCTGAGCACTCCCCCACCCCAGCGCACTGGCAGAAGGAGAGGATTCAGAGCTGGGAGGGAGGGGAAGCACAGACCCGCCGAATAACCAGTCCTGGTGATCTGCGCCGGGAGCACTGACACACATCGTGTGCTGTATTGGAGACTGGAGAGACAGAGGTGCAGATTCCAAGAGGGCAGGTCCACCTAGCCGGTTCCCCGGGACAAAAGAAAAGCGTGTGCTTTTTTAGGGGTCTTAAAGAGACAGGGACCCAAGGGAAGAGCAGGATCTTCCCAGCGCACTCAGCCAAGCAGACTAGGAGTCCTGGGGAATTTTGGTCCCCTTGAACGGTAGCTAGGAAAAGCAGTCACACATAGACTCCCACAGAAATCAGCAGCCTCCCATTTGTTCCCTCCCCGACCAGAGTCACAAAGGGCGGGGCGGAGTGGCATGGTGGCAGAATAATGGAGCAGAAGTGCCACCTACAGGATCCTCACAAAAACTACATCTGGAAGGTGTTCTTTTTTTCTCTATTTTCCCTTTCTTCTTTTTTTCTTTTTCTGACCACTTCTATCACCAGGTAAAGACAGACAAATATGGTACAAACAAAACTTACCCAGAAACCCCCAGACAAGACTACACCAGAGAGGGAGTCTGAAGGGATGGACATGCACAATCTTCCCGAAAAAGAATTCAGAATAAAAGTCATATCAATGCAGAAATGAGAAAAGTGATCAACGGGCATAGTAGCAGACTGGACGAGATGCAAGAGCCTATTAATGGAACAGAAATTAGAGAAGAGGAATACAGAGAAGCTGAGGCAGAGGGACATAAAAGGATCTCTAGGAATGAAAGAATTTTAAGAGAACTGTGTGACCAATACAAATGGAACAATATTCGTATTATAGGGATACCAGAGGAAGAAGAGAGAGAAAAAGGGAGAGAAAGTGTCCTTGAAGAAATAATTGCTGAAAACCTCCCCCAGCTGGGGAAGGAAGTAGTCTCTGAAACCATGGAAGCCCACACATCTCCCAACACAAGGGACCCACGGAACATAACGAGAAGACACATAATAGTTAAAATGGTAAAGATCAGAGATAAGGACAGAGTATTAAAGGCAGCTAGAGAGAGAAGAAATATCAGCTACAAAGGAAAATTCATCATACTATCATAAGATTTCTCAACACAAACCTAACAAGCCAGAAGAGAATGGCATGACATCTTTAACATAATGAAAGAGAAGGGCCTCAAACCAAGAATATGGTATCCAGTACGATTATCATTTAAATTTGAGTGAGAGATTAAACAATTTCCAGACAAGCGAAAACTGAGGGAATTTGCCTCCCATAAACTACCTCTTCAGAATATCTTAAAGTGACTGCTCTAGATGGAAGCACTCCTAGGGCTAAAAAGAGGTCACCAGAGAAAATAAAATCGT
This sequence comes from Phataginus tricuspis, assembly GCA_029783875.1. NCBI lineage: Eukaryota > Metazoa > Chordata > Mammalia > Pholidota > Manidae > Phataginus > Phataginus tricuspis. Next base: position 56,343,572 of record JAQQAC010016209.1, on the reverse strand, counting down.
AGCAAAGAAAGCATATCATCCAAATACTAACTAAAGGCAAAGAATAAAACACCTAGTATATAAATAATGGAGGAGGAAGAATAATAAGGGAGAGAAATAAAGAATCATCAGACTGTGTTTACAATAACTTAACAAGAAAGTTAAGTTAGACTGTTAGATAGTAGAGAAGCTACCCTTGAATCTTTGGTAACCACGAATCTAAAGCCAGCAATGGCAATAAGTACATATCTATCAATAATCACCCTAAATGTAAATGGACTGAATTCACCAATCAAAAGACACAGAGTTACTGAATGGATAAAAAAGCAAGACTCATTTATATGCTGCTTACAGAAGATTCACCTAAAACCCAAAGATATACATAGACTAAAGATGAAGGGATGGAAAAAGATATTTCATGCAAACAACAAAGAGAAAAAAAATCAGATGTTGCAGTACTTGTATCAGATAAAATAGACTTCATAATAATAAAGGGGTCAGTCCACCAAGAGGATATAACCATTTTCAATAAATATGGACCCAACACAGGAGGGCCGGCATATGTGAACCAAATACTAACAGAATTAAAGGAAGAAATAGAAAGCAATGCAGTCATTTTCGGAGACTTCAGCACCCCACTCACTCCAAAGGACAGATCAACCACACAGAAAATAAGAAAACACACAGAGGCACTGAACAACACACTAGAATAGATGGACCTAACAGACATCTACAGAACTCTACACCCAAAAGCAACAGGATACACATCTTCTCAAGTGCACATGGATCATTTTCCAGAATAGACCACATACTAGGCTTCAAGCGGAACCTCAGTAAATTCAAAAATATTGAAATTCTACCAACCAACTTCTCAGATCACAAAGGTATAAAACTAGAAATAAATTTTAGAAAGAAAACAAAAAGGCTCACATATACATGGAGACTTAACAATATTCTCCTAATTAATCAGTGGGTTAACGACCAAATAAAAGCACAAATCAAAGAATATATGGAGACTAATGACAACAACAAAAAACCACAACTTCTATGGGACTCAGCAAAGGCAGTTCTAAGAGGAAAGTATATTGCAATCCAGGCCTATTTAAAGGAAGAACAATCCCAAATGAGTAATCTAAAGGCACAATTACTGAAATTTGAAAGAGAAGAACAAATGAGGTCCAAAGTCACCAGAAGGAGGTACATAATAAAGAACAGAGAAGAAATAAATAAAATTGAGAAGAAAAAACCAATAGAAAAAAATCAACGAAACCAAGAGCTAATTCTTTGAAAAAATAAACAAAATAGATAAACCTCTAGCCAAACTTATTAAGAGAAAAAGAGAATCTACACACATAAACAGAATCAGGAAAGAGAAAGTAAGAATAACGACGGACCTCACAGAAATACAAAAAATATAAGAGAATAATATGAGAATCTACATGCTAAGAAGCTGGAAAACCTAGAAGAAATGGATAACGTCTTAGAAAAATACAACCTTCCAAGACTGACCAAGCAAGAAATAGAAAAACTAAACAGACCAATCAACAGCAACGAAATTGAATCGGTAATCACAAAACTACCCAAGAACAAAACCCCTAGACCTGATGGATTCACCTCTGAATTCTACCAGACATATAGAGAAGAAATAACACCCATTCTCCTTAAAGTTTTCCAAAAAATAGAAGAGGAGGGAATACTTCCAAACTCATTCCATGAAGCCAGCATCACTCTAATACCAAAACCAGGCAATGACCTCACCAAAAAAGAAAATTACAGACCAATATACCTGATGAACGTAGATGTAAAAATACTCAACAAAATATTAGCAAACAGAATTCAAAAATACATCAAGAGGATCATACAACATGATCAAGTGGGATTCATCCCAGGGATGCAAGGATGGTACAAGATTGGAAAATCCATCAACATCATCCACCACATCAACAAAAAGAAGAAGAAAAACCACATGATCATCTCCATAGATGCTGAAAAAGCATTTGACAAAATTCAACATCCATTCATGATTAAGACTCCCAACAAAATAGGTATAGAGGGCAAGTACCTCAACATCATGAAGGCTATATATGACAAACCCACAGCTAACATCACACTTAACAGTGAGAAGCTGAAAGCTTTTCATCTAAGATCAGGAACAAGACAAGGATGCCCACTCTCTCCACTGTTATTCAACAAAGTACTGGAGGTCCTAGCCATGGCAATCAGACTAAACAGAGAAATACAAGGCATCCAGATTGGTAAAGAAGAAGTCAAACTGTCACTATTTGCAGATGACATATTGTACATAAAAAAAACCCTAAGGACTCCAATCCAAAACTACTAGAACTAATATTTGAATTCAGCGAAGTTGCAGGAGACAAAATTAACACAAAGAAATCTGTTGCTTTCCTATACACTAACAATGAGCTAACAGAAAGAGAAATCAGGAAAACAATTCTATTCTCAATTGCATGAAAAAATAAAATACCTAGGAATGAACATAACGAAAGAAGTGAAAGACCTCTACCATGAAAACTACAAGACACTCCTATGAGAAGTTAAAGACGACACTAACAAAAGGAAATTCATCCCATGCTCTTGGCTAGGAAGAATAAATATTGCCAAAATGGCTATACTTCCTAACACAATCTACAGATTCAATGCAATCCCTATCAAAATACCAACAACCTTCTTCAATGAACTGGAAAAAATAATTCTAAAATTCATATGGAATCACAAAAGACCCTGAATAGCCAAAGCAATCCTGAGAAGGAGGAATCAGGGGGAATTACGCTCCCTGACTTCAAGCTCTACTACAAAGCCACGGTAATCAAGACAATTTGGTACTGGCACAAAAACAGACCCACAGACCAGTGGAACAGAATAGAAAATCCAAACATTAACCCAAACACATACAGTCAATTAATATTTGATAAAGGAGCCTTGGATATACAATGGGGCGATGACAGCCTCTTCAGCAGCTGGTGTTGGAAAAACTGGACAGCTACATGTAAGAGAATGAAACTGGACTACTATCTAGCCCCATACACAAAGGTAAACTCAAGGTGGATCAAATACCTGAATGTAAGTCATGAAACCATAAAACTCTTAGAAAAAAACATAGGCAAAAATCTCTTGGACATAAACATGAGCGACTTCTTCATGAACATATCTCCCGGGCAAGGGAAACAAAAGCAAATATGAACAAGTGGGACTATATCAAGCTGAAAAGCTTCTGTACAGCAAAGGATACCATCAGTAGAACAAAAAGAGATCCTGCAGTATGGGAGAATATATTCATAAATGACGTATCTGATAAGGAGTTCACATCCAAAATATATAATGTACTCAACACCTAAACAAACAAAAAGCAAATAATCCAATTAAGAAATGGGCAGAGTGCACAAATAGACACTTCTCTAAAGAATAAATTCAGATGGCCAACAGGCACATGAAAAGATGCTCCACATCGCTAATCATCAGAGAAATGCAGATTAAAACCACAATGGGATATCACCTCACACCAGTGAGGATGGCCAACATCCAAAATACAAACAATAAATGTTGGTGAGGATGTGGAGAAAAGGGAACCCTCCTACACTGCTGGTCGGAATCTAAATTAGTTCAACCATTGTGGAAAGCAGTACGGAGGTTTCTCAAAAAACTCAAAAAAGAAATGCCATTTGACCCGGGAATTCCACATCTAGGAATTTACACTAAGAATGCAGCAGCCCACTTTTAAAAAGGCATATTCACCTCTATGTTTATCGCAGTACTATTTACAATATCCCAGAAATTGAAGCAACCTAAGTGTCCATCAGTAGATGAATGGATAAAGAAGAGGTGGTACATGTACACAATGGAATATTATTCAGCCATAAAAGAAAACGGATCCTACCATTTGCAACAACATGGATGGAGCTAGAGGGTATCATGCTTAGTGAATTTAGCCAAGCAGAAAAAGACAAATATCAAATCATCTCACTGATATGAGGAGTATAAGAACAAAGAAAAAAACTGAAGGACAAAACAGTAGCAAACTTACAGAACCCAAGAAGTGACTAATAGTTACCAAAGGGAAAGGAACTGAGGAGGATGGGTGTGGTGGGAAGGGAGGGACAAGGGGGAAAATGGGACAGTATGATTAGCAGATGTAATGTTGGGGGCGCAAGGGGAGAGCTGTACAACTCAGAGAAGACAAGTAATGATTCTATAGCATCTCACTACGCTGATGGACAGTGACTGTAATGGGGTTGGTTGGGGGGACCTGATGAAGGGGGTAGTTTAATAACCATAATATTGCACATGTAATTGTACATTAATGATACCAAAATGAATTATGTATATATAAAAAATGAAATTACACAAAGAAAACAAAAAATCCTACAAAAATATGGAGGGTAAATAATATGCTTCTAAATAATCAGTGGATCAATATCCAAATTAATACAGAAATCAAGCAATACATGGAGACAAATGAAAACAAAAACTAAACAATCCAAAACGTGTGAGATGTAGGAAAGACAGTTCTAAGTGAAAGTACATAGAAATACAGGCCCACTTCAAGAAACAAGAAATGAAAAATGAATAGTCAGAGTGGATACTAGAGAAAAACAAGGAATTGTTAGAGGATTCTGTGAAAAATTATATGCCAATAATTGGACAACCTAGAAGAAATAGATAATTTCCTAGAAAAATACAACCTTCCAATATTAACTCAGGAAGAAACAGAAAATCTGCACAGACCAATTACTAGCAATGAAACTGTATTGGTAATCAAAACCCCCCAACAAAATCCAGAACCATATGGCTTCACAGATGAATTCTTCCAAGCATTTAAAGAGCAAATACCCATCCTTCTTAAAGAATTCCAAAAGGCAGAAGAGGAGGGAATACTTCCAAACTCATTCTGAGAGGCTGGCATCATTCTAATACCAAAAGCAGACAAAGACACCACACACACACAAAAAGACCAATATCTGGATTAACATAGATGCAAAAATCCTTAACAAAATATTAGCAAATTGAATTAAAAAACACATCAAAAGGATCATCCATCATGACCAAGTGACATTTATTCCAGGGATGCAAAGATGATACAATATTTGTAAATCAATCATCATACACCACATTAACAAAAAGAAGGTTAAAAACCACATGATCATCTCAATAGATTCTGTAAAAGCATTTGACAAAATTCAATATACATTCATGATAAAAACTCTCAATAAAATGTGTATAGAGGGAATGTAACTCTACATATAGAAGGCTATGTATGCCAGACCCACAGCTGACATCATACTCAATGGCAAAAAGCTAAAATCTTTTCCTCTAAGATCAGGAGCAAGACAAGAATGCCCACTCTCACTTTTATTCAACATAGTATGGAAGTCCTAGCTATGACAATCAGACAAGACAAAGAGATAAAAGGCATCCAAATTGGTAGGGAAGAATAAAACTGTCACTATTTGCAGATGACATGATATTATATATAGAAAACTCTAAAGATTTCACCAAAATATGAGAACTAATAACTGGATTCAGCAAAGTTACAGGATACGAAATTAATACACAGAAATCTGTTGCATTCCTATACACTAACAATGAGCTAGCAGAAAGAGAAATCAGAAGAACAATTCCATTTTCAATTGCATTAAAAAATCTAGGAATAAATCTAACCTGGGGGTGAAAGACCTGTACTCTGAAAACTATGACACTCATGAGAGAAATTAAGGAAGGCACAAGTTAATGAAAATCTATCCAGTGCTCACGGACAGGAAGAATTAATGTTGTCAAAATGCCATCCTACCCAAAGCAATTTGCAGATTCAATGCAATCCTTATCAAAATACCAATGGCATTTTTCAATGAACTTGAGCAAAGATTCCTAAATTTCATATGGAACTACAAAAGACTCTGCATAGACAAAGCAATTCTAAGAAAGAAAAACAAAGATGGGGGTGGTATGCTCCCTGACTTCAAGCCATACTACAAAGCTACAGTTATCACAAGAGTATGCTACTGGCACACGTACAGACCTATAGATCAATGGAACAGAATGGAGAGCCCAGATAGAAACTGATACATATATGGTCAATTAATATATGATAAAGGAGCCATGAACATACAATGGGGAAAAAACATTCTCTTCAATAACTGGTGTTGGGAAAACTGGACAGCTACATGGAAGAGAATGAAACTGGATTACTGTGTAACTCCATACAGAAAAGTCAACTCGGAATGGATTAAAAATCTAATAGTAAGACATGAAACCATAAAAAACTGTTAGAAGAAAACATAGGCAAAAATCTCTTGAAGATGAGAATGAGCAATTTTTCCTGAACACATCTCCTTAGGCAAGGGTAACAAAAATTAAACAGGTGGGACCACATCAAGCTAAAATCATCTATACAGCAAAGGACACCATCAGCAGAACAAAAATACAACCTACAGTATGGGAAAATATATTCATAAATGGTTTATCTGATAAGGAGTTAAAGAACTCACATATATAAAGAACCACATATATAAAGAACTCATATGCCTCAATACCAAAAATACAAACAAATTAAAAAATGGGCAGAGGACATGAACAGACATTTCTGCAATGAAGAAATACAGATGGCCTACAGGCATATGAAAATATGCTTTACATCACTAATCATCAGGGAAATACAAACCAAAACCAAAGTGAGATAATCACCTCACACCAGTTATAATGGCGACTGCCCAAAAAGACAAGAGTAACAAGTGTTGGCAAGGATGTGGAGAAAATGGAACCTTCCTACACTGTTGGTTGGAATATAAATTGGTGCAGCCAGTATAGAAAATCGTATGGAGGTTCCTCCTAAAACTGAAAATAGAAATATTCGACCCAGTAATTCCATGTCTAGGAATTTATGTGAAGAAAACAAAATCCCTAATTTAAGAAGATATATGCACCCTATGTTTATCACTGCATTATTTACAATAGCCAAGTTATGGAAGCAACCCTAGTGTACATCAATAGATGAATGGATAAGTGATAGGTGGTACATATACACATATTATTCAGCTGTAAAAAAAGAAATCCTGCTGTTTGCAACAACATGGATGGACCTAAAGGATATTATGCTAAGTGAAATAAGCCAGGCAGAGAATCCTAAAATTCATGTGAAATCTCAAGGGACCCTGAATATTAAAAAAAAAAAACTTGAGAGAGAACAAGGTTAGAGGACTCTTGTTGATTTCAAAACTTACTACAAAGCCACAGTAATCAAAACACTGTGGTAATTGTGTAAAGTCAGATATATAGACAAATGGAATAGAACAAAGATCCCAGAAATAAACCCTTACATATACTCAGATGATTTTTGACTAGGGTATCAAGTCTATTCAGTGGGAAAAAGGACAGTGTTCAACAAATGGTGATTGGAGAACTGGATATCCACGTGCAAAAGAAGAGTCATTTGGACCCTTTCCAACACTATTTATAAGAAGTAACTCAAAATGGATCAAAGTTCTAAATGTAAGGTCTCACACTATAAAACTCTGAGAAGAAAATGTAGGACAAAAGCTTTATAACATTGGATTTGGCAATGATTTGTTGGATATGACACCAGAGGCACAGGCAACAGAAGAAAAAAATAAACGAATTGGACTTCATGAACATTTTTTGAAAAAGTGTACATCAAAACACATTATCAACAGGTAGAAAGGAAACACACAGGATGGGAGAATATATTTGAAAATTGTATATCTTATAAGGGATTTATATCCAGGATACATAAAGAACTCCTAAAACTAAACAAAATAACCCAAACAACCCAATTCAAAAATGGGCAAAGGACTTGAACAGGCATTTGTCCAAAGAAGATATACAAATGGCCACTAAACACATGAAAAGGTACTCAACATCATTAATCATAAGGGAAATGCAAATCAAAACTACAGTGAGATACCACCACACACCCATCAGGATGGCTACTATAAAAAAACTCCAAAAAAACAGAAAACAAGGGTTGGTGAGGATGTAGAGAAATTGAAACCCTTGTATACTGTTAGTGGAGATGTAAAATGTCACAGCCAATCTGTAAAACAAACAGTATGGCAGTTCCTCAAAAAATTAAAGATGGAATTACCATATGATCCAGTAATTCCACTTCTGGATATAAACCCCAAGGAATTGAAAGATTCTCAAAGAGATACACACCATGTTCATAGCAATATTCACAACAGCTAAAACGTGGAAGCAACCTAAGTGTCCTTTGCTGGATAAATGGATAAGAAAAATATGGTATACACATATAATTTAGTAGTCTTAAAAAGGGGAAATTCTGATATATGATGCCACATGGATGAACCCTGAAAACATGGTGAGTGGAATAAGCCTGTCACCAAAAGACAAATACTGTGTGATTCTTCTGATATGGGGTAGTTAGAGTAGTCAAAATCATAGAGACAAAAGTAGATAGTAGAATGGTGGTTTCCAGGGGCTGGGGGAAGGGAGAATGGGAAGTTACTCTTTAATGGGTAAAAAGTTTCCATTTTTTAAGATGAAAAGGGATGTGGAGATGGATGGTGATGATGGTTGCACAATATTATGAATTTATTTAATGCCTCTGAACTGTACAGTTAAGAAGGTTAAGATGGTATTTGTTATGTATATTTTACCACAATAAAAAAATTGGAGGAAAATTAAAGGGATGGCAAAGATAGCCCATGCTGTCCTTATTCCAAAGGAAGCTGTGATAGCTGTATTAATTTCAAAGCAAAGTTTGGAATAAGGAAGTTTACCAGGGAGAAAGAGGGCATTTTATAATGATAAATGGTAATTCTCCAAGATGTGACGATCCAAAATATGTTTTCATCTAACATGGCATCATCCAAAAGCAAAAACTCATAGAACTGAAAAAAGAATTAGACAAATGTACTAGTACAGACAGAGACTTCAGCATCCCTGTTAGTAGCTATTAAATCAAGGAAGGAGAAAATAAAAAAGGATATTGGTGATCTGAAGAGCACTATCAATCAACTTGATCTATTTAACGTGGATCAAATACTTTATCCAGCAACAGCAGAGTACACATTTTCTTCTATGCACATGGAACATTTACCAAGTTTACATCACATTTGAGGCCACCAAACACACTTTCAGAAAATTTAAAGGATAGAAATTGTGCAATGTATATCGGACAGCGACAGAATTAAACTAGAAATCAGTAATAGAAAGAGCAGGAAAATACTTAAATATTAGAAATTTAATAAGACACTTATAAATGTCCCACAAATCAAAGAAGGATCTCAAGAGAAAATTTTAAATACTTTGAATTAAATGAAAATTAAAATGCCTCTGATCAAAATTTGTGTAGTACATAAAAACAGTGGTGAGAGGACAGTTTATAGCATTAAATATATGGAAAAGAATAAAGATCTAAAATGAATAATATGTGACCCTCTTAATAAAGCAGAGAAATAAGAGCTAATAAAACCTAAAACAAACAGAAGAAAATAAATAATTTAAAAATGGTATAGAAACCAATGAAATTGAATATAGGAAATAATAGGAAAATCAACAAAACCGAAAGCTGGTTCTTTGAAGCAATAGATAAAATTGGTAAACTTCTAGTCACACTAACCATGAAAAATAAAGAAGACAGAAAGTACCTGTATCATGAATAAAAAGGTATCATCACTACTGACTCTATAGACATTAAAATGATAATAAGGATGCAGTGAACAACTCTGTGCACATAAATTTATTACCTTAGCTAAAATCAAGTCATTGGAAGACATTACCATGAAAGTACACTCCAGTAGATAATATATAACCTGATTTGCCTTATATCTATGAAATAAACTGAATAAGTAATTCAGAACTTTTCTAAAAAAGGAAGAAAATATTTTTGGTCTAGGTGGTTCTACTGGGGAATTCTAACAAATTTTTCAGGATGAAATAACACTAATTTTACACAACTTCTTTAAAAAAATATTCATTGCTTTCATATGGTATCAAATCTCAAAATTTTCATCAATATCGTTAGTAAAAATGAAGTGAACCTGCAAGTCTCACCACATGGAGAGACCTACCAACCACTTCCACAGCCAAGTGATCTGTATATTTTTATGTTTGATATACGCCTTTTTGTGTATTTGTTGCATTGTTCTTACTACATAGCATTTACTTATCTGGTTCTATGTCTGCCTCAGGAAGATTCTTGAAGACAGGATCTTTTGCTCAACATGACTTTTTCTCACAGCATCTTACACAGTATACAATTCTGGGTATACATTTGGGGTTTAACAAATTGTGGAATGCACATGTAGGTAATATGCTGTAGATCATGTAAAGTATTGGATGATTTTCTGGATTATGTGCAAGTAATTCTGCTCTTCCAACTTCACCAAATAAATAGAAGACAAAATGTTGGAAAACAACAGTACAAAAGAGGCAGTTGAATATGTCACATTTATCTCACAAAACTGATGGATTTAAAGGAAGCTTAGTAAAGTCCTTATACGAGATTGTGAAGAATGATGGAAGTGTTCCAAGAAAATATGATGACAACCTAGTTCACAATTCAGGGTGCCTGGCAAAATTGTCCCAGTGATCATTCTGACACCCTGCCATAAAAGGGCAAAAAAGCAAAAAGTAAATGTGGTAAAGGCAGATAAAGGAGAAAAGACTTGACACATTCCTATAAACATAAAAAATTCTGGAACAATTGTATTCATTCAGATGAAGTGATGATGAAAATCCAGAATTCTATTAGAATTAACCAAATCTAAAAAATTAATTTGAAAGGTAATTTTTTTATCTTAAAATATATATTTTTTGTTTTTTTAATTAAGGTATCATTGATATACAATCTTATGAAGGTTTCACATGAGCAACATTTTGGTTTCAACGTTCACCCATGTTACCAAGTCCTCACCAGCCCATTGCAGTCACTATCAGCATAGTAAGATGCTATAGAGTCATTATTTGTATTTTCCATGCTGTACTGCCTTCCCCGTAACCTACCTACATTGTGATTGCAAATTATAGAGCGCCTTAATACCCGTCTCCCTCCATCCCCACTCACCCTCCCCAACCCTACCCCTTTGATAACTGTTAGTCTCTTTTTGGATTCTGTGAGTCTGCTGCTCTTTTGTTCCTTCAGTTTTGCTTTGTCGTTATACTCCACAAATGAGTAAAATCATTTGTTACTTGTCTTTCTCCACCTGGCTTATTTCACTGTGTATAATACCCTCTAGTTCCATCCATGTTGATTCAAAAGTCCTCAACCAAATATTAGCAAACCAAATTAAAAAATACATCAAAAGGATCATCTATCATGACCAAATGGCATTTCTTCCAGAGATGCAAGGATGGTACAATATTCATACATCAATCAATGTGATGCACCTCATAAACAAAAGGAAGGATAAAACTATATGATCATCTCAAAAGGCATTGAAAAACATTTCAGAAATTCAATATCCATTCATGATAAAAATTCTCAAAAAATGTGTATAGAGGGAACATACATTAACATAATGAAAGCCATAAAAGACAAGTCCACAGCCAACATCATACTCAAGGGTGTAAACTCAAAAGCTTTACCTCTAAGATCAGGAACAAGACAAGGATGCCCATTCTCACCACTTTTATTCAGCATAGTACTGGAGGTCCTAGCCATGGCAAACAGACAAGAAAAAGATACAAAAGACATCGAAACTGGAGAGGAAGAAGTAAAACTGTCAGTATTTACAGACAACATGATACTATGTATAGAAAACCCTATAGGCTTCACCAAAAACAATTAGAACTAATAACTGGATTCAGCAAATTTGCAGGATTCAAAATCAGTATATAGAAATCTGTTGCATTCCTATATATTAACAATGAACTAGAAGAAGGAGAAATCTTGGAAACAACTCCATTTACAATTGCATCAAAAAGAATAAAATACCTAGGAATAGACCTAACCAAGGAGGTGAAAGATCTATCCTCTGAAAAACATGACACTGATGAAAGAAGCTGAAGAAGACACAAATAAATGGAAGTTTATCTCATGCCCAAGGATAGGAAGAATTAATATTGTCAAAACAGCCACCCTGACCAAAGCAATTTACAGATTCTATGCAATCCCTATCAAAACCCCAATGACATTTTTCAATAAACTACAGAAAAGGATCCTAAAATTTATATGGAAGGGCCAAAGACCCCAAACAGCCAAAGCAATATTGAGAAAGAACAAAGCAAGAGGTATTACACTCCCTGACTTCAGGCTATACTACAAAGCTAAAGTAATCAAAACAGTATGACACTGGAATAAGAAAAAACTCAGATCAGTGGAACAGAATAGAGTCGAGAAAGAACCCAGGCATATATGGTCAACTAATATATGACAAAGGAGCCATGAATATACAATGGGGAAAAGACAGTCTCTTCAACAAGTGGTGCTGGGAAAATGGACAGCTACATGCAAGAGAATGAAGCTGGATTACTCCCTAACACCATACACAAAAGTAAACTCGAAGTGGATTAAAGACCTAAATGTAAGATTCGAAACCATGAAACTCCCAGAAGAAAACATAGGCAAAAATCTCTTGAACACAGTCATGAATAATTTTTTTCTGGACACATGTCTGGGGCAAGGAAAACAAAAGCAAAAATGAACAAGTGGGACTATGTCAAACTAAAAAGCTAAGGACACCATTAACAAAACAAGAAGGCAACCTGCAGTATGGGAGAATATATTGGTAAATTATATATCTGGTAAGGTTTAAGCACCCAAAATATAGAAAGAACTCAGCAGAAAAACAAATTACCCGATTAAAAAATGGGCAGAGGACATGAACAGACATTTTTCCAAAGAAGAAATACAGGTGGCCAACAGGTACATGAAAGGATTCTCCACGTCGCTAATCATCAAGGAAATGCAAATCAAAACCCCAATGAGATATCACCTCACACCAGTCAGAATGGCCACTATGCAAAAGACAAGAAATAACAAGTATTGGCAAGGATGTGGAAAAGTGGGGACCCTCCTACACTGTTGGGAATTTAAACTGGTGCATCCACAGTGGAAAGCAGTATCGAGGTTCCTCAAAAAACTAAAGATAGAAATGCCATTCCACCCAGTAATTCCACTCCTAAGAATTTATGAGAAGGAAACAAAATCTCTGATTTGAAAAGATCTATGCACTCCTTGTCTATTGCCATATTATTTACAATAGCCACGATGTGGAAGCACCCAAAGTGTCCATCAATAGATGAATGGATAAAGAAGATGTGGTATACATATGTAATATTATTCAGCCATAAAAGAGAAAGAAAACCTGTCATTTGTGGCCACACTCATGGACTGAGAAGGTATTATGCTAAGTGAAATAATTCAGGTAAAGACAAATACCATATGATTTTACTTATATGTGGAATCTAAAAACAAAACAAAACAAAATGTACAAAACAGCAATAGATGCACAGACTCTGAAAAGGGACTGTTTATTACCATTGGGAATGGGTTGGGGTGGTGAGTGAAGTCTGTGAAGGGGATAAAGAGGCTCAAAATCTCAGTCATAATATAAATTCATCATGAGGATGAAAGTGCAGCAGAAATATACTCAATAGTTCTGTAACATCTTTCTATGTTGGCAGATAATAACTACAGTAGTTGGGGTTGGGATTTAATAATGTATAAAACTGTCCAATCACTACCTTCTAGACTCGAAACCAATATACTATTGTATATCAACTGCACCTCAATAAAAATTATCCAAAGTAATAACAGAAAAATTAGAAAAGAACTATCTGTAAATTTTGGAACAAGAAAAATAGAATAACGGATATTAATTCTGATGTATTTCACAGCACTAACAACCTGTTCTTTGATTCTCCAGACACCAACTAGCTGTTCAAGAATTCAATTCTGACACTAGCTACCCAGAGTTAGTGCAGACTTCATAGGTTAAGGGTTCAGTCCCACAAGACTGCCTCCCACTTCATGTGTCAGCCACATGTCTCAGGCCTCCAGTACATCTCACGGGCTGGCTGTAAATTAGGAATTCCCCTGACACCCTTCTCAGCTTTGGTAATCTTCTAGAATGGCTTACAAACTCAGAAATACACTTAACTTACATATCGTTATTTATTATAAAGGATATTGTAAAAGGTACAAATGAACAGCTAGATGAAGAGGTACACAGGGCAAAGTCCAGAGGGCCCCAAATGCAGGAGCTTCTTTCCCCATGGAGTTGGGGTGTGCCACCTACCTCACATGTGCATGTGTTAACCAACTCAGATGCTTTCTGCACTCCTTCATTTAGGGGGTTTATAGAGGTTTCATCATGTGGGAATGATTGATTAGTAACTCAATCTCCAGGGCTTTCTCCCCGGAACACACAGAGGTTGCGGGGAATGGAAGTGAAAGTTCCAGGTTTCTTATCAAGGTTTGGTATCTCTGGCAACCAGTCCCATCTTGAAGCTATGTAGGGACCTGCCAAAAGTCGTCACATTAGAACAAAAGATGCTCCTATCATCCAGGACATTCCAAGGGATTCAGGAGCTCTGTATCAGGAAGTAGGGACAAAGACCAAATATATATTTCTTCCACATAATAAATCAAAACATAGCAGGTTAAAGGTACAAAAGAGAGAATTTCATGTACTATACAATAGAAATACAGTGAAATTAACAATAGGTAAAATAGAAATCTGGAATGAAGCTTCAAGACACAAAGGATGTAATTTAGAGAAGAGAGGGTAGAGGATTCAAGTCCAAGGTCAACCTCACATTTATCTGCACCCCATAAGGAGAGGAGAGAGAGAAGCAATGTTTTAAGTAATGGAGTAGAATATTCCAATACTGAGCAAAGGCATCAAGCCACAGATTTAAGAAGTTCTGTGAACCTCCGTTGGTTAAGAAAGCCATGCTTAGGGATATCATAATTGGACTACACAAAATCAGAGACAGAGAAATCTTAAAAGCAGTCAGTGAAAAAGGTACATCCCTTTCAGAGAAATAACAATTAGACCTAAAGCTAACCTTTCAACAGGAAATATGGAAACCAAAGAAAATGGAAAGATATTGTCAAGGGGCTGAAAGGTATTGTTAAGCCTAGAACTCTCTATCTATGAAAACATCCTTAAAATTAAATCGAAATAAAAGTACGTTCACTTTTGTGCATCAAGGGGCACTATCAATGGAATGAAAAGGCAACTTGCAGAGCGGGTGCAAATATTTGTAAATCATATATCTGATAAGGGATTGGTGTCCACAATACATAACGAACACCTGCAATTCAAGTACCCAAAAATAAACAACTCAATTCAAAAATGGTCAAAAGAGCAAAATAGACATTTTTCTAAGCTATACAGACATACATGAAAAGATGCACAACATCACTAATCATTAGGAAGATACAAATGAAAACCACAATGAGATACCACTTCACACCCATTAGGGTGGACATTACCTTTTTTAAAAGGAAACAGTGAGTGTTAGGATGTAGAGAAATTGGAACCTTTGTGTATCATTGGTGGGAATGGAAAATGGGAAACAGTATGGCAGTCCTTGAAAACGTTAAACGTAGAAATATATGATCCAGCTACTCTATTTCTGGGTATATACCTAAAAGAACTAAAAGCAGAGACTCAAGCAGATATTTGCAGAGCCATGTTCAAGGAAGCGTGATCATAATAGTGAAAATATGAAACAATTCAAGTGCCCAGTAACAAACGAATGGATAAACAAAATGCAGTATATGCGCACAATTGAAAGACTATTCAGCAACAAGAAGGAATGAAATTCTTACACAAACTGCAGTATGGGTAGACCTGGAGATATATTAAGTTAAATAAAATATACTAGTCCCAAAAGGATAAATATTCTATGAATCCACTTATTTGTGTCACATAGAGTCAAATTCATAGAGAAAGGAAGTAGAATGGGTGGATGCCAGTGGGGGAATGCAGAGAGGGTGGAATGGGAAATTATTGTTTAATGAGTATAAACTGCACAATTAAAATTGGTAAGTCATAAATATTATGTTATGTATATTTAACAACAATAAGTAAAAAGGACATGCATTTTGGGGGCATAAACAAACGAGGATAACCCATAGAAAGCGGTTCTCTGGTGTTAAGTATATAAAAGGAGATCTGTCAGAATGACAATAATTCCAGATGATTGGAGAGCATCTATCAGATTTTCTGCAGTTATAAATTATTTTCTCCTTGGGAAATTGTAGGGAGAACACTTCTTAAACCTCTTAAAACTTCACTCACGGTGACAAAAATAATTCTACCCTGTAAGTGCAAGCTTCTCTTTCCTCATAAATTCCAGGCATAGGAATAAACTGTACTGAGGACAATGATGAGACATGACATTGAAAGTGTGGGTTTGGGACACATTTTGAAGGTACCAGAAGCCAAGATAGTGTTATAGACCTTTACCTTGTAGGCAACAGAGTCTAATTAGGATGAGAGACGTGATCTGTTTCTCAGTAGAAAAATACTTGGTTTCTTTTTCTGATTAAGAGTTATGTATTCTTGTTGAAAATGTTTGAAATATTGCACAAATATATAACTTTGTGAAAACTCCCTGTAATGTACTCTTTCCTTCCACTTACAAGCAAGGTGTGTATTCTTTCTAGGATATTTTCTGTGCATATGCTAGCACTTGTGACGATGGTTAATTTTATGTGTCAACTTGTCTGGGCCATGGGGTGCCAAGATATTTAATCGAACGTCATTGTAGGTGCACCTGTGACAGTGATTTTGTATGAGATTCACATTCAAGGCAGTAGATTGAGTAAAGCAGATTGCCCTTCCTAAGGTGGGTGGACCTCATCCAATCATTTGAAAGCCTGCAGAGAACAAAGCGGCTCACTGTCCTCTGTGGGGCATCAGCTCTTTCCTGCTTTCGGGTTCAAACTAAGGCATCAGCACTTCCTGAGCCTTCTGGCCTTTGCACTGTAACCTGTAACTGTACCAACAACATTCCTGGTCTCCAGTTCACTGACTCACCTGGCTGATCTTGGGATTTGTCTGCCTCCATATTTGTGTGAACCAATTTCTCACAACAAATTAATCTGCCTCTCTCTCTGCATCTGTCTCTCTCTATACATACACACACACACACACATATACATATATAATGTAGACATTTTATACATATATATACACACAACTATACATATGTATATTATACATATGTATATGCAGTGTATAAATTATATACATATATAATGTATAAATTTTGAGCCATTTGAGACCAAGTTGCAGACTGAATTGACTATTGTCCACTGAATAGCTCAGAGTATATATTTCCTAAGAAGAAGGACAATCTGTTACATAATCCAAAAATCAGGAATTAACACTGATACAATAGTATAATCTATAAACCTTATTCACTATTTAATTTTTATACCAATAATGTTCTTTATACCAAACTTCTTTTTCTCCTGATCCATGATCAAATTCAGGGTCACATGGTGCATTTGGTTGTCACATTTCTTTCATCTGAAAGTCTTTCTTTGTGTTTCATGACTGTCATATTAACCTTTATTACTAGGTTAAGTTGGTGTCTGTTGGGTTTTCCCACTATAAAGTTTGTATTTCCCTTCTTAATGAATGGCTATTTTATGGAGATATACTTTGAGATTTAAAGATAACTTTTTCTTTCTTTTCAAATTGATGCATAACTTACAAATGGTAAAATCCACCCCTTTTAGTGTTCAGTGCTAGAAGTTTGACAAATGCATTCTGTCATATAACTTCCACCAGCATCAAGATTCAGAACAGTTCACTTATTCCCTCAAATTTCCTTAGTTTACTTTGTGGACAACTCTTTCCCATCCTCCCAGCCCCAACCCCCAACAACCACTGATGTATTTTCTGTCCCTGCGTTTTCACCTTTTCCAGAATGTCACTCATATTATTTTCAGTGGTCAAATAGTATTTCACTATATGGTTGGTAAAAAATTATTTCAGTTTTTGTGATTAACATAAGACTAGTTTCCAATTTTTCCCTACTGTAATAAGTGCTCCAGGGAAATTCTTGTGTAAACATCCTTTCACAAACAGGAGTATTTCTCTTTGGGGAAGTATATATGCACGTTTAAAATATTGAAAGATATGGAGAATTTTCCTTCAAAAAAAGCTGTGCTGATCTTATTATAATCAGCAATTAAGTTATTTTGTTTTGGTTTTCAAAAACTTCAATTTTGGCCAAAGTGGGTCTGAAAACCTACCATTAGACCACTTCTTTGGGTCAGACCAACAATCTGTCTGTCCCCTTAGCAACTCCCTCTATCATTTAGTAGACACGAAGGACCTGCTAAACCCTCAAAATGTCTCTAATACTATCAGTGAGAAAAGCCTGTTTGCTGCATGTCTCTGATCAAACACCATGTCTCTCTTCAGTGCGTCAGGTCAAGTAAAGAACAGCCCCAGGATTAGAGCAGTTTTGCCTCACAGAGACCTTAGGTCCTTTTGCTCCAGGGCAGCATGCCCAGGGACCATCCCCAGGGTCCTGCCCTGTTGGTGGCCCAAAAGTGGGTCATGATCTGATTTAGGGTGCCTTAGTTCATGTCTGGAACTTAAAAGAATGTCATGAGTACTGCTCTCCCAGCCCCTACCATGTTCTTGGGCTGGGAGAATGCAGCAATTTGGAATACATCCCTTCATTTTATGTAAGAAGAAACTGAGTCCCAGAGAAGAGAGGGAACTCAGCCAAGACTCTCTCTCAGAGTGGGAGAACATGGATATTAATAAGGAAATAGTCATGCCTTCTCTCTCAAGGTCTTGTACTCTAGGATGTTGCAGGGTGTACCTGGATGGAACATACAGCTATTGAAAAATTTCCCCCCTCCGTCTCCTGGGGCTTTGTGCTAGAAAACTCTGACAGTCTGGCGCCAAACCGCTTCATTTTACCTAAGGGGCAACTGGGGCCTTGGAAAGGGAAGGGGCTTGGCTAAGGACACACAAAGATACAATATCCACCCTAGTCTGAAGGAGGAGGAATATTTGTGGTGAGGCCGTCAGTAAGGAATGAGACTGGCAACAAGAACATGTCCTGCCCCAAGTTGGGAGAGGCCTGAAACCAAGGGCTTGTGTGCTGGGAGGCAGGCAGGTTACAAATGGATACTCAAAGCAAGCGGGGCCTGAGGGGTGATGGCCTCCAGCACTCAAATCAACAGCAGAGGTACTCCTCTCAGGGGGTTATGTTGTGGATGTGAGTGTGAGAGTGAGACAGAGACAGAGAGACAAACAAAGAAAGCATCTGATGGGTGGTGAACAGGTGGTTCTAGGCCTGGAAGGCTTTGAGAGTGTGAGAGGCGGAGGTGAAAATCATCATCAGGGACAATGTAAGGGGCAAAGTCAAGAACCCTAGTCAGGCCTGGCCTGTGGCTGGCGGTGAGGAACAGGGACGAGGGCTCCTTGTTGGCAAGTCCTGCTATATTAATGCAGGGCAGTTACTAAGTATTTACTGTGTGCTTCCAGGCATGAACTGCTCTGACGAGGCCCCTAACTACCCCAGGTTTGGGCTCCTGGGGCATTCCCTACAGCACCAGGACACTTATGCCTGAGGGCAGACAGAGTTCCTGGAGCATCACAGAGAAAGTGCTAAATACTCACCAGGTGGGTCAGAGAACCTCCTCTGCAATACCTGTCAACTACTCACCTCCCCGTAGTAACCCCAAAAGGGAGCCCCACAGCTCCAGGGATAGCCCAGCACATCCCAAGCCTCCCTTTGCCTGGAGCGTGTCCCAGTGGACAATG
The DNA here is from genome assembly GCA_029783875.1 of Phataginus tricuspis. Classification (NCBI taxonomy): domain Eukaryota; kingdom Metazoa; phylum Chordata; class Mammalia; order Pholidota; family Manidae; genus Phataginus; species Phataginus tricuspis. Next base: position 56,323,848 of record JAQQAC010016209.1, on the reverse strand, counting down.
TGGACAAGAAGGCAGCTAAGTCGACACCTCTTCTACTGGTTGAGGACCAAACGAAGGTGCCAATACAGAAAAATCATACAGGCCTAGGCATGCACTCAAGCCTTCAAAGATTTGTCCCCTGAGATTCTCAGAGGTACTCTGAGAATGTGGGGAACGTCTTCAAATGCCATGTGAGGAACATGATCCTGTGCAACGCTCCTCCCCCTGAACAACCGGCCGCATGCCTTGCCTAATGGGGCAATGAGGCAAAAGTAAGGCATAGGCAGTGCTCCTTGTGACCCTGCTGAGAGTGGCTTTCGTGAAGAGCACACATACTCCTGAGGAGGATGTCAGGAGGTGCTGCAGATGTAGGTCCATCCTGGGAAGAAGCACTTCAACTTTGGAGAGCTGGAGGCCCTCACCAATAAAGGCTTTGTGAAGCAGAAGTACTTGGAGTACTCGAGTGTTTATCTCGAGTAAAGCTAGTTAAACTGTGAGCAAGGGCTGTCATGTGGGTGCCCATGAAATGAGTGAAAACAGGATGTTTTGGGGAGCCTCTGGAGCCAACGCTGGTGCTAAAGGCCTGTGCAGCTTAAGTAAAAGTGCCAGTGAAAGCACCAGTAGTAGTGCCATGGCCAGTACCAGGACCCCTGCTAGAAATATATGGAGAAGATACAACAGTTTGTGTTTGCAGCAGGCTGTTACATGAGACCAGAACAAATGGACACTAGGATGCTGATTTATAAAAAGTAAAGGGGTGGGGTGAGGGGGAGCATGCTGCCTGACGTATTTTTTATCCAATTCGTAATTGTTACTTGGTGATTTACCTTTCCACCTATCTACCTTAGATGTTATTACCTTAGATGCTATAACAATGTTTTGTAACATCTTAATAGATTGTTGGGTTAAGATTGGAATGTAGGTTCATGAATGGAATCAGTCCAACAGATTTTAACTTCTGCCTCTAGTATTAAGGACTAGGAGACCTGCTGGGCTTTAAAAGATATTGAGAAATTACACACTTATGATTGATAACTTCTTGCATAGGATTGGAGTTGCCTGTTCCTTGAAAGCTTCCTAAAAGACAAAAAAGAAAAGGAAAGGAAAGGGAAACTGGTGGGCTTAGTTTTGTATTTAAGTCTGTGTCACTTACGTGGATTCGCTTGTATACCTAAGTACAAAGGGGAAAGTGAACACTTGTGGAATACTGCATAATGCTTGTTAACTCGTTTACTCCACACACATTAAATTACATTAATTATCCTAGTGTTGAGGATAGGAGGATGAACAAGATACACAAACTCTGTCCAAGAAATGAGAGTGGGCAGAAGGGATTGGAGAAAGTCATAGAAGCTAACCAATCAGCAGTATCAATTCACTGTGTTGCGAGAGACACCTAACAATCATGGGGTGAGAGTAGTTGGGGAGAAGACAGAAGGATTCCTTGTGGTGACATGTCGTCAGAGAACTAGAGGACAAGCATTAAGGAGAGTGGGAATGTAGTTGGCCCAAAGAACAGAAATAAGTCAAAGACTGAGGCAGGAACATCTTGGGTGTGTCTGGAGCTGCCCTTTCCTCCATGGGACTGAAAGTTAAAACTGAGTGGAGAATGTAGTGAAATATGAAGTTGTAGGAGGGGAAGATGAGGGTCCAGGTCTTCAAACTATAAGCCTTGAGGCTCAGAGAATAAAATCTGGACTAAAGCTCTGTGGAATTCAGCTTATGCCCAGAAGTTATTTCTAGAGACAGGGTTAGGGGAAGGGGCTTGAAGTTAACCAGATCTCCACACTGAGACTAGGTCAGACATCAAGAAATCCTCCCCATCTGTCCAGTCAGCCCAAGGCTTCATGAGGTATAGTGAGTTAGCCACACCAGAGTGGTGTATGCAAGCAGAGAGATGCTGCAGTGGAAGGGACATAACTGGTGCCTCCTATCCGTGAGAGTCACAGGCCTTTTGCGCAAGTTGGATGTGCTTGTATACATGAAGGCCTCTGGGACAGACTAGGCTCTCAGTAAGCTTCTGGTGAATGCCAGGATGGACAAGTATAGCCAAATTCTCAGAAATACCTCCAAGAAGGGAAGGGGAGCTTGTCATTTTGGGGACAGCAATAATGTAACTAGCCCCTATTCTTTCCATCTGCTTTGAAAGTTGTCTTATTTATGCAAATATTCCCTGTGTGCATTCTTACTGGAAATGATTTAAAAAATAGCCCTCTGTTGATCACCCACTTCATGAATAGCCCTCTAGCTGCAGATGAGCACAATTACCACTTTGGTGTGTATCCTTCAAGACTTTTGTCAAGATATTTTAATACATATATTGACACCTATAGAAACACAATTTTTTGGTTTATGTATCTTGTTATGTACATAAACGGGACCATGCTACATACAGCAAATTTGCTTTTTGAATTTAAACATAAGCATAAGGGACTTTGTTATGCTAATATAGAGATAGCTTTCTCTTTATTTTTAACTCCCTATTTTGAAATTTACATTTACAGAAATGTTTCAAAGTACAAAGTTCCTATATACTTTCCCCAGCTTTCCCCCGTATTCACTCTTATCTAACCATGGTACATTTACCAAAACTGAGAGATTATCATTGGTACATTACTATTAACTAAACTATAGACTTTATTTGGATTCCTCAGTTTTTCTGCTAGTACCGTTTCTGTTCCAAGATTCAATCCAGAACACCAAGTTGCATTTAGTTTTCATGTCTCCTTAGTTCTGGGACAATTTCTTAGTCTTTCCTTCTTTTTTGCATATGTCGCATTTTTAACAGCTGCATAGTATTCTGTAGTTTCTATAAGCCATAACTCATTAAACTCTTGCCCTATGATGGATACTTAGGTTGATCGAAATTCTTTTTAATTTTGCCAGTACTGATGTAACTGTTATCCTTGGGCATGCCGTTTTCTTTACAGTGCATGCATTGCTGTAGAACAGATACTTGGAAAAGGAAACTGGAGTAGCAATGTTTGTACATTTAACATTCAGTGATGCTGCCACTCAGTCACGGTTGCACCAGTTAACACACTCACATGCGAGTTATTAAATTTTCCATTTACTCTGCCCTCACCACCGTTTGTGGTTATTACTCTTTATCCTGTTGGCTGACTTGGTGGGTGACCAATACTATGTTTTCGTTTTGCCAAGGTTACTCACTGAGGTTAAGCACATTGTCATTTCTTCATTGGCCGGTTATATTTCTGAAAATCCCCCAGTCATGATCTTGCTGACTTTTCATTTTTAACCTTTGGTATTGTAAATTAGAGTACACATACACAATAGATTCTCAAACAAGAACGTTTAGCTCAAACTATTTTTCACAAATTACATACTATTTTAACCACTCTGTATTTAAGCCTCCCGCTCTAAGCATACAAGAAACCCCACTCAAGCGCCATATGCATCCCTACACCTGCTTTAATACCAATGTTAGCTACTATTCTGAAATTTTTGGTAATCATTTCTTTGCTCTTTTGTTTTCTTCTAGTTTTACCCTCTACGTGTGAATCCCTAATTACTACAGTTTACTTGCAAGACTCCCACCTCCACCTGCCTTTTTTGGACTTCACATAAAGCAATTCCTTCAATATGTGCTCTTTTACATCTGGCTTCTTTCCATAAATGGTTTGCGAGTTTCATCTGTGCTGTTGCATGTGACTATAATTGGTACATATCCATTATTGGATAACATTGTTTTGTTTATCCATTTCTATCCATTTTACTCCTCATGTACAACTGAGTAGTTTTTGCTTAGGGACTTTTTACAAACAGTGCTACTGTGAATATACTTGTGCATGTCTCTCTGTGCTCTTACACATACATTTCTGTTGGTTATATGCCCAGGAATGGAATTTCCACGTCATATGAGGTATGTATCTTCACCTGAAGTAGCTCATTACAAACTGTTTTCCAAACTGGTTTACCAGTTTACATTCCCACCTGCAGTATATAAGGGCTCCCCTTGGTCCACATCCTCACCAACACTCCTCAGCCTGTTTAATTTTAGATATTTGATGTTTGCGCAGTGGTATCTTGTAGTGATTTTAAATTGCCTTCCTTTCCTTGATTGCTAGTGAGGCTGAGCAATTTTTTATATGTTCCTGAGTCCTTTGGGTATCCATTTTGTGGAGTACTTGCTCATGTCTTTTGTCAGTTTTCAAAGTGGATGGTTCATCTCCCGTGCATTGATACACATGTTTGGAAATGAGAGGCTCATCTTACCTCTGAGATGAGCCTGTGCCTTTGAGGGTCTGTTGAATTCAGGGAGGACTTTTCTTGTAAGGACATCAAAGCACTTCCTGTCTCCCAATCCGGAGTCATGTGTGCCAGGATCCACATTCTGGAAGAACCACCTCAATAAACATCCCTTCAACAAACAGTTCTTGAGCCCTTGTGATAAGACCTGGACTGGAATGCAAAGCCTGATAAGAAATCATTCGTGTATCAAGGGCTTTCCTGGTTTAAAGCCAAGAGAGAAGAGAGTAGAGAACATCAGATACTGTGTGAGCCAGAAAGAGAAACAAAGACACTGTGGGTTTAGAGAACTGGGGCTCTTTATTTAAATTTGCGTTGGCCTGGTGTGGGGGCCTGGCTTTACAAGAGTCATGTGTGTCCTTGACAGATAATTTAGGTTCTGTGTCTCAGGCCTCCTGTTGTGCTGGGAATTCTCATATTGGAAACTCCTTGTCCAGTCACCATTTAAATGTCAATTGTGAGTCATTTTCTTGTAGACAATCAGTTTTCTTTCATCTGTACTTTTATGCAGTATTTATATGTGTGTGACTGTGCATGCATATATGTGTGTGTTGCATTGAGTTCACAAGTGCCTGTGAGAGACAGTACACAAAAATTATACACACACGGTGGGAATCAGGCAACTAGTGGCTTTATTTTCTTTCACAAGGATCAGCTGAATAGGATGTTATGGAGTCTGTTTTAGACATTAGAACTTGGCTAATGCCTCAAATTTTTTACAAAGTTAGCAAAACACTTACCCAAAAAGCACCAGAAGCAGCACACAAAATATAATTAACCAATGTCATTCATTAAGCTGCATTATTAAGCTCACTCAAGCATGTTTTGAAAAGGAACAAAACACTTGACAGAAAACTTGAGCTAAGCCATCAGATTGAACACATGGGGAAATTCTTCTGGGCAGTGTGTTCTTTGCCCCAGCCCCCCTCCACAGCTCAACACTGAAGCAGTCCCTTTGATTGCCCACCTCCAAAGGCAAGGAGCTGGGCCTGCCTCAGGCTGCCTTCAGGGGCCCGAGGAAGAACCACTAGCGCAAGCATGGATGGGCACCGGTTCTGGCTCTCACCTCCTCACGTTATCTGATCTCATCATATTGAAACAGGATATCTGTAAGATCTTCCCTGTGAATTTTGTTCACAAACTTCAGGACTTTTAATTTTGACAGTTTCTAGGAATGCTTGGAGACACCACAAGAGGTCGTTCTCCTCTGAGTTTCTGTTGGGCACCCTCCTATACTCTAGGTGCTGCCACTCTACAGAATCTCTAGGGATGAGTTTCTCAGGTTTTCCTAAGAGGAAAATCTCCCTGTTGGGCTCCATAGGAAGTCCCAGTGTGCACAGAAAGCCCCAGACCTCTTGCTGCCTAAAGCAATTGCCCTGCATGAGGATTAAGCCTAGGATGACTGTACAAGGTTCCACCATGCCTGGGTCCGGGCCCTGGTTTCCTGTGAACTCGGCATCATTTCATCAGGCTTCAGAGAGTTGAAAAGGATGTATGAGCACTCCTTAGGCTCAAGTGCCATGTCTTGGTACCCAGAGATGTATAGCAGTTGCCTGCTGGCTTGGAGGAAGATCTTGGGGAACAAGTGCAATCTTGCTCTTTGATGGTGTACTGGAGCACCTCAGCTTTGGCAACAGGCAGCTTCTTCTGGTCCTGAAGCAGTACGGACAGTGCCAGGTAGGCCATCTTCATGTGCACAGGGTCATGAACTTCCTGCCAGAGTAACAAACTTTTCCCAGCAAGGGGGCCTGACTTTTCTGTGGGCCTCTCAAGAAACTCTAAGCCTGAGAAATAGTGTAGGTGACAGTGAAGGTATCAGGAGAGGTACTGAGAGCCCTCTTGGTACTGTCAGAGACCTCCTCCAGGAGTGGCAGCCGCAGTGAGCATAACGCTCAGGGTCATGGAGGTGATATCCTTGAAGTTAAAAAAGACATTCAAGGTGTCGAGACCTCCCTTCCCACCTTGAAGGCCACACTTACCCACTCAAAAGGGGGGCAGGAGGGAGGCGACAGAACGGCCCTCTAACAGACAGGAAGGCAGCTCCTTTGCTCACCCTGCACCCCTGCATGACCACCTGCCTGTTATTCTCAGAGAGTGTATGGTATGAAAAGCCTTACAACAAATGTTCACTTTGCTTGAGGACCTTGCAGTGTAATAGGGGAAAGAGGAGAAAACTAATGATGCCACAGTATCGTGTGAGCCAAAGTGAGGGATCAAGAGAGTTCAGCTTTGGGCAGAGAGGTGGAAGCAGCAGACTCAAGGAAAAATATTTCTTCTAAAGCCAGCCGCCTACTGCAGGCCAAGGCAAATTTAGAATAGAAGACAGTATCAGAGCTGCGGATGTAGGATCTTTCCCCTGCCCTTGGAATCTGGGATTCCAGAGTCCTGAAGGAACTTTGAGGACAGAAGTAATCATCCTGCTGCCATCATTCCAAGGGACCTATTTAGGCTTTCCCTTCTGCCCTGCTGGTATGGCTCCTGGGAAAGAGGTATGCATGGAAAGGAGGGTGCTCTGATTAAACCAGCAGTTCCCATACAAGAGCGTGGAGATGGAGTGTGGCTTTCAGATCCTATGTGATAGTGGAGTGGGAGAGACTAGTCCATTTAGATACTGACCGTAGTTAAAAGAATGATCTGTGACCCAGGGTTTGAAAAGCACTTTTCTTTCTATATATGCCTCTATTTCTTACTGCATTAATTATAAGCGTACATGACATAAACTCTGGGAAACAGAGAAAACAAGGAAAATATAACAAAATCTTTACCACTATTAAACTTTCATTGTGTTTTGATGTTATGTTCTTTACATTTTCTAGGTATATTTTCCCATACTTTCTATCATTATTGGCAGAAATTGCTGTCTTATCTGTGTTCCTTGTTTCTTCCTCAGTTCATTTTCAGTGTTTAGAAAGCCAATTGATTTATGTATGCTGATTTTGTTTACTACAACTAACTGCGATGATTTATTCTAATAGTATTCTTGGTGGAGTCTTTAGGGTTTTCTGTACATAAGATCACATCATCTGCAAACAGATGATTTTACTTCTTCCTTTATGATTCTGGTGTCTTTTTTTCTCTTCCTTGGCTGATTGGTCTGTCTAGGCCTTCCATGACTGTGTTGAATAAAAGTGGTGAGAGGTCCTGTACTTGACCTTAGGGTAAAACCTTTCAACCTTCACCATTAAGTATGATGTTAGCTGTGGACTATCATATATGGCCATTATGTTGAGGTATGCTCCTTCTACACCCAACTCATTGAGAGTTTTTATCATGAATGGATGATGAATTTTGTCAAACGCATTTTCACCATCAGTTGAGATGATCTTGTGGTTTTCATTCTTCATTCTGTTAATGTGGTGTATTACATTGATTTCTGTATGTTGAATCATCCTTGCATTACAGGAATAAATCCCACTTGATCATGGTGTATGATCCATTTCTTGTGCTGTTGAGTTTGGTTTACTAGTATTTTGTTGAGAGTGTTTCAATCTATATTCATCAGGGATATTGGCTTGTAATTTTCTTTTCTTGTGATGCCCTTATCTGGCTTTGGTTACAGGGTAATGGTGTCCTTGTAAAATGAATTTGGAAGTGTTCCCTCCTCCACTGTTTTTGGTAGAGTTTGAGAAGGATTGGCATTAATTATTCTTAAATGATTGGTAGAATTACTGAAGCCATCTGGTCCTGGGATTTTCTTTGTTGGCAGGTTTTAGGTTAGTCATTCAGTCTCCTTATTTGAAATTGGTCTGTTTAGATTTTCTGTTTCTCCATGATTCAATCTTGGTAGGTTGTGTGTTTTAGGAATGTGCCACGTCTAGGTTACCCAATTTGTTGACGTACAGTTTGCCATAGTATTGTCTTATACTTCTTTTTATTTCTGTTGCATCATTTGTAATGTATCATCGTTTATATCTGATTTTGGTAATTGGAGACTTTTTTTATTCTTAGTCTAGCCAAGTTTGTCAATTTTTTTATCTTAAAAAAATCAACTCAATTTCATTGATAGTCTTCTATTCTCTATTTTGTTTATCTCTGCTTTAGTCTTTGTTTTTTTCCTTCCTTCTGCTACCTTTGGGCTTTTGTTGTAGGTGTTATGTTGTTATTTTTCTAGTTTCTTGAAATGCACAAAAAAGTTGATTTGAATTCAGTCCTCCTTTCTAATATACGCATTTGTAACTATAATCTTCCCTCTTAGCACTCTTGCTGCATCCCATAGGTTTTAGAATGGTGTGTTTTCATACTCACTTGTCTCAAGGTATTTTCTAATTTCTATTATGACTTCTTTGGTTTGTAGGTTGTTTAAGAGTATGTTGTTTAATTTCCACATATTTCTGGATTTTCTAGTTATCCTTCTGCTGTTGAATTCTACTTTCATTCCATGGTCATCAAAAGAGAGAATTTGTATGATTTCAATCTTCTTCAATTTCTTACAACTTGTTTTGGGTACCAATATGTAGTCTATCCTGGAGAATGTTCCATGTACAGTTGAGTAAAATGTGTAATCTGCTATTGGATGGAGGGTTCTGTATATGCCTGTTAGACTTGATCGGCTTATACTGTTCTGTAAGTTTGGTATTTCCAAATCAATCATCTGTCTGGTTGCTCTATCCATTATCAAAGGTCGGGTATTGATGTCTCCTACTATTATTGTGTTACTGTCTATTTTCCCCTTCGAATCTGTAAAAGTTTTCTTTATATATTTAGAAGCTCTAAGGTTTGGTACATAAATATTTATAATTTTTATGTCTCCTTGGTGAATTGACCCTATTATCATTATACCATGTCCTTCTTTGTCTCTTGTAAGAGTTCTTTATTTAAAGTCTATTTTGTCTGATATTAGTGTAGCCACCCCTGCTTTCTTTTGGTTACCATTTGCAAGGAATATCTTCTTTCATCATCTCACTCTCAGCCTATGTGTGTCCTTATATCCAAAATGAGTCTCATGTAGACAGCATATAGTTGGATCCTGTCTTTTTTATCCATCCAGCCATTCTACGTCTTTTGATTGGTGTGTTCAATCCATTTACATTCAGTGTAATTACTGACAGGGAAGGCCTTTCTACTGCCATTTTGTTCATTGTTTTCTGTATGTCTTGTAGGTTTTTTTTGTCCCTTCTCTCCCTCCCTTATGCCTTCCTTTGTGTTTTATTGATATTTTTGTAGGGTTATGATTTGATTCTATCTTCACTTCCCATTGTGTATGCTCTACATTGCTTTGTGGTTATATTGTAATTACACAACATTTTAAAGCTATAGCAATCTATTTTAAACAGATAACAACTTAACTTCTATTGCATACAAAAACTTTATTCCTTTACTTCTCCACCATCATTTATGTCACCGATCTCAGAGACTGAATCTTTAGGTATTGCATACCCATTAACATGAGGTTTTCTTGTTTTGTCATTTGAATTTGATACACCAAAATTATAATAGTACAGGTTATTATATTTGTCTCTGTATTTATCTTTACAAAATAAACATTTTCATATGGCTTCGTGATGCTCTCTAAATTCTTCTGTTTAAACTTAAAAGACTTCCTTCATCATGTCTAATTAAGAGCAGGTTTAGTGGTAATGAGGTCCTTAAGCTTTCTTTATCTTGCCAGTCTTAGTTTCTCCTTCATTTTTGAGGACAGTTTTACCAAATACAATATTCTTGGTTGACAGTTTCTTCTTTCAGCACTTTGAATATAACATCATTCACTCCTTTCTGGCATACAAAATTTCTGCTGAGAAGTCCACTCATAATCTTATAGAAGCTCTCTTGTATGTGACAAATTGCTTTTCTATTGCTGCTTTCAGGATTCTCTCTATGGCTTTGACTTTAGACAGTTTGATTATCATGTTTCTCATGGTGGTTCTTTTTGGACTTTATCCTGCTTGAAATTGTTGAGGCTTTTGGATGTGTGTGTCTATTTCTTTCCTCAGACCTGGGAAGCTTTCATCATTATTTCTTCATATAAACTCTTTCTCCTTTCTCCTTCAGAACTGCGTAATGTGTACATTAGTCTGCTTGATAGCATCCCATAGCCACTTTTTCCTTTATTCTCTTCACACTCTCTTCCTCTCACTCAATGATTTCAAATTCCCTTATTCTTTCTTCTCTCTATTCTTATTCAAGCCTGCTGTTGAACTGCTCTAATGAAATTTTCTGCTGTTACTGTGTTCTTCAGCTCCACAAATTTCTTTGTGCTTTCCATTATTGTAAATATTCTCTTTCTGTTCATGCAGTATTTTCGTGACTTTGTTGTCTTTTAGCTCTTTGAGCATCTTTATGACAGTTATTTTTTTACTGAGATACATGTCAATGAATTTTGACACGTGTATACACTGTTGTAACCATCACGCAGATCAAGCTATCAACCCTTCTCACTACTTAATTTGTTCCTCCTTACCTACTTGACCATATCACTTAGCTAGTTCACCTCCCTATATCAACCACCAGTCTGTTCTCCGTGTCTATGAATCTATTTCTCTTTTGTTTGTTTTGTTTTATAGATTCCAAATATAAGTGAGGTCATGTGGTATTGGTATTTGTCTTTCTCTGTCTGGCTTATTTCACTCAGCATATTACCTTCTAGGTCCAGCCATGTTGTTGCAAATGGTCAGATTTCATTCATTTTTGTGGCTGAGTAATACTCCATTGTATATATGTACCACTTTTTTACATTCATCCATTGATGGACATTTAGGTTGCTTCCACATTTTGGCTATTATAAGTAATGCTGTGATAAACACTAGAATGCATATATCTTTTTTATCATTAAACTATGTATTGATTCTCTTTTTTAAATTAAGGTATCATTGATATACAATCTTATGAAGGTTTCACATGAGCAACATTGTGGTTTCAACATTCATCCATATTATCAAGTCCACCCCTACCCCATTGCAATCACTGTCCATCAGCATAGTAAGATGGCTATAGTCATTACTTCTCTGTGCTATACTGCCTTCCCTGTGACCTACCTATATTGTGTATGCTAATTATAAGAATGCATAAATCTTAATGAATTAAGGGTTTGGGTTTCTTCAGGTAAATTTTCAGAATTGCTATTCATACGTTATTTCTGTTTTTAGAAATACCCGCATAACTCTTTTCAATAGTGGCTATACCAATTTACAATCCCACTAGCAGTTTATGAGTGTTCACTCTTCTCCACATCACTTGTTATTTCTTGTCCTGCTTATATTAGGTACTCTGACTGATGTGAGATGATGATATATCATTGTGGTTTTGATTTGCATTTCCCCGATGATTAGTGATGTGGAGCACCTTTTCATGTGTCTCTTGCCATCTGTATGTCTCCTTTGGAAAAATGTCTATTCAGATCTTCTGCCCATTTTTAAATTGGATTATTTGTTTCATTTGTGTGATGAGTTGTATGAGTTCTTTATACACTTTGGATATTAGCCCCTTATTAGATATATCATTTGAAAACATATTCTACCATATAGTAGGTGGCCCTTTGTTTTGTTGGTGGTGTCCTTTGCTGTGTAGCAGCTTTCTGGTTGATGTAGTACCAATTGTTTATTTTTGCCTTTTCTCTTGCCTGGGGAGATAGGTACCAAAAAAAAAAAAAAAAAACCTACTAATGTTGATGTCCGAGTGCATGTCTGTGTTTTCTTCTAGGAGTTTTAGTTTATATTGAGGTCTTTAATCCCTTTTGAGTTTATTTTTGGATATGGTGTCAGTGATTCAGTTTCACTTTTTGCATGTATTTTTTTCAGTTTTTCCAATCTCAGTTATTAAAGAGAGGCTGTCTTTTCCCCGTCGCATAGTCTTACCTCCTTTGTCATATATTAATTGACTACATAGTCATGGGTTTATTTCTGGGCTCTGTAGTCTATTCTATTAATTTATGTATCTGGTCTTGTGCCCGTATCATACTGCTTTTATTACTGTAGATTCGTAGTATAGTTTGAAATCAGGAAGGGTGATACCCAGAGCTTTGTTTTTTCTCAAGAATGCTTTGGCTTATGACAATTATTTTAAATTCTTTGTTAGGCAGCTTACAGATCTGAATTTCTTTAGGATTGGTTTCTGGAAGTTTTATTTTGTTCCTTTGAGTGGGCCATGTTTATCTGTTTCTTTGAATGCCTACTAATATTTTGCTGGAATTTGGACATTTTGAAAAAACAGCTGCCTCTCCCAGTCTTTGAATCTGGCTTTGTATAGTTGAAGACCTTCACCAATCACCCCAGCTGGAGGTTCGAAGACAACTAAAACGTTCTGATGTCTTGCTTCCCCCTAGAGTCTTCTCAAATGTGCTGCTGGCCTCTGTTGTCAGCAGCTTACAAATTCTAACACTAGTTCTCTCAGTGCTATGAGCCAGGCAAGACAGAAACCAGTCCCTCAGACAACCTTTGGACAATCCAGACATTGAATGCACAGTCCAATCTATTTTATCCCTTTCCCTGCAGGGACCCCAAATGGGGCTTTCCTTCTAGTTGCTCCATGGTATGCATCATAAGTGGAGGAGCACAAGCAGACCTCCAAACACCACAAATCTTCCTGCCAATTTTGCTGGATTTGCCTCTTGGTTTTCCAATAGCTTGGGTGCTGTAGCTTCTCAACTAGGTCCCAGAGTTCTCACAGAGTTATTTTTGCTCGTGTTGTTAACATAATGTCTCTCTGAGTGGAAGGAGGGCCTGCAGCTTCCTCTTTGCTGTCTTTCTGAAGTCACTCCCATGATGCACATTCAAACAAATGATTTTGGAATAACTGGATCTCTTCCTCACACCATACAACAGGTAATATTGTAACATTCTCTTGCATGATGACATAAAACAACTGCACTTATGGTGAGAAATTTTGAATTTGTGTAATAGTTGAATAACTATGTTGTACAACTCAGAACAATAGATATTGTTTATCAAGTATACATCATTAAAAATGTAAAAATAATTAAAACCTAAACAAACAAAATGCAATGAAATTCAGTCATAAATTAAACTAAAAATTACAAACAGCATTCCTAAAAAGTTTTTTAAATAAAAATCCGAATAGATCAAAATTTAGAATGTAAAATACAAAACCATATAAATACCACAAGAAAATTTTCCCTTTTAGGCTGTAAAAATGAGGAAAAATATCTTAACTAACATTGTTAGTCCAGAAGAAATGAGTTAAAATATTGATAAAGTTGGCTGCATAAACGTAAAATGATTTCACATGGCAAAAATGCTTTTTCAATACCATGAGCACATTAAAAACGATTGTGGAAAATTTGGGCACAACTGTGAGGAAATATCTGCAACTTTAATCATGGAAAGGGGGGCAAATGCCCTAGTACATTTGTAGGATATAAAAAGCTTTTCTGAAGAGAAGTAAAAACCAAAGACCCTATAGAACCTGGGCACGAAATATCAATTTGCCATGCAGGAGAAAAAAGAAAACAGGGATGGGTCTTAACCAGAAGAAAATGGCATGAATCTTGCTCACATTAGGGTAAATGCAAGTTTAAAAGTACACTGATACCCCATTTATCACCTATCAATCAGATTGGCAAAATTCAAAAGTCTGGCAACGCTCCTGGTGAAGCTCTGGGAAAACTTGCACTCTCATACATTGATGGAGAAAAGGCAATAGGTACGACCTTCATAGAGGGAAATTTGACAGTAATGGGTAAGATTACATGTGTTTTTGCCCTTAATCAGCAATAGTACATCTAGGAATCGATATAAAAGATACATTGTTAAAATTTGCTAAAGATTATGTCACAAGTCTGCTCTCACTTTGAGAAGTGAATTGAACAAGTCTGTTAGAGTCAGGATAGTCTAGATTATACTGTGGTAACAAACAACTCCTGTATCTCAGTGGCTTACAACAACAACGGTGTATTATCTGTTCACATACACAGACTTAGAACCAAAATGAAAACATCCTCATATTTTCACATGCATGGATATGGACATGAGTGCAGCGGTATGCTAGCAATCACGAGTCAAAGAGAAACTGGCATATGAACGAATACACTCACACAGAGCCCTATTTAGAGACTGATTGGCTTGGCTTGTACATCCTGTTTTTATGAGAGACATGAACAGCTCCAGGCTCCAAGGGATTCTGAGATGGAGGCACAAGAATATCTGCCCTCAGCCATGGAACTTCCCCCATATGATAAAAAGTGTATGAAAGCTTACAAAAGCACATGAGGCTTATAAAAGGTGTTGAGCACTTTGGACATTAAACGTTGTGACAATGCATAGATAGGCAGTACTCTTGTGCAGAGAGGCGTCGTCCTCTGGGCTTCTAACTCAAGAGGGAGATGCACCCCAGATGTCCTATAGGCAGTGAAATGGAGCTGGCCAGACTGGGTCGGATAGAGTGGCTAGGACGCTGGAGTCCTCTATTTCCAGCAGGAGGAGCTGTAGACAGAGAGGAAGGGGTCAGGGCCAGGTCACATCCATTTCCCCTCCCTGCTCTCCCCTCCTTTACTTTCCACCCAATCCAGGCTTCATCACCTGAACTATTGCACAGAGCTCCTCCTTGCTGGTTTGCCCACCTCAAGGCTTGCCTGCTCCAGTCCCTCCATCACAACCACCACATTGCTCTTTGTCAAGCCCAGGGCCTTTGAACACTCTCCTCCTTGGCTCAGACAGTCCCTGGCTCCTCACAACCCACAGTCGCTGGTCTAGCATGGCAGACCTCTAGATTGGCAGCCTCCGCAGCCTCACTCCCTTCTCAACCCCTCCAGGGTTGCTGCTTCACTCACACACTATACCCCATCCACCATTTTGGTCTGGGGGTGCCCAGCCTTTCTGCTCAGCCTCCCCAGCTGTATATCTCTCCTGAGACTACCTCCAGTCCTTCCTCTCCAGGCTCATCATTGAAATTTAGCCAAGAACACAACTTGTGAAAGCGCCCAGGCTCTACACCTTGACGGGAAGCTCCCTGAAGGCAGGGATCAGCTCTCCTTCCGGATAGGCTCTTATCACCTGTGTGTATGTCCTTCCTCCCCAGACACACACAGCAGACTGCGGGGGGCTGGGTAGCAAGCTCTGGGGTGGGAGTCAGGACACGTGGTTTCCACATGATATGCTGCATGCTCTGGGGCAAGTCGCTGCCACTCTCAGGGCCTCAGTTTCCTTGTTTCTTGACATCAGGGCACTGGACATTGGCTGTTGAGCACAAAGCTTGATAAGCTAATGATTCTCTCAGCAACCGTCAGCTGACATCTCCGGCATCATCAGACTGAGGAGCCTGTATGTCCCCACTTAGGCCCTGCTTACCAAAACACCCTCCCATTTCCCAACTTTCTCCACCTTGTGTTCTCTTTCCAGGACCAGGCTACCCGGTGCGATGCAGGGATGGAACAGCAAAGTGGAGTCAGAACGGGCTTGGGGAGAGTCTCAGACTCAGCAGAGCCTCAGCCACCTCCAGCTTCCGCTGCCACTCTGAGGCAGGAACCGAGGCCCGGTCAGAAGCTTTGGGGGCCTGCAAAGGAAAGCGTGTGAGAGAAGGGGGGCTGAGAACCCACACCTCCCCCCTCATGTGACAAGTGCCCCTTCAGTCCCCAGTTCCACTGAAGGCCCCACCCACCCCTAGGCCTCTGCTCTTCCTGTTCACAAAGCTCTGCCCCCGCCAGGGTTAGGGACGCCACTATTTTCCCAGAATCTGTGGCTGCAGCAGAAGGGAATCAAGGTTGGCACAAGGCTGGAGGATCAGAGTTGGGCATCTAGAAGCAAGGAAAGAAGAGGCTGCGGGATTAAAACCTCTGGCAGACACATCCTACCAGTAGATAGAGAGGGGCAGGCATTTGTAATATATTTGGATGTGGGAGTATGAGCTGCCGCCTTCTCCTCCCCTCCTTCTCCTCTTCCACATCCCCCTGTTCCTGCTTCTCGTCCTCCTCCTCCTAATCTGCCACTGCGTCCTCTTCTTCGTCTATCTCCCACGGCACCAAGCACAAAGCTGGGCACCCAAACACAATACACAACTAGCACCATGGTCCTGCTCACTCTACTCACCTGCTGGGAAGTGCAGGGGGCCTGAGGGAATCCCTGGAAAGAGAAATTGTCAGTTGCATCTTCAAGGCTGCTGGAGTCCAGGATGGAGACAAGGATTCTGGGGTATGAGCTATCAGCAGAGTCCCCTGGGAGCTTTCCTGCAGGAGCAGAGAGCACAGGTTGGAGTCAGGTTCCAGGCCAGCCATGGGGAGGAGACGTGGGCATGTTTTGTGATTGGCATAGGAGCCCAGGATGTCAGAGCAGGAATGACCTTGAATACCAGCCAGTCCTTCTTGTCACCTTGCAACTGGCCCAGAGAGGAGAAGTACTTTCTCCCCACGGTCACGTGGCAAGTTGCAGTAGGGTTAGAGATGGATCCCAGGACTTGAGGACACAGAGGAAGGGGTCTGGGCAGTGGCTGGGGTGGGATCCTCCCCCACTGGCCCCGGACTCTCCTTACCTCCCCAGGCGGTTGCACAGGGCTGGGCCTCCAGCTGGGCCATGATGTCCTCCTCCCCAGATGGGAGAGACTGGGGACAGCTTAGGTGAGCCTTTCCCACCGGCCCCACCCCACTCTACCTCACCCCCAGTCTGAGTTCTCATCTCACCATGGGCCTCTTTGACCTCCCCAGATCTCCGCTTCCCACCAGCACTTGATAGATAACAGAGCTGGGGAAGCTAAGGCCTGAGAAGTATCGCCCAAGGCCATATCAAAATTCGGAGGTAGAACTGGTGACAGAGCTACTCAGGCTCCCTGCACCGAAACCCAGGCTCCCTCCCTGGCCAGCGACACTCACTGAAGACTCCTCCTTGAATGGCCACCTTCTTTACAGGGCCGTGAGCCTTGGGAGAGGTGGCCCCACTCCTTATCAGCCCTTGAGGCAGGTGCTTCTTTAGGTGCTCTTGCTCCCCATTCAGGGCACTCTCGTCAGGCAAGACCGTGGGATTCTCCCTACAGTGGAGGATTGCAGGTCTCAAATCAGTCACATTTAAAGGAGGTCCGCTCCCCCTGCCCTTGTCAGACAGGATACTCACGAGAAGAGGGCATCCTTGTGACACTCGAAGGCCTCAAAGAGACAAGAGCGCTCCTCATCCTCAACTTGGTTAGTGATGCCGTGGTTGTGGCAGTGGGCACGGTGAGTTCTAGCTCTTCTGGCTCCAAGGTCAGTCCCGCATGGGGCTTCAGCCTCACGCCCAATGGTGGAGCTGGAGGGGCAAAAGGGCACAGCAGGCATTTCCTCCGGATCCGTGGTTCTAGAGCCAGGAGTGGAGGTCACAATGGCCACGTGATCCCCTACCCTCAAAGTGCTTCCTCTGCCCTTGGAACAGCCCATCTGAGGTGACTGGATTCTGCTCCAGCCTGCTCACTGCTGATACCAGGTTGCATCCTCCCTCTTGCTCATGTAGCCTCCTTCCCAGGAAGCCCCACTCACGCATTAGCCTTGTTCCGTGAAACTCTTGGGGTGGATCCCATATACTTGCAACCCAATTATTATTCTCCTTGCTTACCTTCACTCCACAGAGACCCCCCTTTCAGACATACGCATGCACCCTTGTGCCCCCTCAACAATCACTACTCCTCAGGCATCATCCTGTACTCTGCTATACACAACTATTACTCCCCGCATCCACTTCCACAACTGTCTTCCTGACCGCCTGCTTTCACTCATCCCTACCCATGATTCTAGGCCCCTGGCGCTCAGTTCCAGTATTAGCTTCCCCACATTCAATTTTCTCTCACGCTCCATTCTGACTTTTTTCTTGGACCTCGCAGCAATCTTCATTATTCTCTTGCTCCCGCTTTAAGCTGACACTCCTTTTCGTACCCCATGAAATCACAGTACCAGGCGGGATCCCAGGCCCCTCTTTCAATAATTGTTTTCATTCATTCATCCCCTCGATTATTCATTTAACAGATGTTTGTTGAGCCCCCTACCGAACCCCAGACCTGATCTCATCAACCGCCAACTCCCCACTGCACTGATTTCTTACACCAACGCACCGTCTCTGCTTTCACGTGAACCCACACATTGCCTCCACAGTCTCCCAACGATCTTCCATGCTCCTCATCACGCTTCAACAATGTTGCTTCAGCGCACACCCGCCCCCCAACCCCCGGCGTCCCGACGCACACACACACACACACACACACACAC
This sequence comes from Phataginus tricuspis, assembly GCA_029783875.1. Lineage (NCBI taxonomy): Eukaryota > Metazoa > Chordata > Mammalia > Pholidota > Manidae > Phataginus > Phataginus tricuspis. Next base: position 56,305,490 of record JAQQAC010016209.1, on the reverse strand, counting down.
ACACACACACACACGGAGTGCACCAACTCCTCTCAGGCAGCTCAATCATTCACTACTGCCCCCACCTCAGAATCAAACGCAGGAGCATGGGCCCTGACCCAGGTGGGCTGGGGCAAGGAGTCCTCCCACCAGGGGTTCCTCCAAAGAGGGGGAGGCAGGGGACGGAGTGGGACATCGGGGGCAGGTGACGTAACCATGCTGAGGTGCAGAGGGGAAGGGATTGGGGATCCAGAGCCAGAGGGAGGGAGGAAAGAAGAGGTGTGGAGAGCAAGGGTCATATTCCTGATGCCAGCCCGTGGTTACCTCAGCCTCCAACGGGTCAGAATCAACTGGCAGTGACGACAGGCATGACGGAAGACCTGGCTCTCATTCCACTTCCCGCCCTTCCCACAAAGGCCAATGAGCGTCCAGCACTACCTTCCACCTCCCACCGCTGCGGCAGGCGACCAATGAGCTTCGAGTTCCACCAACGCTCACCCGCCCCCCCAAAGTCCCGCCCCCTCGCCTCCCCACGGCCACTCCTTCTGCTCACTTTACTCGGCCAGCCAGTAACTCGTGAAGCGGAGTCTTGTGCTCCCCAAGCCCTGTTTCCCAGACTGTTCTCTCTCTGGATGTGAAATATTATATGTGCGTGCGCTTGTTAAACTGATGGCCTTGGAATTTAGTAATTTACTTTTACAAAATTCAGCATGTGTTCTTGGGATCGATCCATGTCAGGGATTCCTAATCAGGGGCGATTTTCGACCCCCAGGCAACATTTGGCAGTGTCTGGACTCACTCTGGTCCATATTCCTGCGTCTCTGTTTCTGAGCTCCCTGTGCAGTCCCACACATAAATCTGTCTATTCCTGTGTCAACACTAGAGTGTCTTAATTTTTATCTCTTGGTAAGACATCTTGGTCTGTGGCAGGGCAAGTCCCCACGTCTTATTCATCATCTTCAGGCATATCTTCGCTGTTCTTTGCCTTTTGCCCTTCCATATAAGCGTTAGGACCAGCATGCCCTGCTCCCTGAAAACTCATTTGAAACACAGTTGGATAGCGTTTTC
>JAQQAC010016209.1:56233661-56303943 GCA_029783875.1 Phataginus tricuspis | reverse complement strand
CTCCAGTATTCCTCCCTAATGACCATACCTTTCTGAATCATTTTCATTTATACCTCTGTAATTTCCCAAGAACAACCTGATATATTTTTGGCTGCACCTCTCTAGTATTTTTCTTTTCCATATGTCATATGTAAATAATAATGTACATAGTGTTTTATATCTCCTTTTTCATATATAAATGTGTGTATATATATATATATTTATACACACACATACTCTTGATTTTCATTCATGTCATTAAAGTTACTTTCAAAATATTTTCTCAGGCTGTTAATATCTCATTGAATTGATGACTCAATAAATGGGTGGATGTGTGTGCATGTATATCCATGGGTATACCTCTGTGTTTGTAGGTGTGTATATGCATTTTTATTGCTTCCTTACTGTTGATCATCTAGGTTGCTCCTGGTTTTTCTTTATCTAAACAAAGCTGCCAAATGCATCATAATGCACAAATACCGGTGACTTTCAAGATCATTTTCTGAACAAACATTGCTAAAAGAGGAAATGAAGTGTCAAAGGACATGGGCAGTTTCACAGGGGTGTGCGTTATTAAATGGCCATCTATAAAGATAATATAAGTGTAACTTTATAATGTGCAGTAATATTATAAGAGGACCCCGATACTTGTATTATTTTCTGCAATTGTCATTGCAATCATTTCTGCATTTTCCCAATGTTTTATCAGGGAAACAGGAGGGTTTTTTTATTTTTATTTATTTTAAACATATTTTAAACAAATTGTATATGACTATAATAGGAAATATCTTTAAAAATGAAAATGTAACAAAAGAAAGTAAAAATCCTAATACTGCTACTTGAGAAAATACATTTTTAACAGATATCTACATACCTTTATATTTATAATACAGTATGCATTGCTTCATTGGAGGGTATTTTCATTAAAACAGTTCTCTGGGATCTTCTAAATCATTAAATATTCTCCTTTAATTCTATTGTTATATAATATTCCTTCATAGAGATGATCTATAATTTCTACAACCAAGTTCTCCTGGGTTATGTTGAAAACAGTTCTGATTTTTTACTTGTAAGATCAGTTGTATTATGAACATCTTTATGCCTGAATGCCTTGGAATATTTTATTGCTTCCTATTCCTTACTATTAGAATTGCAGACTGATAGATATGGATGTGTCAAATATTTTTCTTAGTCTGTTGCCAAATGTTTCTCCCCTAAAATATACATCAACCAGTAGTGTAGAAGAGTGCACATATGCATGCCCAACTTCTTAAATTGGTCAAAATATTCTTTTAAGTTTTATGAAATTGAAGTGGTTTGCTCATTTTTCTTTCATTACTTTGTTTTACAAGTATATTTTAAAAAAAAGAAATCAAGCACATTAAAATGTGGATAACAAACACTTCAGACATTATTTTCTATTCCTTTACATGCCTTCTCTATCCATCTATAAGCACTTTTTAAAAATTACAGAACCATACTGAATATATTTTATCCTGTAATTTACTTCCCAATGTATTGCAAACATACCTAAAATATCTGTGGCTATTCAATTTTCTTCTTCAACTCACTGTCATTGTATAGAGCTGGAATTTTTTTAAAGAGCGCCCTCATTTTGGATATCAATATAGTTCCCATATTTTTCCCATTAAATCCAACTTAATAGTGAATTTTTTCAATCGAATTTCTTTTTCCCCCAGGTAAATGCATTTAACATTCCTTTACCTAGCACACACTGTGAGTTAACACTTAAAAATCAAGAGGAGGGTCAGAAATGTTTATTTTAAAGGAAGAAAAAGAAGCATCTTTAAGGAGCCATTTATAGTTAACACATTTTTACAAACTATAAAGATAAGAAAACAAAGTCCCCGTCTTGGTGGAAGAAAAGCTTACTTATGTGAGGCTATATACAGACCCTCATTTTAGGCCAATGTAGCAATACTGAAGGACAAAGAAGCCCTTACTTTTAAGGTTTATGTCTGCAGGATATGAATTGATGTTATTTATTCATACAAATTGTATATCTTATTTTGTTGTTATATTTCTGTATCCCATTATATAAAGGGTTCAGAAATAGCCCCCCATCCCCTTGCCCTGAGATGGATAGCTGTTGGTAGTCTATGTTCAGCACTAGGAGGGATCTGGCCTCAGTTTTGATCTGATCAGGATAAAATACATCTCATGACCACTGGGAAAATAAGCTGAAAATAATGAGGGGGTGGGGAAGAGAGAGAGGAGAGAGAGGGGGGGAGAGGGAGAGGGAAAAAGGGAGAGAGAGAGAGATGCCAGAGCTGAGTAACTAGGAGAAACCATTGCCAGAATAGTGATGCAGTGCTGCTTGGGAAAAAAGTCATTTAATGGCTATCATCCTAAGAATCCAACTAATTATATAAACAGAGTGAAAATTCTCTTGACAATATGTAATGAGATTTTGGATTAAGAGGAAAAAATGTTATATTATTACAGGAAATGTTATCCCTGTATTTAAGAATAGAAATTATAAAACATCATGATATAAACAAAATTAAAACTAACATTTTGAGCAGTCACATATAAAAAATTACATATATTTTTAAATCCTTGAAGAAGTAGGTATTATTTTCTTTCAAACCTCACATTTAATTAAGCACAAAATTCTGTTGGTTTTATCCACATAATATTGTAGAATGTGGCCCCTTCTCTCCATTCCTCCTGCTATGTTTCTGGTTCAAGCCCCGAACATCTCTCACTCAGAATGTTACAATATCTTCAGGCTGAACTCTGTATCCAGTCTTGATCAGCCGTAATTCACCCTCTCTCTTGCAGCTAGAAAAGGTATCTAAAACTTTATATCATTTCATGAAATACCCATGCTTAATATTTTTTTCCTTTACAAATGTTTTTTTAATATGTTATTTATTTTGGTATCATTAATCTACAATTACATGTGCAATATAATGGTTATTAAACTACCATTCATCAGGTCCCCCCACCATCCCCATTACAGTCACTGTCCATCACCGTAGTGAGATGTTATAGAATCACTACTTGTCTTCCCTGAGTTGTACAGTCCTCCCCGTGCCCTCCAAACATTACGTCTGCTAATCATAATGCCCCTTTTTCCCTCTTACCCCTCCCTTCCCGCCCATCTTCCCCAGTCCCTTTCCCTTTGGTAACTATTAGTCCTTTTTTGGGTTCTGTGAGTCTGCTGCTGTTTTGTTCCTTCAGTTTTTTTTTCTCTTTGTTCTTATACTACACATATGAGTGAAATCATTTGATACTTGTCTTTTTTGGCTTGGCTTATTTCACTGAGCATAATACCCTCTAACTCCATCCATGTTGTTGCAAATGGTAGGATTTGTTTTCTTCTTATGGCTGAATAATATTCCATTGTGTATATGTACCACATCTTCTTTATCCAAACATCTACTGACGGACAATTAGGTTGCTTCCATTTCTTGGCTATTTAAATAGTGCTGCAATAAACATAGGGGTGCATCTGTCTTTTTAAAACTGGGCTGCTGCATTCTTAGGGTAAATTCCTAGGACTGGGATTCCTGGGTCAAATGGTATTCCTATTTTGAGTTTTTTGAGGAACTTCCATACTGCTTTCTACAATGGTTGAACTAATTTGCATTCCCACTAGCAGTGTAGGAGGGTTCCCTTTTCTCCACATCCTCACCAACATTTGTTGTTGTTTGTGTTTTGGATGTTGGCCATCCTCACTGGTGTGAGGTGATATCGCATTGTGGTTTTAATCTGCATTTCTCTGATGATTAGCAATGTGAAGCATCTTTTCATGTGCCTGTTGGCCATCTGAATTTCTTCTTTGGAGAAGTGTCTATTCATGTCCTCTGCACATTTCTTAACTGGATTATTTGCTTTTTGTTTGTTAAGGTGTGTGAGTTCTTTATGTATTTTGATTGTCAACCCCTTATCAGATACATCGTTTATGAATATATTTTCCGATATTGTAGGATGTCATTTTGTTCTACTGATGGTGTCCTTTGCTGTACAGAAGCTTTTCAGCTTGATATAGTCCCACTTGTTCATTTTTCCTTTTGTTTCCCTTGCCCGGGGAGATAAGTTCATAAAGAAGTCGCTCATGTTTATGTCCAAGAGATTTTTGCCTATGTTTTTTTCTAAGAGTTTTATGGTTTCCTGACTTACATTCAGGTCTTTGATCCACCCTGAGTTTACCTTTGTGTATGGGGTTAGACAGTAGTCCAGTTTCATTCTCTTACATGTAGCTGTCCAGTTTTTCCAACACCAGCTGCTGAAGAGTCTGTCATCTCCCCATTGTATATCCAAGGCTCCTTTATCAAATATTAATTGACTGTAGGTGTTTGGGTTAATGTTTGGATTTTCTATTTTGTTCCACTGGTCTGTGGGTCTGTTTTTGTGCCAGTACCAAATTGTCTTGATTACTGTGGCTTTGTAGTAGAGCTTGAAGTCAGGGAGCGTAATTCCCCCTGTTTTATTCCTCCTTCTCAGGATTGCTATGGCTTTCGGGGTCTTCTCTGGTTCCATATGAATTTTAGAATTATTTGTTCCAGTTCATTGAAGAAAGCTGTTGGTAGTTTGATAGGGATTGTGTTGAATCTGTAGATTGCTTTAGGTAGAATAGCCATTTTGACAATATTTATTCTTCCTAGCCAAGAGCATGGGATGCATTTCCATTTGTTAGTGTCCTCTTTAATTTCTCCTAGGAGTTTCTTGTAGTTTTCAGAGTACAAGTCTTTCACTTTCTTCGTTAGGTTTATTCCTAGGTATTTTCTTCTTTTTGATGCAATTGTGAATGCAATTGCTTTTCTGATTTCTCTTTCTGTTAGTTCATCGTTAGTGTATAGGAAAGCAACAGATTTCTGTGTGTTAATTTTGTATCCTGCAACTTTGCTGAATTCAGATATTAGGATATTAGTTCTAGTAGTTTTTGAGTGCAGTCTTTAGGGTTTTTTATGTACAATATCATGTCATCTGCAAATAGTGACAACTTGACTTCTTCTTTACCAATCTGGATGCCTTGTATGTCTTTGTTTTTTCTGATTGCTGTGGCTAGGACGTCCAGTACTATGTTGAATAACAGTGGAGAGAGTGGGCAACCCTGTCTTGTTCCCGATCTTAGATGAAAAGCTTTCAGCTTCTCTCTGTTAAGTATGATGTTAGATGTGGGTTTGTCATATATAGCCTTCATGATGTTGAGGTACTTGCCATCTATACCCATTTTGTTGAGAGTTTTAATCATGAATGGATGCTGAATTTTGTCAAATGCTTTTTCATCATCTGTGGAGATGATCATGTGGTTTTTGTTCTTCTTTTTGTTGATGTGGTGGATGATGTTGATGGATTTTCGAATGTTGTACCATCCTTGTATCCCTGGGATGAATCCCACTTGATCATGGTGTATGATCCTGTTGATGTGTTTTTGAAATCACTTTGCTAATATTTTGTTGAGTATTTCTGCATCTATGTTCATCAGGGATATAGGTCTGTAATTTTCTTTTTTAGTGAGGTGTTTGCCCGGTTTTGGTATTAGAGTGATGCTGTCTTCATAGAAAGAGTTTGGAAGTATTCCCTCCTCTTCTATTTTTTGGAAAACTTTAAGGAGAATGGGTGTGATTTATTCTCTATATATCTGGTAGAATTCAGAGGTCAATCCATCAGGTCCGGGGGTTTTGTTCTTGGGTAGTTTTTTGATTACCACTTCAATTTCGTTGCTGGTGATTGGTCTGTTTAGTTTTTCTGTTTCTTCTTTGTTCAGTCTTGGGAGGTTGTATTTTTCTAAGAAGTTGTCCATTTCTTCTGGGTTTTCCAGCTTGTTAGCATATAGATTCTCATAAAATTCTCTTATAATTCTTTGTATTTCTGTAGGGTTCGGCGTTATTTTTCCTTTATCATTTCTGATTCTGTTTATGTGTGTAGATTGTCTTTTTCTCTTAATGAGTCTGGCTAGGGTTTATCTATTTTGTTTATTTTTTCAAAGAAGCAGCTCTTGGTTTCATTGATTTTTTCTATTGTTTTATTCTTCTCAATTTTATTTATTTCTTGTCTGATGTTTATTATGTCCCTTCTTTTGGTGACTTTGGGCCTCATTTGTTCTTCTTTTTCCAATTTCAGTAATTTTGTCTTTAGACTATTCATTTGGGAATGTTCTTCCTTCTTTAAATAGGCCTGGATTGCAATGTACTTTCCTCTTAGAACTGCCTTTGCTGCGTCCCACAGAAGTTGTGGCTTTGTGTTGTTGTTGTCATTAGTCTCCATATATTCTTTGATTTCCATTTGATTTGGTTGTGAACCCATTGGTTAATTAGGTGAATGTTGTTAAGTCTTCATGTTATTTGTGAGACTTTTTGATTTCTTTCTAAAATTTATTTCTATTTTTATACCTTTCTGATCTGAGAAGTTGATTTGTAGGATTTCAATATTTTTGAATTTACTGAGGTTCTTTTTGTTGCCTAGTATGTGGTCTATTCTGGAAAATGTTCCATGTGCACTTGAGAAGAATGTGTATCCTACTGCTTTTGGGTGCAGAGCTCTGTAGATGTCTGTTAGGTCCATCTGTTCTAGTGGGTTGTTCAGTGTCTCTGTGTCTTTACTTATTCTCTGTCTCGTTGATCTGCCCTTTGGAGTTAGTGGTGTGTTGAAGTCTCCTAAATGAATGCATTCCTGTCTATTTCCTCTTTAATTCTGTTAATATTTTTTTCACATATGCTGGCACTCCTGTGTTTTGTGCCTATATATTTATAATGGTTATATCTTCTTGTTGGACTGACCCGTTTATCATTATGTAATGTCCTTCTTTATCTCTTGCTACTTTCTTCGTTTTGAAGTTTTTTCTGTCTGATACAAGTACTGCAATACCTGCTTTTTTCTCTTTGTTGTTTGCATGAAATATCTTTTTCCATCCCTTCACTTGTAGTCTGTGTATATCTTTCAGTTTGAGGTGAGTCTCTTGTAAGCAGCATATAGATGGGTCTTGCTTTTTTATCCATTCTGTTACTCTGTGTCTTTTGATTGGTGCATTCAGTCCATTTACATTTAAAGTGATTGTTGATAGATATGTACTTATTGCCATTGCTGGCTTTAGATTCATGGTTACCAAAGTTTCAAGTGTTGCTTCTTTAGTATCTAACAATCTAACTTAACTTTCTTGTTAAGTTATTGTAAACACTGTCTGATGTTTCTTTATTTCTCTCCCTTCTTATTCTTCCTCCTCCATTCTTTATATCCTAGGTGTTTTATTCTTTGCCTTTAGTTAGTATTTGGATTGTATGCTTTCTTTGCTATGATTTTATTTTCTCTGGTGACATATTTTTAGCCTTAGGGTTGCCTCCCTCTAGAGCAGTCTTTTACGATATCCTGTAGTGGTGGTTTATGAGAGACAAACTCTCTCAACTTTCTCTTGTCTGGAAATTGTTTAATCCCTCTGTCATATTTAAATGATAATCATGCTGGATACAATATTCTTGGTTCGAGGCCCTTCTGTTTCATAACGTTAAATATTTCATGCCATTCTCTTCTGGCCTGTAAGATTTCTGTTGAGAAGACTGACGATAGTCTGATGGGTTTTCCTTTGTAGGTGATCTTTTTTCTCTCTCTAGCTGCCTTTATTACTCTGTCTTTATCTTTGATCTTTGCCATCTTAATTATTATATGTCTTGGTGTTGTATTCCTTGGGTCCCTTGCGTTGGGAGATCTGTGGGCTTCCATGGACTGCGAGACTATTTCCTTTCCCCAGCATGGGAAAGTTTTCCACAATTATTTCTTCAAAGACACTTTCTCTCCCTTTTTCTCTCTCTTCTTCCTCTGGTACTCTTATAATGCGAATATTGTTCTGTTTGGATTTGTCACACAGTTCTCTTAATATTCTTTCATTCCTAGAGATCCTTTTATCTCTCTCTGCCTCAGCTTCTCTGTATTCCTATTCTCTTATTTCTATTCCATTAACAGTCTCTTGCATCTCATCCAGTCTGCTGTTAAGACTGTCGTTGGCTTGTCTGATTTCTGCTTTGTCTTTCCTCACTTCCCTCACTTCCTTCCTCAGCTCTTGCACATTTTTCTGTAGATCCATCAGCATGGTTATGACTTTTATTCTGAATTCTTTTTCAGGAAGACTGTGAATTTCCATCCCTTCAGGCTCCCTCTCTGGGGTTGTCTGGCTGATCTTAGTCTGGACCATATTCCTCTGTCTATTCATGGCTATACAAGTGGTCGCTGGTAGTTGCTACATATGTCAGCTGGGCTCTTTAATACTTTAAAAAGAAAGAAAAAGAAAGAAGGAAAGAATGAAAAAAAGAAAGAAAAGAAAAGGAAAAAGAAAGAGGAGAAAAAACAAAAAACAAAACAAAACAAACAAACAAACAAAAAGTGCCCACCTGGAGTATATTTTTTGAGGATGCTGTAGGTGGCACTGTTGCCCCACTATTCCACAGCCATGGCTGCTCCACTCTGCAGGGCCCTTTTAGCTCTGGCCAGGGTGGGAATGAATGGGAGGCTGTTGATCTCTGTGGGAAGTCTAAGTGTGGCCACCCTTTCCCAGTCACCAGCTAAGGGGTCCAAAACTCCCCAGGACTCCCAGCCTGCTGTGCTCAGCATGCCAGGGTGATCTGGCTCCTCCACTGGCCTCCTGTCTCTTTACAACTGCTGAAAAAAGCACCCGCTTTTCTTTTTTTTTTTTCCTTCTCAGGAGCCAGCTGCAAGCACCCTGGCATGTTCCCCGCTCAGATCCTGCACCCTCTGTCTCTCCAATCTCTGCTACACCATGCGATGTGTGTCAGTGCTCCCCGCGCAGATAACCGTGGCTGGTTATTTTGCAGGGTGTACTTCCACTCCCTCCTGGCTCTGAATCCTTTCCTCTCGCCAGTGCGCTGGGGTGAGGGAGTGCTCGCGTCCCACTGGGTCCCAGCTCTGTATCTTACCCACCTCATGGGGTACTGAGTCCTCTCTGGTGTAGCTGCACGCTGTGCACTTTCCTGTGTATTCTGGTCTCTCTTTTAGGAATAGTTGTATTTGCTGTATTTTCTTAGATATGTATAGTTTTGGGAGGAGATTTCTGCCCCCCTGCTCACGCCGCCATCTTCCCAGAAGTCCCCATGCTTAATTTTGTGCATAATTAGATGTCATAATTGAGAGAAAATAATACCTAAGAGAATTTTTCAGATGAAGGTAATTTCTGCCTGTAGTAACTTTTTATAACAGCTTTTTAAAATATAATTTGAGTATCACACTGTTTGTCCATTTAAAATGTACAATTCAATGTTTTCTGGTATATTCACAGAATTGTGCAATCATTGCCACAGTCAATTTTAGAACATTTTCATCACCCCATAAAGAAACCCCATACCCATTAGCATCCTTCATTTCTCCCCAACCCAGCCAGTCCTATGCAACCAATAATCTATTTTTGATGTCTGTAGATTTGCCAGTGAAGAACATTTACATTAAGGGACTCATGCAATGTGTGGTCCTTGTTACTAGCTTTTTAAACTTCACTTATTTTCAAGATCCATCCATGTTGTAGCATGTATCAGTACTTCATTACTTTTTATTGTCAATAATGTCCCAGTGTATGGATATAGCACATTGTGTTTGTCAGTGATGGACATTGGTTTGTTTCCACTTTTCAGCTATTATAGAAATGCTATTATGAACAAGCCTCTTCATAGACACATGTTTTCAATTCTTTTGGGTCTACACTGAAGAATGAAACTGCTGGTCATATAACAATGTTGCACCTTTTGAGAAATTGTAAGAGTGCTTCCAATAGAGGCTGTGACATTTTATATGCTGACTAGCAGTGTATAAGGATTCCAATTCCTGCACATACTTGCCAAGACTTATTACCTTTTCAAATTATAGCCATCCTTGAAGGTGTAATGTGGTATTTGATTGTGATTTTTAAATTTATTTCCCTGAAGATTAAGTTGAACATCTATTAATTTGCTTATTTGCTTTTTTATTGTGTTTTCTGTAGAGAAATGTCTGTCTAGATCCTTTGCAAATATTTTTTTCAAAATTAGGTCATTCGTCTCATTATTTTGTTGAAAGTGTTCTGTATATATTTCTGATGGAAGTTCCTCATCAAATATATGATTTCAAATGCTTCCTCCAATTCCATGGGTTATTTTTGAACTTTCTTTGTGATATATTTTGAAGCACAATGTTTTCAGTATCAATGAAGTCCAACTTATTTACCTTTCTTCTGTCACTTGTGCTTTGGGTGTTGAATCTAATGACACTTCAACCCAAGTTCATGAACGATTGCTTCTATAATTTCTTCTACAGTTTTAATAATTTTAGCTATTACATTTGGGTTTGTGATTCATTTTGAGTTTTTGTAATGTGAGAAAAGAATCTATCTTCATTATTTTGCATGTAGATATGCAGTTGTTCCTGTACCAACTGCTGAGAAGACTATTCTTTTCTCATTGAATTGGAACCCTTGCCAAAAGTTGATTGACCAAAAATATAGGGTTTATTTCTGGTCTTTTAATTATATTTTGTTGATAAATATATGTGTCCTATGCCAGTACTACAGTATTGATTATTGTAGCTTTATGATAAGTTTTGGAATCAAGAAGATCTGCGTGTTTTACAATTCTATATACATTTTCAAATCAATTTGTCTATTTCTACAAAGAAGACAGCCAAGGCTCTGGTAGGAATTATGTAAAATATATGGATCAATTTGTGTAGCATTGTCAACTTAGCAATGTTAAGTTTTCCAATCCATGGACATGGGATATCTTACATTTATGTTGGTCTTTAATTTCTATCAACAATGTTTTGTTGCTTTCAGAATAGCAGCTTGCACTTACTGTATGAAATTTCTTCTCAAGTTTTTAACTATTTTGGATGCTGCTTTAAATAGAGTTGTTTTCCTAATTCCATTTTTGGTTTTCTCATTGCTACTGTATAGAAATGTTACAGATTTCTGTACATTGATCTCTTATTCCAAAACTTGCTGGACTCACCTATTAGTTTGAATATATTTTAACAGACTCCTTAGGATTTGCTACATAATAAATTATGTTATCTTCTTTTCCAATCTGGATGCCTTTTACTTCATTTTCTTGCCTAGTCTTCTTGGCTATAACCTCCAAATAAAATGTTAGCTAGAAGTGGCAAGAGTGGATACCCATGTCTTGTTCCTGATGTTAAGGAGGAAAGCATTTACTCTTTCACCATTAAGTGTGATGCTAACTGTGGGTTTTTGTAGATGCCCTTTTTCAGATTGTGGAAGATCCCATGTATGCCTAATTTTTGGAGTGTTTTTACCATGAAAGGGTGTTGGATTTTATCACATGCTTTTTCTGGGTCTATGAGATGATCTTGTCTTTTTTATTCCTTATTGTATTGGTCTGGTGTATTACATTAAGCAATTTTCATATGTTAAATCAATTTTGCATTCCTTGAATAAAACTCACTTGGATCATGTACATTAATGAATTCAGTTTGCTGGTATTTTGTTGGGGATTTTTCCTCAACATATGTTGAGAAAATAAATATACCTATATTCATAAAGCATATTGTTTTGTGTTTTATTTTTCTTGTGTTGTGCTGGTTGGTTTTGTTACCAGGATAACACTGGCCTAATGAGTTGGTGAAATGGCATTCATTTTTCTTTGAATGTGTGGTAAAATTCACCAGTGAAGTCATCTGTGTATAGATTTATTTTTGTAGAACTTAAAAAACTGTTATAACTTTAGTTACTATACATCCATTCAGATTTTCTATTTCTTTTTTGAGTCAGTTTCAATAGTTTTTGTCTATCTAGGAAATTTTCTATTTCATATGTGTGATCTAATTTGTTGGTATACAACAGTTCATAGTTTTCCTTTATAATCCTTTTTATATCTGATATCACCTTCTTCATTCCTGATTTTTAAAATTTGTTTCTTCTCCCTTTTCTCTTGGTCTAGCTAAATGTTTGTCAATATTGTTGATCTTTTTAAAGAACCAATTTCAGGTTTTGATTTTTCTTTGTTGTTTTCTGCTCTTCATTTCATTAATTTCTCTTTTAATTTCTAGTGTTTCCTTCCTTCTGCTTCCATTATTATTAATTTACTCTTATTTTTCTCATGTCTTAATGTGGAAATTTATGAATTGAGATCTTTCCTTTTATTTAATATAGGCACTTACAGCCTATATTTACACTTGCATTTCCTTCTAAACACTGCTTTAGTTGCACCCCGTAGTTTTGATATATTGTGTTTTTAGTTTCCTTTATCTCAAAGTATTTTCGAATTTCTCTTGTGATTTCTGCAATTCTATACGAATTTTAAAATCAATTGTCTATTTCTACAAAGAAGACAGCTGAAGCTCTGACAGGAATTATGTAAAATACATATCCTTCTGTTATTTATTTCTACTTTTATTTCATTGTGTTTGGGGGACATACATTGTATTATTGAAATTATTTTAAATTTATTTGGGCTTGTTTAATGCTCTAAAATATGGTCTCTCCTGGAGAATATTCCATGTGTAGTTGAGAAGAATGTTTATTCTATTATCGTTTGGTGGAGTGTTCTCTATAAGTCTGTTAGGTCTAGTTGGTTTATAATGTTCAAATTTTCTATTTCAAGGTTGCTCTCTGCCTGGTAGTTCTATCCATTATTGAAAATTACTCATTGAAGTCTCACACTGTTATTATTGAATTGTGTATTTCTTTATTTATTTCTGCTAATTTTTCCTTCATTTATTTTAGGGCTCCGTTTTTAGTTGTATATATACTTATAATTTTTGTTTCTTCCTCAGGGATTGAAACATTTATCATTGTAATGTATCCCTCTTTATCTCTGGCAACAATATTTTTACTTTAAAGTCTGTTTTGTATAATAGTATAGCCACATCAACTCTTTTTTTTAAATTTAATTTTATATAAAATTTTTATTGGAATAGAGTTGATATACAATATTATATTGGTTTCACATATATTCCACAGTAACTCGATAATTATATACATTACTAAATGTTCACCATAGGAAGTGTAGATATGCCCTGTAACCATACCAAAATATTAGAAGATTATTGGTTATGTTATCTACATTGTACTGTCATTCCTAAGACTAATTAATTTTTTAATTTGAAGTCTGTATCTCTTTATTCCTTTTACCTATTTCACCGATCCTCCCTACAGCAACCAAAACTCTGTTGCCAGTATTTTGGTGTTTGTTTTTTAGATTCCACATATAAGTGAAATCATATGGCATTTGCCTTTCTCTGACTTATTTCGCTTATCATGATACCTTCTATGCACATCAATGTTGTCACAAATGGCAGGATTTCATTCCTTTTTATGGCTGAGTTATATTCCATTGCACATAACCTCTCTTATGCTTCTTTTATACTTGTTTGTATCTTTGAATCTAAAATGTGGCTCCTGTAGACAACATCTACTTGTATCTTGCTTTTTTTAGTCTTACAATATCTGCCTCTTGATTGGATTGTTTAATCCATTCATGTTAAATGTTTTTATTAATAAAATTGGATATACATCAGCGACTTTATTTTGTTTTCAATATATTTCATGTCTTTTTTTGTTCCCTATCCCTCCTTTACTGCTGTACTTGTATTACATGAATATTTTCGAGTGTAATGTTTTAATTAATTTAAGGACTTTTTTGCTGTATTTTTGAGTAATTTTTTACTGTTTGCTCTGGGGCTTAACATATACATTTTATCTTATCAGACACTTCTTCAGATATATACTAACAATTCTTGTGAGATATACAAATGTTATTCCCCTATAGCTTTATTTGCTCTTCCTCCTTTTGGTGCTATTATCTTATATATGCTGCATCTATATATGTTAAAAATCTAACAATACATTATTATAATTATTAATTTATATAATTCTGTGTCCTTTGAGCAATCTGAGAGAAGGAAGGAGAGCAAGTATATATTTATAGAATTTTTTATATTAGGTTTCTCTTTTTTTAGCATTTTGGGTTCTTTTCATTTTTCTGTGGATTTGAGTTACAATCTGGTGTCAGTACCTTACCCCAATTCAGCTTTGCTTTCATCTGCCTTCTTTGTATTTTCATTGTCAAATATATTACATTTCTGTTATAGAACCAATACAATTATATGCATATCATATTATAAAATTTCTATTTAAATCAATAAAGAGAAAAAAGGAAATGAAATACTCATTTATACACTATTTTGTAATTAAATAATTATCTTTAGTGGTGCTCTTGCTTTTTCATATGTATTCAAACTGCTGTCTGGACTCACTTTCAGCTGGCAAAACTTCATTATCTCTTGTTTGGACTGTGTGATAGCAACAAATTCTGTTTTTGTTCACCTTGGAATGTCCTTGTTTCTTCTACATTTTTTACAGATTTATTGAGAAATAATTGACGTATATCATTATATAAGTTTAAAGCATATAGCATGATGGTTTCATTTAGATATATTGTTAAAATGATTACTGCAATAGGTTCAGCTAACATCTGTCTTCCAATATAGATACAGTAAAAAGAAAAAGGAAAAAAATAAGTTCTCCTTGTAATGAAAACTCTTAACATCTTTCCTATATATCATACATCAGTGTTAGCTATAGTCATGTTGTACATTACATTCTCAGTACTAATTTATCTTATAACTAGAACTTTGTACCTTTTGATCACCTTCCTCCAGTTCCTCCTCTCCTCACCTTTCACTTCTGGTAACTACAAGTCCAATCTCTTTTTCCATGGGTTTGGGTTTTTTGGTGTTTTGTGTGCATTTTGTTTTGTTTAGATTCCACATATAAGTGAGAGTCATGGTATTTTCTTTCTCTGTCTGACTTACTTCATTTAGCATGCCTTCAAGTTCCACCCACGTTATTGCAAATTTTAGGATTTCCTCATTTTTAATGGCTGAATAATATTCCATGGTATATATATATAACACAACTTCTTTATCTATTCATCCATTACTAATACTTAGATTGTTTCCGTGTCCTGACTAAATAATTCTGGTACGAACATGGGGTGCAGATATATTTCTGAGTTAGTGTTTTCATTTCCTTTTAATATACTCCCAGACATGGAATTGATGGACCATTGCCAGTATTTCTATTTTTAAGTTTTGGAGGATCCTCCATATTGCTTTTCATAGTGGCTGTACCAATTTACAACCCACTAACAGTGCCAAGTGTTCCCTTTACTCCACATTGACACCAACATTTGTTATCACTTGTCTTTTTTATGATAACCATTCTAGTAGGCATGAGGTGATACCTCATTACAGTTTTGATTTCTGTTTCCCTATTGACTAGTGCGGTAGAGAATATGTTGGTTTTTCATATGTCTTCTTTGGGAATGATTAATCAGGTCTTATACCCATTTTTTAACAGGGATATTTGATTTTTGCTATTGAGTTGTATGAGTTCTTTATATATTTTGGTTATTAAACCCTTAACATATGTGGTTTGCAAATAATTTTCCCATTCTGGGGGCTGTCTTTTCATTTTGTTCATGGTTTCTCTTTATTTTTTATTTTGGTGCTTGTGATCTTTATTCCTATGTTATCTTTTAGGAATTTCATGGTTTCAAGTCTTATATTTAGCCTTTAATCCATTTTGAGTTAATGTTTGTGAGTGGTGAAAAGGATGGGTCCAGTTTCATTATTTTACATGTGAATATCCAATTATCCCAGCACTATTTATTGAAAAGAGTCTTTCTCCATTGAGTATTCTTGGCTCCTCTGTCAAATATTAGTTGACTATATGGGTTTAATTCTGGGCTTTTGGTTCTCTTCTATTCCTTTGTTTGTCTGTTTTTATGCCAGTACCATACTATTTTGATGCCAGTACCATACTGTTTTGATGACTATAGTTTTATAGTATAGCTAAAATTAGGAAATATGAGGCCTCCTGCTTTGTTTTATCTTTCTCAGTATTTCTTTGGCTATTCAGGGTCTTTTGTGGTTCAATATAAATTTTAAGAGTTTTTTTATACTTCTGTAAAAAATTCCATTGGACTCTTGATAGGAATTGCATTAAATCTTTAGATGGATTTTTATAATATTGATATTTTAATAATATTAAGTCTTCCAATCCATAAACATGAGCTATCTTTCCATTTATTTGTGTACTCTTCAATTTCTTTTGTCAATGCCTTGTAGTTTGCACAGTAGATATCTTTCACCTCAATTAAATTTATTCTAAGAATGTTCTTGTTTTTGATGTTATTGTAAATGGTATCATTTTTTCTTTTTTGGAAGATTTGTTAGTGTATAGATTTTTACATATTAACTTTATATCCTAAAACTTTGCTGAATTCATTGGTTAGATCTAACAGGTCTTGGTTGAGTCTTTTAGATATAAAATCATGTTATCTGAAAACAGAGACAATTTTCATTTTTCATTTCCAAGTCTGATACCCTTTGTTTCTTTTTCTTCACTGGTTGCTCTACCTAGGACTTCTAATATTATATTGAATGAGAATGGTGATAGTGGGCACTCTTTTCTTGTACCTGATCTTAGGGGAAAAGCTTTCACCCTTTCACCATTGAATATGGTTAGCTATGAACATGTCATATATGGCCTTTTTTATGTTGATATATATTGCCTGTATTCCTACTTTTTTAAGAGTTTTTATCATGAATGGATGTTGAATTTTGTCAAATGCTTTTTCTGTTTCTATTGATATGAGTATATGATTCTTTACTTTCATTCCATTAATGTGATGCAACACATTGATTTGTATATGTTGTACAATCCAAGCATCCCAGGGATAAATCCCACTCGATCATGGTGAATACTTGTAATATGCTACTGACTTTGATTTGATAGTGTTTTACTGAGCATTTTTAAAAATATATATTCATCAGGGATATTGGTCTGTAGTTTTCTTTTCTGGGGGTGTCTTTTTCTGGTTTTGGAATCAGGATAATGCTGGCCTTGTAAGATGAGTTCAGGAATATTCCCTCCTCTTCATTTCTTCGGAAGAATTTCAAAAATATTGGTATTAATTTTTCTTTAAATATTTGGTAAAATTCACGAATGCAGCCATATTTTCCTTGGGTTTTCTTCATTGGAAGATTTTTGATTACTGATTCAATCTCCTTACTAGTAATTGTTCCATCCAAATTTTCTTTTTCTTCATCATTTAGTCTTGGTAAGTTGTATGTTTCTAAGATTTTTCCATGGCTTCTAGGTTGTCTGGTTTGTTGGCATGTAGTTATTTATACTATATTTTTTGAAAGACTTTTAAAAAATATCAAATTATTTGTTGACTATCTTTTTTTCTTTCAGCTTTGGATATACTATCCCACCATAGGCTGACTTCCATTGTTTCTGGTAAGAAGTCAGGTTTTATCTTGTTGGGTTTCCCTTGTAGGTGAAAAAATGTTTTTCTTTTCATGCTTTCAAGGCTTTCTCTTTATTTCTTTCTTTCAGTATTTTTATTGTGATGTGCCTAAGTGTAGATCTGGAATGATCAATATTATGTGCCATGTTGGTAGGCTACAGTCCCAAGTTATTTACTCAATAATAATCTAGGTGTTGCTGTGAAGATACTTTGTAAATGTGATTAAAGTCAATAATCAGTTGACTTTAAGTAAGGGAAATTATCCTCAATAGTCTGTATTGACATGATTCAGTGAGTTGAAAAGCCTGATAACAGAACCAAAACTTCCCTGAAGAAGAAATTCCACCTGTGAACAGCAGCTTTAGCTCATACCTTAGATATCTAGTCTGCCTTTCCTAGTGGTATGCTCTATGGAATTTGAATTCCATACCCAGCTGCACAATCATGTAAACCAATTACTTATACTTATTAATATACCTCTTACTGCTTCTATTTCTGTGGTTGACTCCTGGCTGACACATATTATGTTACTGAGTTAGTTCTAGAGGAACATAATGTTAAAGATGAATTTATGAATTGGTTCTGGGTTTTCTGAAAGTGATTCTTTTATCTGATTAGATTCAGTCATTAATGACTCTTCTTTCAGTAACAAGGGTACATGTAACACATAGCATGATATGGCCATAGAGATATGCAAAGTATTGTCACTTGATACTCCAAATTAAGCACTTATAGAAGGTGATGGTCTGAGTGACCATGTATTTGCTACTTTAGAACATTGTAGTCAAAAGAAGAAATATAATTCTGAATCTCTGCTTAATGGGCCCTTATGGCAATAAGTTGTTACTCCTAATTGTACTGTAGAAATTGGGGAAATAAAAGGATATACCAGAGCTTCAAATTCTAAGCTCAACCTCTGCATAAATGACCCAAAAGCTTTTGTATATACCCTGACCAAAATTGTTATCTTCTGTAGCCACAAAGTCAAGATTTCTTGTTTTATTGAAATATAGTTGATATACAATATTATATAGGTTTCAGATGTACAACATAGTGATTCAACAATTATATACATTATGAAATGTTAACCATACAAATATATTAAAATATTTATGACCATGTTTAATTTTTCTTCCCCTTACCTTACTTATTTTTGTAATTGGAAATTTGTCCCTCTTTATTTTCTTCACTTATTTCACAAATCACCTTCCCTATGGCAACCACTAGTTTGTTCTCAGTGTTTATGAGTGTATGTTTATTTTGTTTGCTCATTTGTTTTATTTTTTAGATTCCAAATATAAGTGAAATCATGTGGCACTTGTCTTTAACCAAGATTTCTGAAAACCATACCCAGAGTCTCATTCTGGGAGTCACTGAATTACAACGTTAATTAAAATAACAACTTGGCATGGTGTCTTCTGTTAAAATGAGACATTGATTGGGAAGGAAAGGGATCCTGAAAATTGGAACAGAAACATATGAGCCATTCTTGGTGACTCTGGAGACATCAAACCCAGAAAATCTGCTGACTCTTTTTTACCAGTAGAAGCAACCCTTCCACCTCTGCCTAAGAAAGTTGGTTTTCCTTTACCTGAATAACTTTTAGTGGATTCCTTATGAGGTAGTTACCCTACAAAGTACAGCTAATTTTGTACTACCTTGTCACTCCTCAGTACCTACCTTGTCACTCCTCTTTGATTCTAGACCTATAGCTAGTCTTAAGTCCCAGTAGGCTCCAAGAGTGAGATACAAATTGTGACCTATGAGGACCTGCACTACATACCAAAAGAACTACATGATTTTTCCAGTTCTTACAGACAGAAACCTGAGGAATAAGACTTGCAATGGATCCTAAAGTTGTGGGATTTTAGTGGATGTAATATAAAGTTAAATAAGGAAATATTTGTTGATAAGGGAAAATTAAGCAGAGATTCAGATTTATATGTTTTATCTTGAGAGGTAATATATGTTTCCAATAGCCTGTTTGGTTGATAGACTGAAACATGTTCCCAAAGATGCCTACACTAAATGAACTTGAAATGCCAGAACTGCCTTGATATACTGTAGAGGAATGTATACAAAACATTAAGAGGATTGTAATGTTGAAGTGGATTAATTATGTAAGACTTGCTCATCCGCCCTTGGAGGTTCCATATGTGGATGGTCTTTTACACCATTACTGAAAAATAAATTTTTGAGGGAAATACCAGTGTCCTTGAAGAGCTCTGTGGTCACTATTTTCTGTAGATCAGAAATTACCCTTGGAACAGCTATACATGGAACCAGAATCCCTAAATGCAATGAGGATAAATGAGATATCAAGATAGCAGGGCCAAGTGGTGGTATTTAGTTGCTAAATACAAGGTGCGCATGGTTAGTGAAAATGAGACTGGAGCCAAAACAGAAATCAGAATATCAAGATGAACAAAGACACATGGTATTAGTTAGTGGAACATGGTGTCACAGAAGAGAAATAGATGGGCAATCTACCAAATTCTTACTTGATTTGCATAAATGGGTTTCTAGGTCAAGTTAACAGAAATATGACATAAATCACTAAAACAAGAATCATGGATCCTCAATCAATTTCCAGACTTGAACCCATTTACAGATTCAGAATCCTTTGAATGGAGAGGTGGCCAGGCCTCTTGAAGAAGGACCCAGATACACTGCCAAAAATATATGCTGTTAATTTTTCTCCAAGCCTTCTCCAAAAGGACCTATGGCCTTTTACCACTGTAACTGTGCATTGGGGAAAATAACCAGTTTCCTGATTATTTCTGGACACTGACACTAATTCCAGGATACCCAAAATATCACTGTGTTCCACAATCACAGTAGGGGCTTATGGAGGTCAGGTGAACAATGGAGCTTTAACTTTACACAGGGTTCAGTGGGTATCCAAACCAATCCTTTGGTTATTTATCCAGTTTTAGAATGGGTAATTAGAATAGATATACTCAGGAACTGGAAGAAACCCCACATTGGTCCCCTTAACAGTGGAGTGAGGACTTTTATGGTGGAAAGGCCAAATGGAGGTCACTACAACTGCTTATAGTTAGAAAAATAGTAAACCAAAAGCAAAATCACATTCCTGGAAGGATTTTAGAGAATAGTACCACCATCAAGGATTTTTAAAATGAGGGGCAGTGATTCACACCATATCCCCATTTAACTCAATTATTTAGTCTATTCAGAAAACAGATGGATTATAGTGAATGATAGTTATTATCATAAATTATCCAAGAGATGACTTCAGCTGAAGCTGCTGTTCCAGATGTGGTTTCAATGCTTAAGTAAACTGACACATTCTCTGGTACCTGGTATAGAACTATTGATATGGCAAATATTTTTTTCTCAATACCTGCTGGTAAAAACTACCATAATAATTTTCTTTCACCTGACAAGGCCAGCAGTACACCGTAATTATTCTACCTCAGGGGTATTTTAACTCTGCAGCTGTATGTCATAATTTAGTCTGCAAGGACTTTGATAGCTTCTCTCTTTCAGAAGGCATCACATCAGTCCATTGATTTTATGATATTATGCTGATTGGACCTAGTGAACAAGAAGTAGAAACTACTGGAGACTTATCAGTAAGAAATTTTCTTGTCATAAAGTGGAAAATAAATCTGAAAAAAAATTCAGGGGACTTCCATTTCAGTGAAGTTACTAGGGACCCAGTGGTTTGGGGCATGTTGATATATTCCTTGTAAGGTGAAGGATAAAGTTGCTGTATCTAGCGTCTCTGCATTTAAAACAATAGGCACAATGCCTAGTTGGCCTCTGCATTTCAGAGGCAACATATCCCTCATTTGGGTGTGACACAGTGGCCTATTTACTGTGTGACCTACACAGCTGCTGGTTTTGAATGAGGTTCAGTAAAGGAGAAAGCTCTGCAACAGGTCCACACTATCATGCAAACAATGGATCTTGAAGTGTGGCAGATAGAGATGCTGTTTGGAGCCTTTCACAGGCCCCTAAAAGTGAATCACATAACAGACTGTTAGGATGTTGGAGCAAAGCTCTTCCATCCTCTGCAGATAACCACTCTCAGTTTGACAGACAGCATTTATCTTGCTGCTAGGCCTTACAACAGATTGAACAGCTAACCATAGGCCATTAAATTGCCATGTAACCTGAATGCCCCTTCATGACCTGGGTGTTGCCTGACCCACCAACTCCATAAAAATGAGTATGCACAGCAGCACTCCATCATCAAATGGAAGTAGTGTATATGAGATCAGGATTGAAGAGTCCCTGAAAGCACTAGTAAATTGCATGAACAAGTGGGTCAAATGCCATTGCCTTTACACCTGCTATATTGCCTTCCTTTTCCAAGTTTACATCTGTGGACTCACAAGTAGTTCCTTGTGATCAATTGTCTGAGGAAGATAAAACTCAGGCCTGAGTTACAGGTGGTTCTGTATAATAGGCAGGAAACATCCAAAAGTTCAGAGCTACACTACTGTGGCCCATTTATGGGTTTTCCCTAATACAATGGTGAAGGGGAAATTCTCTCAGTGGAGAGAACTTTGAGCATGTATATATTCATTTTGCTTCAAAGAAGACATGGTTAGAGGTCGGAGTCTATACCTATTCATGGGCTATGAAAAATGATATGGATGGATGTCAGTGATCAGAAAGGACATAAGAAAATTGGTGACAAGGAAGTCTGGGGAAGAAGTATGTGGACAAACTTTACCAAATGGCAAAAAGTGTGAAAATGTTTGTGTCTCATGTGAATGCTTACCAAAGGATAAACTCAGCAAAGAAGGATTTTAATAATCAAGTAGACAGGAAGACCCTTTCTGTGCTTACCATTTAGACTCTTTCTCCAGCCACCATTATCATTGCCTGATATTCTCATGAGCAAATAGACCATGGCGGCAAGGATGGAGGTTAGGCATAAGCTCAACAACATGGCTTCCACTCACCAAAGCCAACCTGTCTATGGTCACTATTGAGTGTTCAACTGGCCAGTACCCAGTATGGGACCATTCCCCAGAGTAATCAACCAGCTACCTGGTGGCAGGTTGAATATATGGGAACATTTATATCACAGAAGAAGCTGTGCTTCATTATTACTGTAATAGACACTTGCTAGGGATGTAGCTATGCTTTCCTTACATATAATACTTCTGCCAAAACTACTGTCCATTTTCTTACACAAAGCCTGTTCACCCACATGGTATTCCACACAGAATTTTTCTGATCAAGGAGCTCAGTTTACAACAAAATATATGAGACATTGGGACTGTGTTCATAGAATTCATTTTTTGCTGATTTATTTATTTGTTATTTTAAAAGAATAATTGACATACATAATTGTTTAGTTTTGGGTTTGCAACCTAATGATTGGGTACTTATATACATTCTGAAATGGTCATCACAATAAATCTAGTTACCATATGTCAACACAAAAATTGTTAAAATATTATTGAGGAGATTGGATTAAAGATGGCGGAGTGAGAGGTGAGACAGAGGCTTCCTCCTAAAACCACATATACTATGAAAATATAACTAATACAACTACTCTTGAAAGAGCAACAGGAAAGAGGACTGCAACAAACTGCATACACCTGGAGACAAGAGCAGCCCTCACAGAAAAGGGTAACATACTAAAGCTGTGGTCCTGTGGGATCCAAGCCCTTGCCCCACCCCAGCTCACCAGCAGGAGGAAGAGGAACGGAGATGGGAGGGAGTGGAGATCTGGGACTGCTGAATACTTAACTCTTGAGATCTGCTCTGGGAGCACAAACCTACATTTCATAGTGATTGCATGATACTCTCATAATTAGGGGGTTGGAAAGCTTATACAGGCAGAATTCCTGGAGAGACTAAGATTCCAGCTGCCTGTGGAAAGCAGGGTTCCATATCCAGCTGCTCTGGGACAACAGAAAGGTGGGCAGTCTAAGAGATTTCCTAACAAAGAAGCCCTTAGCAAGAGGGCTGCTAAAGGGGCAAGGATTGCACAGAGCTTACTGCTCAGGAGATAGGACAGGTAGACAAAATTGTACAGGTGCACTCTGCCCAGCAGATTGGGAGCTTTGATGATCTTTAGGTGCTCCAGTTCCCTGGCTGCCTACACAGCTCCAAGAACCCCTTCTGCGACAGGCAGACTAGTGCAACTTTCTCCTGGCCAGCCCCACTGGGCTTGGAAACCGGGAAAACCTACCCTGGCGTTAGGCCACCCAGAGGGAAGGTCTGTCTGCAGCAACTAAAATGCAAAGCACAGAGGCTTATACCTGTGTGCTCGGCCCACTGGTTTAGGCAGTGGAGACAGGCATAGCAGACAGGAAGCAGGAAACAGCTCTTTCCTCCCCCCATGCTGAGCAGCTCCAGAGAGTAGAGCTTCTGGGCACTAGAGGGTGCCATACACAAATTAGAAACATCAAAGGAACCTGGTCCAGAGTAAAATTATGAATACAAATCCTGAGAAAGATTTAAATGATATGGACCTCATGACTCTCCATGAAAGGGAGTTCAAAATAAAAATCATTAACATGCTCATGGATGAATGCAAAGATATTCAAGAACTCAGGAATGAATTACATTCAGAGATCCAATCATTGAAGAGCACAATGGACAGTATTAAAAGCAGATTGGATATGGTGGAGGAGACAATAAATGAAATAGAAGCTAGAGAAGAGGAATACAAAAAGGTGAGGCACAGAGAGAAAAAAGGATCTCTAAGAATGAAAGAATATTGAGAGAACTGTGTGACCAATCCAAATGGAACAATATTCGCATTATAGGGGTACAAGAAGAAGAAGAGAGAGAAAAGGGGATATAAAGTGTCTTTGAAGAGGTGATTGCTGAAAACCTCCCCAATCTGGGGAAGGAGATAGTCTCTCAGGCCATGGAGGTGCACAGATCTCCCGACACAAGGGACCCAATGAAGACAACAGCAAGACATATAGTAATTAAAATGATAAAGATCAAGGATAAGGACAAATTATTAAAATCAGTCAGAGAGAGAAATAAGATCACATACAAAGGAAAACCCATCAGGCTATCACCAGACTTCTCAGCAGAAACCTTACAGGCCATAAGGGAGTGGCATGATGTATTTAATGCAATGAAGCAGAAGGGCCTTGAACAAAGATTATTTTATCTGGCAAGATTATCATTTAAATTAGAAGGAGGGGTTAAACAATTCCCAGATAAGCAAAAGGTGAGAGAATTTACCTCCCACAAACCATCTCTACAGTGTATTTTGGAAGGACTGCTATAGATGGAAGTGTTCCTAAGGCCAAATAGCTGTCACCAGAGGTAATAAAACCATAGTAAAGAAAGTAGAACAGCTAATTACTAAGAAAAAGCAAAATTAAATTAACTATCCCCAAGTCAAGCAAGGGGTAGACAAACAGTACAGAATATGATACCTAATATATAAAGAATGGAGGAGGAAGAAAAAGGAGGAGGGAAAACAAAACAAAACAAAAAAAGAACCTTTAAATTGTGTTTCTAATAGCATATTAAGTGAGTTAAGTTAGATTCTTAGGTAGTAGGAAGTTAAACTTGAACCTTTGGTAACCACGAATCTGAAGCCTGCAATGCCAATAAGTACATACCTTTCCAAAATAACCCTAAATGTAAGTGGACTGAATGCACCAGTCAAAAGACATAGAGTCACTCAATGGACAAAAAACAAGACCCATCTATATGCTGCCTTCAAGAAATTCACTGTACACCCAAAGACATACAGAGATTAAAAGTGAAGGGATGGAGAAAGATATTTCATGAAACTAATAGGCAGAAAAAAAGGAGTTGCAGTTCTTATATCAGAAAAAACAGACTTCAAAACAAAGAAAGTAACGAGGAAAAGAAGGACATTACATAATGATAAAAGGGTCAATCCAACAAGAAGATATAACTATTATAAATATCTATGCATACAACAAAGGAGCTCCAACATATGTGAAACAAATACTAACAGAATTAAATGGGGAAATAGAATGCATTGCATGCATTCTAGGAGATTTCAACACGCCACTCACTCTGAAGGACAGATCAACCAGACAGAAAATAAGTAAGGAGACAGAGGCAGTGAACAACACACTAGAACAGATGGACCTAACAGACATCTACGGAACTCTACACCCAAAAGCAGCAGAACACACATTCTTCTCAAGTGCACATGGAACATTCACAAGAATAGGTCATATACTAGGCCACCAAAAGAGTCTCAGTAAATTCGAAAAGATTGAAATTGTACCAACCAGCTTCTCAGACTACAAAGGAATGAAATTTGAAATGAATTACGCAAAGAAAATGAAAAATCCCACAAAACACATGGAGGCTTCACAAAATGCTCCTAAATAATCAATGCGTCAATGACCAAATAAAAACAGAGATTAAGGAATATATGGAGACCAATGACATCAATAATTCAACACTGCAAATTCTGTGGGATACTGCAAAGGCCATGCAAAGAGGAATGTATATTGCAATACAGGCATACCTCAGGAAAGAAGAACAATCCCATATGAGCAGTCTAAACACACAATTAACAGAACTAGGAAAAGAGGAACAAATGAGACCCAAAGTCAGTAGAAGGAGGGACATAATAAAGATTAGAGCAGAAATAAATAAAATTAAGAAGAATAAACGATAGAAAGGATCAATGAAAGCAAGAGCTGGTTCCTCGAGAAAATAAACAAAATAAGATAAACCCCTAGCCAGACTTATCAAGAAATAAAGAGAGTCTACTCAAATAAACAGAATCAGAAATGAGAAAGGAAAAATAACTACGGACACCACAGAAATACAAAGAACTATTAGAAAATACTAGGAAAAATTATATGCTAACAAACTGGATAACCTAGAAGAAATGGACAACTTTCTAGAAAAATACAACCTTACAAGGCTGACCCAGAAAGAAACAGAAAATCCAAACAGACAAATCACAAGCAATGAAATTGAAATGGAAATAAAAAACGTACCTAAGAACAAAGTGCCTGAACCAGATGGCTTCACCGCTGAATTTTATCAAACATTTAATGAAGACCTAATACCCATCCTCCTTAAAGTTTTCCAAGGAGTACAAGAAGAGGGAATACTTCCAACTCATTCTATGAGGTCAGCATCAATCTAATACCAAAACCAGGCAAAGACACCACAAAAAAAAACTACACACCAATAACCCTGATGAACATAGGCGTAAAAATACTCAACAAAATATTAGCAAACCGAATTCAAAAATACATCAAAAGGATCATACATCATGATGAAGTAGAATTTATTCCAGGATTGCAAGGATGGTTCAGTATTCGAAAATCCATCAACATCATCTACCACATCAACAAAAAGAAGGACATAAACCACATGATCATCTCCATAGTTGTTGAAAAAGCATTTGAGAAAATTCACCATCCATTCATGATAAAAACTCTCAACAAAATGGGTATAGAGTGCAAGTGCCTCAACATAATAAAGGCCATATATGACAAACCCACAGTCAACATTATACTTAACAGCGAGAAGCTGAAAGCTTTTCCTTTAAGATCTGGAACAAGACAAGGATGCCCACTCTCCCCACTTCTATTCAACATAGTACTGGAGGTCCTAGCCACAGCAACCAGACAACACAAAGAAATAAAAGGTATCCATATTGGCAGGGAAGAACTTAAACTGTCCCTGTTTGCAGATGACATGATATTGTACATAAAAAAATCCTAAAGAATCTACTCCAAAACTACTAGATCTAATATCTGAATCCAGAAAAGTTGCTGGATACAAAATTAATATGCAGAAATCTATGGCATCCCTACACACTAACAATGACTTAGCAGAGAGAGAAATCAGGAAAACAATTCCATTTAAAGTTGTATCAAAAAGAATAAAATACCTAGGAGTAAACCTAACCAAGGAAGTGAAAGACCCATACTCTGAAAACTACCAGACACTCATGAGAGAAATTAAAGAAGATACCAATAAATGGAAACACATCCTGTGCTAGTGGATAGGAAGAATTAATATTGTCAAAATGGCCATCCTGCCTAAAGCAATCTACAGATTCAATGCAGTTCCTATCAAAACACCAACAGCATTTTTCAACGAACTAGAGAAAATCATTCTAAAATTTATATAGAATCACAAAAGACCCCAAATAGCCAAAACAATCCTGAGAAGGAAGCGTAAAGCTGGCGGGATTATGCTCGCCAACTTCAAGCTTTACTACAAAGCTACTGTACTCAAGACAATTTAGTACTGGCAGAAGAACAGACATAGACCAATGGAACAGACTAGAGAGCCCTGATATAAACCCAACCAAAAATGGTCAATTAACATATGATAAAGGAGACATGGACATACAATGGGGAAATGACAGCTTCTTCAACAGCTGGTGTTGGCAAAACTGGACAGCTACATGCAAGAGAACGAAACTGGATTGTTGTTAAACCCCATACACAAAAGTAAACTCAAAATGGATCAAGGATGTGAATGTAAGTCATGAAACCACAAAACTCTTAGAAGACAACATAGGCAAAAATGTTCTGAATATAAGCATGAATGACTTTTTCCTGAATGCTTCTCCTCGAGCAAGGGAAACAAAAGCAAAAATGAACTCATGGGACTACATCAAACTAAAAAGTTTCTGTACGGCAAAGGACACCATCAACAGAATGAAAAGGCATCCTACAGTTTGGGAGAATATAAATGACATACCCGACAAGGGGTTAACATCCAGAGTATATAAAGAACTTACACTCAAAAAGTAAATAACCCGATTAAAAAATGGGCAGAGAATATGAAGAGACAATTCTCCAAAGAAGAAATGCAGATGGCCAACAGACGCATGAAAAGATGCTCCACATCACTAATCATCAGGGAAATGCAAAATAAAACCACAATGAGATATCACCTCACACCAGTAAGGATGGCCACCATCCAAAAGAGTAAGAACAACAAATGCTGGCGAGGATGCCGAGAAAGGGGAACCCTCCTACACTGCTGGTGGGAATGTAAGCTAGTTCAACCATTGTGGAAAGCAATATGGAGGTTCCTCAATAAACTAAAAATAGAAATACCATTTGACCCAGGAATCCCACTCCTTGGAATTTACTCAAAGAATACAACTTCTCAGATTCAAAAAGACATATGCACCCCTATGTTTATTGCAGCACTTTTTATAATAGCCAAAATATGGAAGCAACCTAGGTGTCCCTCAGTAGATGAATGGATAAAGAAGAGGTGGTAAATATGCACAATGGAATATTATTCGGCCATAAGGAGGAAACAAATCCTACCATTTGCAACAACATGGATGGAGCTGGAGGATATTATGCTCAGTGAAATAAGCCAGGCAGAGAAAGACAAGTGCCAAATGATTTTCCTCATTTGTGGAGTATAATAACAAAGCAAAACGGAAGGAACAAAATAGTAGCAGACTCAGAGACTCCAAGAAGGAACTAGTGGTTACCGAAGGGGAGGGGTGTGGGAGGGTGGGTGGAGAGGGTGGGAGAAGGGGATTGTGTGGTATTATGTTTAGTACACATGGTGTGGGGAATCACAGGGAAAATAGTGTAGCACAGAGAAGGCAAACAGTGAATCTGTGTCATCTTACTACACTCATGGACAGTGGCTGAATTGGTGTATGAGTGGGGACTTGATAATATGGGTAAATGTAGTAACCACATTGTTTTATCATGTGAAACCTTCATAAGAGTGTATATCAATAATACCTTAATAAAAAATATTATTGACTATGTTCCCTATGCAGTACATTCCATCACCCCATGTTATTTATTTTATAATGGGAAGATTGTATTTCTTAAATCCCTTCACCTATTTTAACCATCCCCCAATCCACACCCCTCTGATAACCACCAATTTATTCTCTGTATCTGAGTCTGTTTCTGTTTTATTTTGATTATTCATCTGTTTTGTTTTTTAGGTTCCACATATAAGGGAAGTTATGGTATGTCTTTTCCTGACATATTCCATATAGCATAACAGCCTCTAGGTCCATCCAGTTGTAGCAAATGCCAAAGTTTCACTCTTTTTATGGCTAAGAAATATCCCATTTTTTATATATATGAGATCTTCTTTATGCATTCATTCAGCAATTGACATTTGTTTGCTTGCATGTTTGAAACTGTAAATAATGTAACAAACATAGGCGAGTCTTTTTGAATTAGCGTTTCTGTTTTCTTGGGATAAATACCTAGAAGTGGAATAACGATTGCATGTTAGTTCTGTGTCTAAGCCTTTGCAAAATCTCTGTACTGTTTTCCATAATAGCTGCACCAATTTAGATTCCCACCAAAAGCGCACAAGGGTTTCCTTTTCTCCATGTCATTACTGTCTTTTTGATAATAATAGCTAATCTGAAAGGTGTAAGACGATTTTTTGTGGTTTTCATTCATATTTTCCTAAAGATTAGAAATGTTTAGCATCTTTTCATGTGCTTGTTAGCAATCTAT
This sequence comes from Phataginus tricuspis, assembly GCA_029783875.1. Lineage (NCBI taxonomy): Eukaryota > Metazoa > Chordata > Mammalia > Pholidota > Manidae > Phataginus > Phataginus tricuspis. Next base: position 56,274,254 of record JAQQAC010016209.1, on the reverse strand, counting down.
TTGTCTTCAAAAAAATGTCTGTTCTGGTCTACCCATTTTTCATTTGAATTGTTTGTTTTCTTCATATTGAATTTTGTGAGTACTTTATGTATTTCAGATGTTAACCCCTTATCAGGTACATCATTTGTAGTATTTCTACCATTCACCATGTTGCCTTTTCATTTGTTTTGATATTTCTTTGTTTTGCAAATTCTCCTTAGTTTGATGTAGTCCATTTGTTTATTTTTGCTATTGTTGCCCTTGCCTGAGAAACACATCCAAAAAAGTATTGCTAATGTCAAAGAGCTTACTTCCTATGATTTCTTCTAGAAGTTTATGTCTTCATTCAGGTTTATATTTAATCATTTTATTAAGTACTAAACTTATTCATTCAGATCTTATGTATAAATCTCTAATCCATTTTGAGTTTATTTGATATATGGTGTAAGAAATTGGTCCAGTTTCATTCTTTTTCAAGTAGCTGTCCAGTTTCTCAGCACCATTTGTTGAAGAGAATTTTTCCCATTGTATATTCATTCCACTTTTATCATAGATTAATTGACCATATAAGCGAAAGATTATTTCTGTGCTATTCTACTCCATTGATCTACAGGTCTGTTTTTTTGCCACTATCATACTGTTTTGATTACTATACTTTTGTAGGATAGTTTGCTGTCTGGGAGCGCACTATTTTTGCTCTTATTTCTCAAGGTTGTTTTGTCTATTCAGGGTCTTTTGTAGTTTCATTAAAATTTTAGCATTAGTTATTCAAGTTCTGAGAAAATGCTATTGGTATTTTGATAGGGATTGCATTGAATCTATAGATTGCTTTATGTAGTATTGATGTTAGTAATATTAATTCTTCTAATGTATAAGTGCAGTATATCTTTGCATTTATTTCTCTCATGTTCAATTTCTTTCATAAGAGTCTTACAGTTTTCAGAGTTCAGGTTATTCACCCCCTTGGTTAAACTTATTCCTAGGTATTTTAGTCTGATTGATGAAATTATAAATGGGACTGTTTATTAAATTTACATTTATTTAATTTTTTTATTAGAATAAAGTTGATATACAATATTATATTTCAGATGTACAATACAGTTATTCAATACCTATATACATTGCTAGATGCTTGCTACAATAAGTGTAGTTACCCCACTGCCATGCCAAGATATTGCAATACTATTGGATATATTCTCTCTGTTGTACTTCTATTACTATGACTAACTTACATTACCTGTAGTTTGTAATTATTTATCCCCTTCACCAATTTCACCCATTACCATACATGCCTCCTTATGGTAATCAACAGTCTATTATCCATATTTATGTGTCTATATATTTTTTGTTTGTTGGTTGGTTTGTTAGATTCCACATATACATGAAATCATATGGTATTTGCCTTCCTTGTCTGGCTTATTTCACTCAGCAAGATGCGATCTAGGTCCATCGATGTTGTTGCAAATGGTAACATTTCCTTCTTTTTCATGGCAAAATAATATTCCATTGGTTATATGTCCCACATCTTCTTTATCCATTCATCTATCTTTTTAAAAATTTTGATATCATTAATATACAATTACATGAGCAACATTGTGGATACTAGATTAAACCCATTATCAAGTCCCCACCATATACACCATTACAGTCACTGTCCATCAGCATAGTAAGATGCTATACAATCACTATTTGTCTTCTCTGTGTTGTACTGCCATCCCCGTGCCCCCCTACATTATGTGTGCTAATTGTAATGCCCCTTTTTCCCCCTTATCCCTCCCTTCCAACCCAGCCTCCATAGTCCCTTTCCCTTTGGTAACTGTTAGTCCGTTCTTGGGTTCTGTGAGTCTGCTGCTGTTTTGTTCCTTCAGTTTTTTCTTTGTTCTTATATTCCACAGATGAGTGGAATCATTTGGTACTTGTCTTTCTCTGCCTGGCTTATTTCACTGAGCATAATACCCTCTAGCTCCATCCATGTTGTTGCAAATGGTAGGATTTGTTTTCTTCTTATGGCTGAATAATATTCCATTGTGTATATGTACCACATCTTCTTTATCAATTCATCTACTGATGGACACTTAAGTTGTTTCCATTTCTTGGCTACTGTAAATAGTGATGCAATAAACATAGGGGTGCATATGTCTTTTTGAAACTGGGCTGCTGCATTCTTAGAGTAAATTCCTAGAAGTGGAATTCCTGGGTCAAAATGCTATTTCTATTTTTAGTTTATTGAGGAACCTCCATACTACTTTCCACAATGGTTGAACTAATTTGCATTCCCACCAGCAGTGTAGGAGGTTTCCCCTTCCTCCACATTCTCACCAACATTTGTTGTTGTCTTTTGGATGGTGGCCATTCTAACTGGTGTTAGGTGATATCTCATTGTGGTTTTAATTTGCATTTCTCTGATGATAAGTGATGTGGAGCATCTTTTCATGTGCCTGTTGGCCATCTGAATTTCTTCTTTGGAGAAGTGTCTGTTCAGATCTTCTGCTCATTTTTTAATTGGATTGTTTGCTTTATCATTGTTGAGGTGTGTGAGCTCTTTGTATACTTCGGATGTCAACCTTTATCAGATATGTCATTTATGAATATATTCTCCCATACTCTAGGATGACTTTTTGCTCTACTGGTGGGGTACTTTTTTGTACAGAAGCCTTTTAGTTTGATATAGTCCAAATTGTTCATTTTGCTTTTGTTTCCTTTGCCCATGGAGATAGGTTCATTAAGAAGTTGTTCGTGTTTATATTCAAGACAGTTTTGCCTATGTTTTCTTTTAAGAGTTTTATGGTTTCATGACTTACATTCAGGTCTTTGATCCACTTCGTGTTTACTTTTGTGTATGGAGTTAGACAGTAATCCAGTTTCATTCTTTTACATGTAGCTGTCCAATTTTGCCACACCAGTTGTTGAAGAGGCTGTCATTTCCCCATTGTAAATCCATGGCTCGTTTATCACCTATTAATTGACCATATATGCTTGGGTTAATATCTGGACTCTCTATTCTTTTCCACTGGCCTATGGGTGTTTTCTTGTGCCAGTATCAAATTGTCTTGAGTACTGTAACTTTATAGTACAGGTTGAAGTTGGGAAGTGAGATTCTTTCTGCTTTACTCTTCCTTCTCAGGATTGCTTTGGCTATTTGGAGTCTTTTGTGGTTCCATATGAATTTTAGAACTATTTGTTACAGTTCGTTGAAGAATGCTGCTAGTATTTTAACAGGGATTGCACTAAATCTGTAGATTGCTTTAGGCAGGATGGCCATTTTGATAATATTAATTATTCCTACCAAGAGCTTGGAATGAATTTCCATTTATCAGTGTCCCCTTTAATTTTTCTTAAGAGTATCTTGTAGTTTTCAGGGTATAGGTCTTTCACTTCCTTGGTTAGGTTTACTCCTAGGCATTTTATTCTTTTTGATGCAATTGTGAATTGGATTGATTTTTCATTTCTCTTACTGCTCATTAATCATAAGTGTACAGGGAAGTAACAGATTTCTGTGTATTCATTTTGTATCCTGCAACTTTCCTGAATTCAGATATTAGTTCTAGTAGTTTTGGAGTGGATTCTTTAGGGTTTTTTTATGTATAATATCATGTCATTTGACTTTTTCCTTACCAATCTGGATGCCTTTTATTTCTTTGTGTTCTCTGATTTCCATGCCTAGGACCTCCAGTCCCATTTTGAATAAAAGCGGGGATAGTGGGCATCCTTATCTTGTTCCTGATCTTAGAGGAAAAGCTTTCAGCTTCTCACTGTTAAGTACGATTTTGGCTGTGGGTTTGTCATATATGGCCTTTATGATGTTGAGGTACGTGCCCTCCATTTCCATTTTGTTGAGAGTCTTTAACATGAATGGATGTTGAATTTTGTCGAATGCTTTTTCAGCATCTGTGGAGACGATCACATGGTTTTTGTCCTTCTTTCTGTTGATGTGGTGGATGATGTTGATGGATTTTCAAATGTTGTACCATCCTTGCATCCCTGGGATGAATCCCACTTGATCATGATGGATGATCTTTTCTACATATTTTTGAATTTGGTTTGCTAATATTTTGTTGAGCATTTTTGCATCAATGTGTTCAGGGATATTGGTCTGCAGTTCTGTTTTTATGTGGTGTCTTTGCCTGGTTTTGGTATTAGAGTGATGCTGGCTTCATAGAATGAGTTTGGAATTATTCCCCCCTCTTCTATTTTTTGGAAAACGTTAAAGAGAATGGGTATTATCTCTTCGCTAAATGTTTGATAAAATTCAGCAGTGAATCCATCTGGTTTGGGGGTTTTGTTCTTGGGTAGGTTTTTGATTACCAATTCAATTTCATTCTGGTAATTGGTCTGTTTAGATTTTTTGTTTCTTCCTGGGTCAGTCTTGGAAGGTTGTATTTTTCTAGAAAGTTGTTAATTTCTTCTATGTTATCCAGTTTGTTAGCATATAGTTTTTCATAGTATTCTCTAATAATTCTTTTTATTTCTGTGGTGCCTGTAGTTATTTTTCCTTTCTCATTTCTTATTATGTTTATGTGTGTAGGTTCTCTTTTTGTCTTAATAAGTCTGGCTAGGAGTTTATCTACTTTGTTTATTTTCTCAAAGAGCCAGCTCTTGGTTTCATTAATTTTTTCCATTTTTTTTATTCTTCTCAATTTTATTTATTTCTTCCCTGATCTTTATTATGTCCCTCATTCTCCTGACTTGGGCATTGCTTGTTCTTCTTTTTCCAGTTTCAATGATTGTGAATTTAGACTATTCATTTGGGATTGTTCTTCCTTCTTTAAATAAGTCTGGATGGCTATATACTTTTCTCTTAGAACTACCTTTGCTGCATCTCACAGAAGTTGGGTTGTTTTCACAGAATTATGCTGTTGTTTTCATTTGTCTCCATATATTGCTTGATCTCTGTTTTAATTTGCTCATTGATCCATTGATTAGGAGCATGTTGTTAAGCCTCCATGTGTTTGTGAGCCTTTTTGTTTTCTTTGTACAATTTATTTCTAGTTTTATCCCTTTATGATCTGAGAAGTTGGTTGGTAGAATTTCAATCTTTTAAAATTTACTGAGGCTCTTTTTGTGGCCTTGTATGTGTTCTATTCTGGAAAATGTTCCATGTGCAGTTGAGAAGAATGTGTATCCTGCTGCTTTTGGGTGGAATGTTTTGTAGATGTCTGTTAGGTCCTTCTGTTCTAATGTGTTGTTCAGTGCCTCTGTCTCCTTTCTTATTTTTTGTCTTGTTGATCTGTCCTTTGGAGTGAGTGACGTGTTGAAGTCTCCTAAATTGAATGCATTGCATTCTATTTACCCCTTTCATTCTGTTAGTGTTTGTTTCACATATGTAGGTGCTCCTGTGTTGGGTGCATAGATATTTATAATGGTTATATCCTCTTGTTGGACTGACCCCTTTATCATTTTGTAATGTTGTTCTTTTTCTCTTGTTACTTTCTTTGTTTTGAAGTCTATTTTGTCTGATACAAGTACTGAAACACCTGCTTTTTTCTCCATATTGTTTGCATGAAATATTTTTTTCCATCCCTTCAGTTTTACTCTGTGTACATCTTTGGGTTTGAAGTGAGTCTCTTGTAGGCAGCATATAGATGGGTCTTGTTTTTTTATCCATTATATTACTCTGTGTCTTATAATTGGTGAATTCAGTCCATTTACATTATCGAGATGATAATTTCGAGATAATGATTATCGAGAGATATGTACTTAATTTTAATTTCATTGCAGGCGTTGGATTCATGGTTACCAAAAGTTCAAGTGCACCTTCTTTACTATCTAACCATCTAACTTAACTGACTTGTTATGCTTTTGTAAACACAATGTGGTGATTCTTTATTTCTGTCCCTTCTTTTTCTTCCTCCTCCACTCTATATGTTAGGTTTCTTATTCTGTACTCTTTGTGTTTCCCTTGACTGACTTTGTTGATAGCTGATTTTATTTTGCCTTTAGTTAGTAGTTGGTTGTTCTACTTTCTTGAAGTTGACAGCTATTTAGCCTTAGGCATAGTTCCGTCTAGAGTAGTCCCATTAAAACACACTGTAGAGACGGTTTGCGGGAGGTAAATTCCCTCAACTTTGGCTTATCTGCAAATTGTTTAATCCCTCCTTCAAATATAAATGATAATCTTGCTGGATACTGTATTCTTGGTTCAAGGCCTTTCTGTTGCATTGCATTGAGTATATCATGTCTATTCCCTTCTGGCCTGTAAAGTTTCTGCTGAGAAGTCTGATGATAGCCTTATGGGTTTTCCTTTGTAGGTGGTCTTTTTTTCTCTCTGGCTGCTTTTAATACTATGTCCTTGTCTTTGATCTTTGCCATTTTAATTATTATATGTCTTGGTGTTGTTCTCTTTGGTTTTCTTGTGTTGGAAAATATGTGGACTTCTATTGTATGAGAGACTATTTCCTTCCCCAGATTGGAGAAGTTTTTGTCAATTATTTCTTTAAAGAGACTGTCTATGTCTATCGCTTTTTTTTCCTCTTCTTCTGGTACCCCTGTAATGTGAATATTGTTATGGTCGGGTTGGTCATACAGTTCTCTTAATATTCTTTCATTCCTAGAGATCCTTTTATCTCTCTGCCTCAGATTCTCTGTATTCCTGTTCTCTGAGGTCTATTCCATTAACAGTCTCTTTCACCTCATCCAGTCTGCTCTTAAATCCTTCCATTGTTTGTTTCATTTCTGTTATATCCCTCCTGAATTCACCCCTTAGCTCTTGAATATTTCTCTGTAGCTCCACCAACATGCTTATGACTTTTATTTTGAATTCTTTTTCAAGAAGATTGGTGATTTCCGTCTCACCAGGCCTTGTCTCTGGTGTTTGAGGGAATTTGGACTGAACAAGGTTCTTCTGCCTTTTCATGGCAATGAGAGTGGTTGCCAGCAGGTGGCGCATATGTCCGCTGGGAGAACAAAGTCCCTCCCTGCTTGTGGATCCCCTTGCCTGTGTCTGTTGTCTGTGCTGGTTAACTCCACACAAGGAGCAGACTCTGGGTTATTCCCCTGAGCTGTTGTGGGTGGGTCAGCCCTCAGGATGGCCTAGGGCTCTGGCAGGGGTTGCAGGTGAATGATGTGTATTCTGCCACAAGAACAAAGCCCCTTCTTGCCTCCAAGGCTTTATGCCCATCTCCTCTGTCTGTGCCAGCCAACCATGCACAGGGAGCAGCCTCTGGTTCTGGGCTGGTTAGCTGTGCATAGGAAGAAGCCTCTGTGTTAAGCTGTGTAGTTGCTGTAGGCAGGGCTGCTCCCTGGCTGTTCTGCAGCAATGGCAACTCAGCTGGTTTACTTGCAGTGCCAGTCGAGGGGAAGGAATCTTAGGCTGCTTATTGCTGTGAGGGGCCTCAGAGCTGCATTGCCAAACAAGGGGTTAGGGCGACTGAAATTCCTTAAAGTTCCCAGTCTGCTGGGCTGAGTGTGCCAGTAAATTTTGTCCACCTGTTAATACCTTGTCCCTTTAAGACTTTTAAAGTGCCTGCCTCTCTTTTGTCCCCAGGCAGCGGCTGTGGGAACCTGTTTGAAGTCTCAGATTTTGTGTTTCCGCTCCTCTAATATCCAGTGCACCATGCAACGTGTCTGTGCTCCCAGGGAAGATTACTAGGGCTGGTTATTTAGCAGTCTTGTGCTTCCACTCCCTCCCCACTCTGATTCTTTTCCTCCCATTGGTGATCTGGGGTGGGGGGAGTGCTCATGTCCCACTAGGTCATAGCTATGTGTCCTACCCTTTTCCGTGAGATGTTGGGCTCTCACAGATGTAGCCTTCTCATGTACTGTATCTTCTGGTCACTCTTTTCGGAATAGTTGTATTTGCTGTATTTTCAAAATATATATCATTTTGGGAGGAGATTTCCACCACCCTACTCACATCGCCATCTTTTCCTCTTGTCTGATATCCATTCATCTCCTAACGGACACTTGGGTTGCTTCCACATCTTTGCTATTGTAAATAATGTTGCAATGAACATAGGTGTGCACATATTTTTTCAAACTAGTGTTTTTGTTTTCTTCAGGTAAACTCCCAGAGTGGAATTTCTGAGTTATATGGCATTTCTACATTTAGTTTTTTGAGGAACCTCCATACTGCTTTCCATAGTGGTTGGAATCATTTACATTTCCACCAGTAGTGTAGAAGGGTTCTCTTTTCTTCACATCCTCACCAACACTTGTTATTTCTTTTGGATAGTGGTCAGTCTAACTGGTGTGAGGTGATTTCTCATTGTGGCTTTGATTAACATTTCCCTGATGATTAGTGATGTGGGGCATCTATTCATGTGTCACTTGGACATCTGTATTTCTTCCATGGAAAGTATCTATGTAGGCCCTCTGACCATTTCTTAATAGAGTTACTTGTTATTTTTGTGTTGAGTTTTATTAGCTCTTTATATATTTTGGATGATAGACCCTTGTCAGATACATCATTTGCAAATATATTCTCCCATATTGTAGGTTGTCATTAGGTATTCTTGATGGTTTCCTTTGCTGTGCAGAAGGTTTTTAATTTGATGTAGTCCTACTTGTTTATTTTTGCTTTTGTTTCCCTTGTCCAGGGAGATGTATCTGAAAAGAAATTTCTCATGCTGATGTTCAGGAGATTCTTGCCTGATTTCTTCTAAGAGGTTTTTTGATTTCCTGTCTTACATTCAGGTTTTTAATCCATTTAGAGTTTACTTTTGTGTATGGGGTAAGACAGTGATCTAGTTTCATTCTGTTATGTGTCATTGTCCAGTTTCCTAACACCACTTATTGAAGAGATTATCATTTCCCCATTGTATATTCATGTATCCTTTGTCACATATTAATGGACCATATATAATGGACCATAAGTTTGTTTGTGGGCTCTATACTCTATTCTGTTGATCTATGTCTCGGGTTCTTGTGCCAGAGACCACACTGTGCCGAAACCATACTGTTTTAATCACTGTATCTTTGTAGCATAGCTTGAAATCAGGGTGCATAATACCCCCAGCTTTGTTCTTTCTCAAGACTGTGTTGGCTATTCAGGGTCTTTTGTTATTGCATATGTATTTTAGGGTACTTTACTCTAGTTCATTGAAAGATGACATTGATATTTTGATAGGGATTGCATTGAATCTGTAAATTGCTTTGGGCAGGATGATGATTTTGACAGTATGAATTCTTCCTATCCATGAGCATGGGATAGATTTCCATTTATTTGTGTTCTCTTTAATATCTTTCATCAGTGTCTTATACATTTCAAAGAACATGTCTTTCACTTCTTTGGTTATGTGTATTCATAGGTGTTATTCTTTTTGATGTAATTGAAAATGGAATTGTTTTCCTGATTTCTATTTCTGCTAGTTCATTGTTAATATATAGGGAAGCAACAGATTTTTGTATATTGATGTAATCTGCAACTTTGCTGAATCCAGTTATTAGTTCTAATAGTTTTCTGGTGGAGTCTTTAGGATTTTTTACATAATTTATCATGTCATTTGCAAATAGCAACAGGTTCACCTCTTCCTTACCAATTTGGATGCCTTTTATTTCTTTATCTTGTCTGTTGCCATGGCTAGGACTTCCAGTACTGTGTTGAATAAGAGTAATGAGAATGGACATCCTCGTCTTGTTTCTGTTCTTAGAGAAAAAGCTTCCAGCTTTTTGCCATTAATTACAATGTTAGCTGTGGGTTTGTCATATATGACCTTTACTATGTTGATGTATGTCACCCCTATACCCATTTTTTGAGACTTTTTATCATGAATCGATGTTGAATTTTGTCAAATGTTTTTTTTAGTATCTATTGTGATGATTGTATGGTTTTTACCTTCTGTTAATGTGGAGTGTAACATTTTTTGATCTATGTATGTTGTACCATCCTTGCATCCCTGGAATAAATTGCACTTCTTCCTGATGGATGACCCTTTTGACATATTTTTCAATTTTGTTTGCTAATATTTTCTTGAGGATTTTTGCATCTATATTCATCAGGTATATTGTTCTGTAATTTTCTTTTTTTTGTAGTGTTTTTGGTTTTTGTATTAGAGAGCAAAATTGGTATCATACAATGAGTTTGGAAGTATTTCCTCTTTTTCTATATCTTGGAATACGTTAAGAAGGATAGGTATTAGGTCATCATTAAATGTGTGGAAGAATTCAGCTCTGAACTCATCTTGTCATGGGATTTTGTTTCCTGGGAGTTTTTTTTTTTTATTACAGCTCAATTTTCTAACTAGTAATTAGTCTGTTAAGATTTTCTGTTTCTTCCTGGGCCAGTCTTGGAAGATTTGTTTCCCTGAATTTATCCATTTCTTGTAGGTTGTCTGATTTATTGCCATATAACTTTTCATAAGATTTGATTATAATTATTTGAATTCTGTGGTGTTATGTGTAACTTCTCCTTTTTCATTTCTCATTTGATTTATTTATGTCCTGTCTCATTTTCTCTTTATGTATCTGTCTAGGGGTTTGTCTATTTTGTTTATCTTCTTGAAGAACCAGCTTTTGGTTTTGTTGACTTTTTTCTATTGTTTTCTCAGTCTCTATTTTATTTATTTCTGCTCTGACCTTTATTATGATCCTCCTTCTACTAATTTTAGGTTTTGTGCTTCTTTTTCTATTTACTTTAGTTGTAAGATTAGATAGTTTATTTGTGATTGTTATTGTTTCTTGAGGTAGGCTTGTATTAATATGGAATGTCTCTCTTAGAACCACTTTTGCTGCATTATACATATTTTGAACCATTGTGTCTCTGTTTTCATTTGTCTCCACTTATTTGAATTCCTCTTTGTTTTTTTCCTTGATCCACTCATTATTTAGAAGCATGTTGTTTAACCTGCCCAAGTGTGTGGTTTTTCCATTTTTTTCCTTGTAATTGATTTCTAGTTTCATACCATCTTAGCATGAGAATATGCTTGATACAATTTCAATCTTAAATTTCTTGATGCATTTTCTGTCCTTATATGTGATTTATTTTGGGGAATGTTCCATGTGCACTTGAGAAAAACGAGTATTCTGTTGCTTTGTGGTAGAATGTTCTATATATATCTGTTAAGTCCATCTGGTCTAATGTATCATTCAGTGCCTCTGTTTCCTTGTTTATTTTCTGTTGGGATGATCTATCCATTGATGTAAGTGGGATGATAAAGTCCCTTACTATTATTATGTTATTACTATTTCCTCCCTTTTGCTCTGTTATATTTGTTTTATATATTTAGGTACTCCTGTGTTGGCTGCATATTTTTGATTGTTATATCTTCTTGTGGGATCACTCCCTTTATCATTATGTAATGTCCCTCTTTGTCTCTTAGTTTATTTTGAAGTCTATTTTGCTTGATATATGTTTTGCAACTCCAGCTTTTTTGAACCCTATTTGCATAGTATTTCTTTTTCCATCTCTTTTGTTTCAGTCTGTGTGTGTCCTTAGATCTGAAGTGAATCTCTTGTAGAGAGCAAATAGATGGGTCTTGCTTTTTTATCCATTCTTTCACCCTATGTATTTTGATCACCCTCTGTGTTTTGTTTGGAGCATTTAGTCCACTTACATTTAAAGTAATTACTAATATGTATGTACTTATTGCCATTATGTTAAATGTTTCCTTGTTGTTTTCTTTAAATTTTTTTATGAAGGTATTATTCATATACATTCTTATGAAGGCTTCACATGAAAAAACAATGTGATTACTACTTTTACCCATATTATCAAGTCCCCACTCATACCCCAATGCAGTCACTGTCCATCAGTGTAGTAAGATGCCACAGATTCAGTTTGCCTTCTCTGTGCTACACTGTTTTCCCCATGACCCCCCACACCATGTGTTCTAAACATAACGCCCCTCAATCCCCTTCTCCCTCCCTCCTCGCCCACCTTCCCACACCCCACCCCTTTGGTAACCACTAGTTCCTTCTTGGAGTCTCTGAGTCTGCTGCTACTTTGTTCCTGCAAATTTTGCTGTGTTGTTATACTCCACAAATAAGGGAAATCTTTTGGCACTTGTCTTTCTCTGTCTGGCTTATTTCACTGAGCATAATATCCTCCAGCTCCATCCATGTTGTTGCAAATGGTAGGATTTCTTTCTTTCTTATGGCTGAATAGTATTCCATCCCTTGTTTTTGTTGTTCTTTTCTGACCCTGTCTTCTCTTGCTCTCTTCTCCTGTGTTTTATGACTTTCTTTAGTGTTATAAATGTAGTCACTTCTCTTTCTTTATTGTATGTCTATTATAAGTTTTTGTTTGTGTACCTATTATGGAGTTCTTATATATCATCGTATAACAATCCATAATGAGCTGATGTTCACTTGTGTTCAAATGCATTCTAACAGCACTATATTTGTTACTCTCCCTCCTTCACATTTTATGTATATATCTTATTTCCCCACATTTTATTTAGTAATTCCCTTAACTAATTTTAGATATAATTGCTTTTGCTACTTTTGTCTTTTTGACCTTCAAATTAGCTTTTAAGTAATTGATGTACTGTTTCTGCTGTATGTTTATCTTACCAGTGGAAATTTTTCCCTTTCTTAAATTTCTTGTTCTATTTAGGGTACTTTCTTTTCTTCTTAAAGAAGTTTCTTTCATTTCTTGTAAGGCTGGTTTAGTAAGGGTACACTATTTTAACTCATGTTTATCTCTGATGTTCTTTATCTCTCTTTCACTTGTGAATGATAACCTTGCTGGGTAGAGTATTCTTAGTTGGAGGGTTTTTTTCCTTCATCATCTTGAATATATCATGCCATTCCCTTCTGGCCTATAGAGTGGCTGCAGAAATATCAGCTGAGGAACTTATGGAAATTCCCTTATTTCTTTTTTCTTGCTGCTTTTAAGATTCTCTCATTGCCTTTGATCATTGACATTTTGTTGTGATGTGTCAGTGTGGACCTCTTTGGATTCATCTTGTTTGGAGCTTTCTGTGCTTGCTGATATGGTAGACTGTTTCCTTCCTCAGGTTAGGGAATGTTTCAGCTATTATCTCTTCAAATAAATTTTCTAGTCCTTTCTCTCTCTTTTCCTTCACGGACTCCTATAATGCAGATGTTAGGACCTTTGATGTTGTCCCAGAGCTCTCCTTCCCTATCCTCATTTCTTTTAATTATTTCTTTCTGCTGTACAGCCTGAGTGCTTTCCATTACTCTATCTTCCAAGTCACTGATCAATTCTTCTTCATCCTCTAATCTGCTATTCATTCCCTCCAATGTAGTTTTTATTTCATCTATTGGATTCTTCATTTATGGTTTTATTTCAGACTTTATATCTCTTTGTTGAGGTCCACCTTGAGTTCTGCTATTGTTTTCTCAATTCCAGTGAGTACCTTTATAACCATTTCTGTAAACTTTATCAGGTAAATTTTTTAACTGTTTCATTCATCTTTTTTCTGAGTATTTTTCTTGTTCCATCATTTGGAGCATATTCCTCTGTCTCCTTATTTTGTATGACTTACTGTGCTTGGCTCTATGAATTAGTTGAAAGTGCTCACTCTCCCAGTCTTGAAGAATTTGGCTTGTGTGGGAGAGTTCTCTAGGTAGACTGCATATGCCTCATGGCTTTGGCAAACTGGAGGCCTAGTAAGTGTGAGATGGGGTTTTCCTGGTTCTGGGGCTTGCAAAGCATGGTCCCAGGGGTGAGACCTTTGGGGACTGTTTCATGAACTCTTGCGTGGATATCTGTGGGGTCTGTGCTGGTGGGGGCAAGGTCGTGGGACAGTAGGAAGTTGGGATGCACTCCCAGATTTGCAACAGCTGAGTTCGCTATGCCTCCTTACCCATATGCGTGCTCATTCCTTGGGCCACTCAGGATGACTCTTGGGCATTCCTGCATTGGGCGCCCATTGGGTCCAACTCCAGCATGGATTCAGGCTCCATGTCCATTCTCTCTCAGCCCCTACATGCTCTGGGCTACTCCCAGGAATTCCTGAGTTGGGAAATGTGTACCTGCTTGTGGCGGGGATCAGACAACATGGATGTATGTGTTCCCCACAGCCTCTGTGTTCAATTTCCTGGGCTGCTCCAGGGTATTCCTGTGTCAGTGCCCACCATGTCCTGCTCATGACCAGGGGTAAGGCCCCACACACAAGTTCCCCTGCAGAATTCTGGGGAGTTACCTCAGTGATACCAGCCCACAGATTCATGACTCTTCCTGTGTGCCAAGGAACTTTCTGTTTCTGCTGATGGGGTCTGGGCCTAGATAAAATCTGAGATCTGGCACCCAGATCCTTCTCTCAATTTCACTAAGATTTGCAGAAGGAGCACACTCTATGGTGTTGGCTTGCTCCTCTGGTCCCAGATAGCCTCCAGTGGTTTCGTTGCCAAGCAGTGGGTATTTAGTTCTACAACTTAGATTCTTTTACTTATGGTCTAGTTACACTTTAAAACACAGCTATTTTCCTGTGCCTCTGGGTGTGGAGTCCATTTCTGGCTCTCTCAGTGATATCCCTTCCTTTCCCCGTTGCCAGTCAGTATGCTGGGGGTGGGGTTCCCATGGTTACCATGTCTCTTCCATCATTTGGGTTCTTTAAGTGTGATCTTTCTGTCCCTCATTGTATAGAAGGTGTTCAGTTCAGTATCCATTCTTCTTCAGGGTGAAATGCTCTGTGTGTAGGTATAGATTTGGTGGGCAGGTGGGAGAAGAGGGATTCAGGCTCACTCTACTTGCCACCTTCCCAGAATTCTCCTCTTAATTTCAATTTATGATAGTTTATTATTAATGTATAGAAATGCAACAGATATATGTATATTGATTTTGTGTCCTGAAACTTTACAGAATTCATTAGTTCTAACAGTTTTGTGGTGGAAGCTTTAGGGCTATCTATATATAGCATAATATCATGTCTTCTGCAAATAGTTCTGGTTTTACTTCTTCTTCTCTAATGCCTTTTATTTCTTTTTCTTGTCTAATTGCTGTGACTAGTATATCCACTATTGTGTTGAATAATGTGGCTTATCTTACTCCTGGTCTCAGAGGGAAAGCCTTCAGATTTTTACCATTGAATATTATGTTAGCTGTTAATTTGTCATATATAGCCTTTATTACGTTGACATACATTCTCTTTATATCCACTTTGTTGAGTTTTTTTTATCATAAAGGGATGTTGAATTTTGTCAAATATTTATTCTGCACTTATTCTCATCATTTGAGTTTTATCCTTTGTTTTACTTTTGTGGTGTATCATGTTGATTGATTTTCACATACTGAACCATCCTTGCATCCCTGAAATAAGTTCCCTTTGATCATGATGTATAATCCTTTTAATGTATGGTTTAATTTTGTTTGCTAATATTTTATTGAGGATTTTTGCATCTATGAACATAGGAGGTATTGGTCAGTAATCTTTCTCTTCGTAATGCCTTTGTATTAGGTACAAGGCTAATCCTGGTCTCATAGAATGAATGCTGAAGTGTTCCCTCATCTTCAGTTTTTTGGAATAGTTTGAGAAAGATAGGTATTAATTTTCTTTAAATGTTTAGTAGAATATAACTGAAGCTGTCTTGTCCTCGAGTTTGTTTTGTTAGGATTTTTTTTCTTAATTCAATTTCACTATTAGTAACTAGTCTATTCACATTTTTTCTTCCTGATTTAGTCTTGGAATATTGTATATTTCTAAGAATTTATCATGTCTTCTAGGTGTCTAATTTGTTAGTGTATTATTGCTTGTAGTAGTCTCTTGCATTCCTTTGTATTTCTGTGGCGTACATTGTGACTTGTCCACTTTCATTCTGACTTTATTTGGGCCCTCTTTTTTCTTGATGTATCTTACTAAAGGCTTATCAATTTTATTTATCTTTTCCAAGAACCAGGTCCTTGTTTCATTAATTTTTTTCTACTTTTTTAGTCTTTATTTCATATATTTCCCTATGATCTTTATTATTTCCTTCCTTTTGCTAATTTAAGGATTCGTATTTTTCTTCTTTTTTTAGTTCTTTAGGTGTAAGGTTAGATTTTTTTATTTGGGATTTTTCTTGTTCATTGAGTTGGGCCAAAAAATTCTATTCTTCCTTCTTAAAGCTGCTTTTGCTATGTCTCATATACTTTGGAACATTATGTTTTCATTTTCATTTTCTCCAAGGTTTAAAAAATTTCCTCTTCGATTTCTTCTCTGATCCAGTGGTTGTTTAGTAACATGTTATTTACTCTCCACTTGTTTGTGTTTTTTATAATTTTCTTTTTTGTCATTGATTTCTAGTTTTATATTGTGGTTGAAAAGATACTGATATGATTCCAATCTTCTTAAATTTATTTAGACTTGTTTTGTGGACTAACATGTGACCTACAGAGACTGTTCCATGTGCACTTGAGAATATGTATTCTACTGACTAGATGGAATTTTCCATATATTTCTGTTAAGTCCATCTTGTTTAATGTGTCATTCAGGACAAATGTATCCTTATTAATATTATGTCTGGATAATTTACATTGATGTAAGTAGGGTTTTTAAATCCCCTATTATTATTGTATTACTATAAATTTCTCCCTTTTTGTCTGTTAATATTTGCTTTATGTATTGAGGTACTCCTTTTTGAGGTGCATAAATATTTATAAATATTATATCTTATTGGGTTGGTTGCTTTATCATTATGTAATGGATTTCGATGTTTCTTATTACACCCTTTGTTTTAAAGTTGATTTTACCTTATTGCTACACCAGCTTTCTTTTCATTTCCATTTGCATAGAATATCTTTCTTCCATCCCTTCACTTTCAGGTTGTGCGTTTTTAGATCTAAATTGATTCTTTTGTAGTCAGCATACCGATGGGTCTATTTTTTTATACATTCATTCACCCTGTGTGTTTTGTTTGGAGCATTTAGTCCATTTACATTTAAAGTAATTATTGACAAGTATGTAGTTATTGTAATTTTGTTGGTTATTTTCTGATTTTTATGTAGTCCTTCTTAGTTCCTTTCTCCTTCCCTTGTAGTTTGATGTATTTCTCTAGCATTGTATTTGGATACTTATCTCTTCATTTTTGCATATCTATTATAGGTTTTTGGTCTGCACTTACTATGAGGTCCATACATAGCAGCTTATGTATACAGGATTCTATTTTAAGTTGGTGGTCATATAAGTTTGAATGCATTCTGAAAACACTACATTTTTACTCTCCCCTCAAGATTTTATGCTTTTGATGTAATATTTTGCATCTTTTTAAAAGTGTATCCCTTAACTCATTATTGGAGATTTATTTGATTTTAATACTTTTGTTTTTAACCCTTATAATAGCTTTATAAGTGGTTCATCTACTATCTTTTCCATGGTTGCCTTTATCAATGAGATATTTTCCTTTCATATATTCACTTAGTTCTGGTTATATTTTTCCTTTTACACTTAAAGAAGTCCCTTTAATATTTCTTGTAAAGCCAATTTAGTGATGACAAACTGCTTTTGATTTTTGTTTCTCTGGAATTTTTGTTTCTCTTCTCTTAAAATCTTAATGATAACCTTGCCAGGTAGAGAGTATCCTTGGTTGCAATTTTTTTTTCTTTCATAAATTTGAATATATCATTCCACTCCCTTCTGGTCTTCTATGTTTCTGCTGAAAAATCAGTGAATATCTTATGAGGATTCCCTTGTATGTAACTAATTACTTTTCACTTCCTGCTTTTAAGATTATCTTTATCTTTAATTTTTCACATTTTAATTATAATATGTCTTGGTGTGGATCATGTTGACTTCATCTTGTTTGGGATTCTGTGGTTCCTGGATTTGGATATGTGTTTCCTTCCCCAGGTTAGGGAAGTTTTCAGTGATTCTTTACTCAAATTGTTCTGCCCCTTTCAATCCCCTTTTCCTTCTGTGACTTCTTAATATATATGTTAGCATGTTTTTGATGTTATCCAGAGGTCCCTAATTCTATCCTCAGTTTTTCTTATTCCTTTTTTTTATGCCATTCAGTATAGTTAATTAACACTACTCTCTCCCAGATCACTGATCCACTTTTTTCTGTATCTTCTAATATGCTATTTATTATATCTAGAATATTTTTCATTTCTGTTATTTTATTCTTCAGCTCTTATTGGTACTTTATGTTTTATATGTCTTTGTTGAAATTCTCACTGTGTTCATTTCTTCTTCTCCTGAATTCAGTAAACATCTTTATGACATTGCTTTCAACTCTATTGTGTAGATTGCTTATCTACATTTGTTTTAGATCTATTTCTGAGATTTTGTCTTATTATTTTGTTTGGAACATATTCCTTTGTCTCCTCATTTCACATAACTCTGTGTTTATTTATTAGCTGTGTCTCCTTGGTATTCAAGGAGTTGTCTAATGTAGGAGACATCCTGTGTGGTCCAGATCTGCAATGTCCCCTGGCTACCACAGCCAATGCTCCAAGTTTTTCCCCTATGGTGTCTGGCTTTGAACCCTGGCTGACTACTGTGAGCACATAGATGGGTGGAGTGGCCCCAGGCCCAACTGTCAGCAAGACCTTTCTATGACTTCTGCAGGCATGCTGTTGGGTACAGTTGACTCCTGACATGACTAGATACAAGGTATGGCCATAACTTCTGTGGGCACACTCATTAGTGGAGTTATCATCCTATTGGCTCTGAGGCCCAGCCAAGGTGCACAGTTTGGGGCTCTTACTGGGGTGACCCACTGGAGTTAACAATCCAATGGGAGGGTTCCAAAATGGTGTCTGCTATTTCTGGGATCAGCATGGCAGAAGCAGATAGCAAAAATGGCTGTTGTCAATGTCTCAATCTCCAGGAAGAGGCCCAACTTCCTCCTCCATCTCCAAAATGTGATCCAAGATTATTAAGTGTGTCTCACTCACCTATAGTCTATGCACGTTTGAATCTTCTATTTTTTTTATTTTGCTATCATTAAGGTACAATTACATGAGCAACATCATGGTTACTAGACGCCCCCCATTATCAAGTCCCCGCCACACACACCATTACAGTCACTGTCCATCAGCAGAGTAAGATGCTATAGAAGCACTACTTGTCTTCTATGTGTTATACTGCCTTCTCCATGTCCCCGCACCCATTTTCCCCCTTATCCCTCCCTTCCCACCCATCCTCCCAGTCCCTTTCACTTTGGTAGCTGTTAGTCCATTTTGGGGTTCTGTGAATCTGCTGCTGATTTGTTTATTCAGTTTTTTCTTCGTTCTTATACTCCACATATGAGTGAAATCATTTGATACTTGTCTTTTTCCACCTGGCTTATTTCACTGAGCATAATACCCTCTAGCTCCATCCATGTTGTTGCAAATGGTAGGATTTGTTTTCTTCTTATGGCTGAATAATATTCCATTGTGTATATGTACCACATCTTCTTTATCCTTTCATCTACTGATGGACACTTAGGTTGCTTCCATTTCTTGGCTATTGTAAATAGTGCTGCAATAAACATAGGGGTGCATGTGTCTTTTGCAAACTGGGCTCCTGAATTCTTAGGGTAAATTCCTAGGAGTGGAATTCCTAGGTCAAATGGTATTTCTATTTTGAGTTTTTGGAGGAACCTCCATACTGCTTTCCACAATGGTTGAACTAATTTACATTCCCACCAGCAGTGTAGGACGGTTCCCCTTTCTCTGCATCCTTGCCAGCATTTGTTTTTCTTATTCTTTTGGATGCTGGCCATCCTTACTTGTGTGAGGTGATATCTCATTGTGGTTTTAATTGCATTTTTCTGATAATTAGCGATGTGGAGCATCTTTTCATGTGCCTGCTGGCCATCTGAATTTATTCTTTGGAGAAGTCTTTGTTCAGCTCCTCTGCCCATTTTTTTCTTTTAACTTTTTATAAGGAAAACTTCAAAACTACAAAACTGCAGAAGCGTAGAGAATAGGATAATGACTCCCCATATACCTCACCAAGCCTCAACAATCATTATTTTTCCATTAACCTCCCCTCTACTCCTAGCCATAAAACTTGGAATATTTAAATATATAACATTAAAATGATATTAATTCAAGGTTTAGGTGTAATTTTGATGGTAGGTATCATTTATGTAAGATGTATTACAGAATTTATTCACCTATATGATGATAAAACTGAATCATGGAATTCTGTGCTCAAAGACATTGTTTTGGTATCATTAATCTACAATTATATGAGCAACACTATGTCTACTAGATTCCCCCCATCATCAAGTCCCCACCACACAGCCCACTACAGTGACTGTTCATCAAGGCAGCAAGATGCTACAAAATAGCTATTTGTCTTCTCTGTTTTGTACAGCCCTATGTGTACCCCCCCTACATTATGTCTGCTAATCATAATGCCTCCTTTTTCCCTCTTATCCCTCCCTTCCCACACATCTTCCCAAGTCACTTTCCCTTTGGTAACTGTTACTCCATTCCTGGATTCTGGGAGTCTGCTGCTGTTTTGTTCCTTCAGTTTTTTTCTTTGTTCTTATACTCTACAGATGAGTGCAATCATTTGATACTTGTCTTTCTCCGCCTGGCTTATTTCACTGAGCATAATACCCTCTAGCTCCATCCATGTTGTTGCAAATGGTAGGATTTGTTTTCTTCTTTTGGCTGAATAATATTCCGTTGTGCATATGTACTACATCTTCTTTATCCATTCATCTACTGATGGACACTTATGTGTTTAGTAGCCATTTCTTGGCTACTGTAAATAGTGCTGCGATAAACATAGGGGTGCATATGTCTTTCAAACTAGGCTGCCGCATTCTTAGGGTAAATTCCTAGGAGTGGAATTCCTGGGTCAAATGGTATTTGTATTTCGAGTTTCTTGAGGAACCTCCATACTGCTTTCCACAATGGTTGAACTAATTTACATTCCCACCAGCAGTGTAGGATGGTTCCCCTTTCTCCACATCCTCAGAAACATTTGTTGTTTGTCTTTTGGATGCTGGCCATCCTTACATGTGTGAGGTGATATCTCATTGTGGTTTTAATTTGCATTTCTCTGAGGATTACTGATGTGGAGCATCTTTTCATGTGCCTGTTGGCCATCTGGATTTCTTCTTTGGAGAAATGTCTGTACAGATCATCTGCCCATTTTTTAATTGGATAATCTGCTTTTCGTTTGTTGAAGTGTATGAGCTCTTTATATATTTTGGATGTCAACCCTTTATCGGATATGTTATTTATGAATATATTCTCCCATACTGTAGGATGTCTTTTTGTTCTATTGATGGTCTCCTTTGCTATACAGAAGCTTTTCAGTTTGATATGGTCCCACTTGTTCAGTTTTGCTTTTGTTTCCCTTGCCTGGGGAGATATATTCATGAAGAAGTTGCTCATGTTTATGTCCAAGAGATTTTTGCCTATGTTTTTTCTCTAAGAGTTTTATGATTTCATGACTTACATTCAGATCTTTGATCCATTTTGCGTTTACTTTTGGGTATGGGGTTGGACAATAATCCAGTTTCATTCTCTTACATGTAGCTGACCAGTTTTGCCAACACCAGCTGTTGAAGAGGCTGTCATTTCCCTATTGTATATCCATGACTCTTTTATCATGTATTTGTTGACCATATATGCTTGGGTTAATATCTGGACTCTCTATTCTGTTCCACTGGTCTATGGGTCTGTTCTTGTGCCAGTACCAAATTGTCTTGATTCCTGTGGCTTTGTAGTAGAGTTTGAAGTCAGGGAGCCTAATTCCCCCTGCTTTATTCTTCCTTCTCATGATAGCTTTTGCTATCCTGGGTCTTTCGTGGTTCCATATGAAGTTTAGAACTATTTTTTCTAGTTCGTTGAAGAATGCTATTGGTAGTTTGATAGGGATTGCATTGAGTCTGTAGATTGCTTTAGGCAAGATGGCCATTTTGACAATGTTAATTCTTCCTATTCATGAGCATGGGATGTGTTTCCATTTATTGGTTTCTTCTTTAATTTCTCTCATCAGTTTCTTGAAGTTTTCAGAGTATAAGTCTTTCACTTCCCTGGTTAGGTTTATTCCTAGGTATTTTATTCTTTTTGATGTCAACTGTGAATTGAATTGCTTCCCTGATTTCTCTTTCTGCTAATTCGTCGTTAGTGTATTGAACTGCAACAGATTTCTTTGTATTAATTTTGTATCCCACAACTTTGCTGAATTCAGATATTAGATCTAGTGGTTTTGGAGTGGATTCTTTAGAAGTTTTTATGTACAATATCATGTCATCTGCAAACCGGGAAAGTTTGACTTTTTCCTTGCCGATATGGAGGCCTTTTTTTCTTTGTATTGTTCGACTGCTGTGGCTAGGACCTCCAGAACTATGCTGAATTAAAGAGAGGAGAGTGGGAACCCTCGTCTTGTTCCCGATCTTAAGGAAAAGGTTTCAGCTTCTCGCTGTTAAGTATAATGTTGGCTGTGGGTTTGTCATGTATGGCCTTTATTATGTTGAGGTACTTGCCATCTATACCCATGTTGTTGAGAGTTTTTATCATGAATGGATGTTGAATTTTGTTGAATGCTTTTTCAGCATCTGTGGAGATGATCATGTGGTTTTTGTCCTTCTTTTTGTTGATGTAGTGGATGATGTTGATGGAGTTTCAAATGTTGTACCATCCTTGCATCCCTGGGATGAATTCCACTTGATCTTGATGGATGATCTTTTTGATGTATTTTTGAAATCGGTTTGGTAATATTTTTTGAGTATTTTTGCATCTATGTTCATCAGGGATATTGGTCTGTAATTTTCTTTTTTTGTGGTATCCTTGCCTGGTTTTGGTATTAGAGTGATGTAGGCCTCGTAGAATGAATTTGGGAGTATTATCTCCTCTTCTACTCTTTGGAAAACTTTTAGGAGGATGGGTATTAGGTATTCACTAAATGTTTGATAAAATTCAGCAGTGAAACCATCTGGACCGTGGGTTTTGTTCTTATGTAGTGTTTTTATTGCCAGTTCAATTTCTTTGTTGGAAATTGGTCTATACAGATTTTCTGTTTCTTCCTGGTCAGCCTTAAAAGATTGTATCTTTCTAGAAAGTTGTCCATTTCTTCTAGTTTATCCAGTTTTTACCTTATATTATATTTTTGCTACGGTTTCTTGGTTGAGTGAGTCTATGTGCAAGTGCCTTAAGAGTGGGTTTTCAGTTGCCTACAGTTCTATAGTTTTCCTGGAGATACTTCTTATTGGTTTTCAAAGCCAGGTGTTTAGGGGCTTTTCTCTCCTCTGCAGGACCTAAGGTTTGGGTTGTCTGATGTGGGAATTTTCAAAGGAAAATTATGTAACTTCAAGATCCTCCCAACAATGGAGTTCTATGATTGGGGTGTGAGTTTTCCTTAGTGAGACCATATTTCTGCCTCTTTTACTTGTCTTAGTCCTGTCCGTTGTTGTGGAGGCTCTATTCATCCAGTTTCTAGGTACCCCTCAGAAGGAATTATTCTGAATTCTGTTTTGGTTGTTGAGTCTGTGAGAGGAGATAAGCTAAGGATCTTCTCAACACAGACATCTTGAACCCTTTCCTGTAATTCACTGGAATTACCATGTTCTCCATCATTTTGTGGTATGTTTTGATAGAATGATAGAATTTGTAAAATAACCTTTTGAAGACACAATTACAGTGATAACTAGATGGCAGTACCTTGTAGGTCTGGAGTAATTTCTTCAGGGATGCTATAGATACTCTAAATTAACATTCAATATGTAGTGATGTTTTTTCATAGGCAGGATTCACGGGTGCAGGAATGAAATGTTGGGAATGGGACTTTCACAACTCACTGTTTGATCCACTATAACAATATTTCCATTTTCACCCCCAATGACTTTAGAGTCTGTTATTTAGAAGTATTAGTTCAAAATTCATGAATGTTTCTACCTGGAGTTACAACAGTGACTTCACTGAACTCAAAGTTGAAACTGCCATATAAACATTTTCATCTGCTCATGCTCTGAATCAACAGGCAACAAATGAGGTTACTGTACTGGCTTAGGCAATTAATCCTGGTTATCCATGGGATAAGTAAGAGGATAATTAAGAGTGTGTATTATCCATGGGATAAGATAATAGGGTAAGTAAGAGTGTTTCTGGAATACAGAGGATACCTTAGGACATGTCTCAGTACTAGCATGTCCTGTGATTAGGAGTAATGAAAACTCTAACAACCCAATTTAGAAAGGAGTTATAATATTCCAGACCCATTAGGAATGAAGGTTTGGGTTATACCCCAAAAAGAAATGAACCATGACCAGCTGAAGGTTCTGAAAGTCAATGGAATATAGAATGAATAGTGAAGAAGGTAGTTATAAATACCAACTGTGATTATATAACCAGTTGCACAAATGAGGACGTTATATTTATTTCTTAATGTATGAATATGTTTAAATATATATTAACTGAATATTTTTGTTTACTTTCCTCTATTATTCCCTTTTTATCTTTAACATAAGATGTATTAATAATAGTTAACTCTATATTACTGTATGTCTGTTACAGGATATCAAAGAAAAGTGAACATCATTCAATGACTATGTATTCTCTTCTTGGTAAACAGCATACTATCAGTTGTATAGAGGATAGTAGAATCATGATTTGTAAAAGTATGACTTTTTTGTTGTATTTATCTGGTGATTAGATATCATTTATGAAGATGTGTATGGGTGTCAAACTGACAAGGGGTAGATTGTAATGGTCAGTTTTATGTGTTATTTTGGCCATATTACAGTACCAGTTGTTCAAACACTAATCTAGGTGTTAATGTGACAGTTTTCATAAATGTGATTAAAGTCCATAATCAGATGAATTTAAGTAAGTGATATTATCCTACATAACCTGGGTGAGCCTAATTCAATGAATTGAAAGGACTTAAGACCATTTTATAGAGCTCCTTGAAGAAGAAATTCCACCTGTGGATAGCAACATCAGTTTGGGTCTGAGAATTCCACTCTGGCTTTCCTAAGGATCCACTCTACATATTTCAGACTTGCCTAGGTACCCTCACATAAGGTGCTGTCCATGGGGTTCTCTGATGAAGGCGGCTGGCTCACCAGGCTCCTGCAGACCAAGAACTATGACATCGGGGCTGCCCTGGACACCATCCAGTATTCAAAGCACCCCCTGCCATTGTGACAGCTTTTATTCACCTGGTGTGTCCCCTTCCCTGTCTCACAGTCACGTTGAGCTAGTGTAGAACAGCAGGGCCTCTGGAAGGGCCAGTTTCCTCTGCATTCTTTTTCCAGAATCTGGGGGCGGGGACACGTGAAGCCACTTAGGAACAAGTGGCATGAAGGGCAAGCCCGGTGTTTGTGTATGATAATGTCTGAGAATCGCTGACCAGCTTCTCTGGGGGCTCTGAGGCTTCCCTGGGCAGGGTGGGACTCCCTGCCGGGAAGGCATCCAGGCCACACCACCCATCCTGCTCTTCACTGCGATTATACCAGCAGTCCAGAATCTCTCTTGGCTAATGGCTGTCTGCTTTTCCCTTTTGTTTAAATGACTAATGTTTATTTTCTGCTAGAAACCTGATATACTCCAAGTTTAGGTGGAGTACAGCCAACCTTCTGTCAGGGCAGAGGCGGCTGCTGCCCTGGAGCGAGTCCTGGCAGTGAGGCAGCCCGGGGCTGCGCGCTTCCACCGGGACTGAGGAAGGGCTGCCGGGCGCAGTGCCTACTTCATAACCACTGTAGGGCTCTCACCTCCACATGTGTCAGCTGCTTTTAAACTAAGATCGCTTTGTAACCATTCTGTTACTTCTTGTAAACAATCTAATTAAATGGCATAAGCACTTTAATCAAAGATGTCTCAATCAGAAAAAAAAAAAACAAAAAAACAAAAAAAAACTATTCCTTGAAATATATATCTTTTTATAGTTAGGCAGACAAATAGAATGAACCCTGAATAATAACTATTTTATCTGTGCATTTATCTTTGCATGGAGTTTGCTGTGATTCTGTGATGTAAAGATTAATTATTTTCATCACATTTGGGTAGTTTTCACCTATATCTTTGCATTTTTCTCCCTCATTCTCTCTCTCCTTCTGATATTCTCAGACATTTGTTGGTGTGCTTAATGGTTTCCAAAATTTCTGTGAATCCCCGAACATTTGTATTTTTCTCTCTGTGTTCCTTGTATTGCATAATCTCTCTTCAAGTTCAGTGACCATTTCTGCTGCCTGACAAATCTACTGTTCAGTCCCTATAGTAAATTTTTCAATTCAGTTTTTATAATTTTCAACTCAGTAGTTCCACGTGGTTAATTTTGTACAGTTTCTATCTCTTTATTAATATTCTCTGTTTCATATGGTATTACCACCATATTTTACTTGATGTCTTTAAACATGGTTTCCTTTAAAATTTGAACATATTTATCATAGTTGCTCACAGATTATTATTGAAAGTTCTGTGTCTCTGTGGGTTTTAAAATCTTTTTTTGAAAATTGGACATTTTAAATAATGTAGCAATTCTGCATATTGATATTATCTTTCTAGGGCTTTTTATTGTAGTTATTTGTCTATTTGTTTATGAATTAGCCGACTATTTTATTGAAGTCAGTTTCCCACAGTGCTAACCCTATCATACACTCTGTATTCTTGGGATAGCAGTGATTTCAACAGAGTTTGTTTTCCTGTTCCATCTTCTTATTTCTTTATTAAATTGTCTTTCTCTGTTACTATCGCCCCCAGCTGTTTCTCTCCATGAATCACCACCTGATTGCTGCATTATACTTGAAAATGTCGTCTTGCATAGACTGATCTAGAATCCGGATCCATTTAGATTTGGGTCCATGTATTTTAATAAGAATTTATTTTTTAGGAACAGTTTTGGTTTTATAATAAAATTGATAGGAAGGTACAAAGATTTCCTATATACCCCTATCCCCACAAATGCATAGTCTCCAACACTAACAATATCAGTTACAAGCATGGAACTTTTTTTTTTTACCAAGTATGAACTTATATTGACATGTCATAATCATCCAAAGCCTATAGTTTACTTAAGGATTAAATTTTGGTGTTGTACATTCTATGGGTTTGGACAAATGTATAATGACATATATCCATCACTATAACATCAGACAGAGTATTTTCACTGCCCTAAAAATCCTCTGTGCTTTGCCTATTCATCTACTCCTTCACCACCCAGGAGCAACTACTGAACTTTTGATTGACTTCATAGTTTGCCTTTTCCAGAATGTTATGTAGTTGGACTCATACAGTATATAGCCTTTTCATATTGTATTCTTTCACCTAATAATATGCATTTAAGGTTCCTCCTTCATATCTTTTGAATGGATTGATAGCTCATTTATTTTTAGTGCTGAATAATATTCCACTTTCTGGGTGTACCATGGTTTATTTATCCATTCACCTACTGAAGGACCTCTTGGTTGCTTCCAAATTTTGCAAATTATGAATAAAGCTACTATAAATATCTGTGTGCAGATTTTTGTGTGGACATAAATTTTCAGCACCTTGGATAAATGCCAAGAAATCTGATTGCTGGATTGTATGGTGAGTATGTTTAATTTTGTAAGAGGCTGCTAAACTGTCTTCCAAAATGGTTGCACTATTTTGCATTACCATTTGTAATAAATGAAAGTTCCTGTTGCCCCATATTCTTATCAGCATTTTGTCAGTGTTCTAGGTTTTGGCCATTCTCATTGATGTGTAGTGGTATCTTATCGTTGTTTTAATTTGCATTTTCTTGATAACATATGATGTGGAACACACACTTATTTGCCATTTGTATATCTTCTTTGGTGAAGTGTATTTAGGTCCTTGTCCTGTTTCTTAAATGGGTTGTTTGTTCTCTTATTGCTGAGTTTTAAGAGTTCTTTGTATATTTTGCATGACAGTTGTTTATTAGGTATATCTTCTACAAATATTTTTCATCTCTGTGGCTTGTCTTATAATTTTTTTTATTGCATGATTCCACTTATATGAAATGTACAGAAGAGACAAAGCTTTATGCAGGAAGTAGATTTGTAGTTGCCCAGAGTAGGGGGTTGACAGTAAATGTGCATCAGGGATCTTACTGAGTCATGAAAATGGTCTAAAACTGCTTTATGGTGATGGTTACACATGTAAAGTAGTACAATTATACACTTTATATGAGTGAATTATGTGATATGCATATATACCTTAATAAAATTGTTGAAAACAAGATAAATGTAACACTTTTTTCATCTCAACAACTATTCCAACAATTTTTTAATTGAAATGTAGTTGGTACATAATCTTATATTGATTTCAAGTATAAAATACAGGCCTTCAACAGTTACACATATTAAATCCTCACCCCCAATATTAGTTATCTGTCAACATAGGAAGATGTTATAGAAATACTGGTTATATTCTCCATACTGTAATACCATATCTGTAACCAACTTATATTATTGTTGAGAATTTTCATGCCCCATTACCCTCTTAACCCTCCCCACCCATCCACCCCAGACCTGCCCTCATTGAAACCACCAGTCATTTCTCAGTGTCTATGCATCTACTGCTATTTTGTTCATTTTGTTTTGTTTTGTCTTTGGATTCCACAAATAAGTGAAATCATATGGTATTTCTCTTTCTCCAACTAGCTTATTTAACTTAGCATAATACCCTGTAGGTCCATCCATGTTGTCACAAATGGCATGGTTTCTTTCTTTTTAATAGCTGAATAATATTTCATCATGTGTATGTACCACCTCTTCTTTATCCATTCATTTATTGATGGACACTTTGGTTGCTTCCATATTTTGGTTATTATAAATAATGTAGCAATAAACACAGGGGTTCATATATCTTTTTTGAATCAGATATTTTGTTTTCTTTGGGTAAATTCCTACACATGGAATTACTGGGTTTTATAGTATTTCTATTTTTAGTTTTTTGAGGAACCTCCATACTGCTTTCCACAGTTCACTGCACCAATTTACATTCCCACCAACAGCGTAGGAATGTTTCATTTTCTGCACATCTTTGCCAACACTTGCTGTTTCTTGTCTTTTGGATAGTGACCATTCTGACTGGTGTAAGATGCTATCTCATTGTGGTTTTGATTTGCATTTCCCTGATGATTAGCAATGTGAAGCATTCTTTCATGTGGTTCTTGACCACCTGTATTTCTCCTTTGGAAAAATGTTCCGGTCCTCTGCCCACTTTTTAATCAAGTTACTTGTTATTTTGGTGTTGAGTAATATTAGTTCTTTATATATTTTGGATATTAACCCCTTATCAGATAAATCATTTGCAAATATAGTCTCTCATATTATACGTTGCCCTTTTGTTCTGTTAATGGTGTCCTTTGCTGTACAGAAACTTTTTAGTTTGATGTAGTCTTACTTGTTTATTTTGCTTTTGATTCCCCTGCCCAAGGAGAGGTGACAAGAAAAAAAAATTGATCATGCTTATGTTCAAGATATTTTTGCCTGTTTTCTTCTAAGAGTCTTATGGTTTCATGCCTTACAAGTAGATTTTTCATCCATTTTGAGATTACTTTTCTGCATGGAGTTAGACAGTAATACAGTTTCATTCTTTTGCATGTAGCTGTCCAGTTTTCCCAACACCAGTTATTGAAGACAATATCTTTTCCACATTGTATATTCATGGTTCCTTTATCATAAACTAATTGACCATATATACATGGTTTATATCTGGGCTTTTTATTCTGTTCTATTGATCTATGGGTCAGTTCTTGTGCCAGTACCATACTGTTTTGATTACTATAGCTTTGTAGCATACCTTAAAGTAAGGGAGAATACATCCACTTTGTTCTTTCTCAGGATTGCTTTGGCTATTATGGGTCTTTTGTAGTTCCATACGAATTTTAGGATTCTTTGTTGTAGTTCACTGAAAAATGCTGTTCATATTTCCTTCAGGACTGCATTGAATCTGTAAATTGCTGTGGGCTGAACAGCCATTTTGACAATATTAATTATTCAATTATTCCTGTCCTTAAGTATGGGATAGATTTCTATTTATTTGTGTCTCCTTTAATTTCTTTCATGAGTGTCTTATAGTTTTCAGAGTACAGGTCTTTCACCTCCTTGGTTAGGTTTTTTCCTAGGTATTATTTTTTTGATGCAATTGTAAAGAATTGTTTTCCTTGTTGTTCTTTATTCTAGTTCGTTTATAGTATATAGGAATGGAACAGATTTCTGTGTATTAATATTGTACCCTGAAACTTTGCTGAAACCACTGATTAGTTCTCATAGGTTTGTGGCAGAGTATTTAGGTTTTTCTATATATAATATCATGTCATCTGCAAATACTGCCAGTTTTACTTCTTCCTTACCAATTTGGATGCCTTTTATCTCTATCTTCTCTGGCTGCTAAGGCTAGGACCTCCAAAACTCTGTTGAATAGGAGTGATAAGAATGGACATCCTTGTCTTATTCGTGATTTAAGAGGAAATGCTATCAGCATTTCACCATTGAGTATGATGTTAGCTGTGGTTTTGGCATATATAGCCCTTATTATGTTGAAGTATGTATCCTCTCTACCCATCTTTATTGAGAGTGTTTATCATGAATGGATATTGAATGTTATCAAATGCTGTTTCAGCATCTACTGATATGATCAGGTGGTTTTTATCCTTCTTTTTGTTAGTGGTGTATGACATTGATTGATTTATGAATATTGTACCATCCTTGCATCCCTGGAATAAATCCCACTTGGTCGTGATGGATGATCCTTTAGATGTAGTTTTTAATTAAGTTTGCTAATACTTTGTTGAGTATTTTTGCATCTATGTTGGTCAGGATTATTGGTCTATAATTTTCTCTTTTATGTAGTGTCTTTTTTCTGGTTTGTGTATTAAAGTGATGCTGACTTCATAGAATGAGTTTGAAAGTATTCTCTCATTTTCTACTTTTTGGAATACTTTAAGAATGATGTACATTAGCACTTTTTTAAATGATTGGTAAAATTCAGCTATGATTCCACGTGTTTCTGGACTTTTGTTTGTTGGGAGTTTTCTGATTACCAACTCAATTGTTATTGGTAATTGGTCTGTTCTGATTTTCCGTTTCTTCCTGGGTCAGCCTTTGAAGGTTTTACTTTTCTAGGAATTTGTCCCTTTCTTCTAGGTTGTCCAGCTTATTGGCATATAAGTTTTCATAGTATTGCCTAATAATTCTTTATACTTCTGTGGTAACAGTTGTGACTATTCCTTCTTGGTTTCTGATTTTGTTTATTGTATATTCTCATTTTTTCTTGATTTGTCTGGATAAAGGTTTGTCTATTCTGTTTATCTTCTCAAAGAATCAGTGTTTTGTTGCATTGGTTCTTTTTCTATTTTTTCTTCTCTATTTTATTTATTTCTGCTCTGGTCTTTATTATGTCCCTTCTTCTCCTAACTTTGAGTTTCTTTTGTTCATCTTTTTAAAATTTTTTTAATTGTGGTTTTAGGCTGTTTGTTTGGGATTGTTATTGTTTTATGAAGTATGCCTATATGGCTATGTACTTCCCTCTTAGAGCCACTTTTGTAGCATCCCACAAATTTTGGACTGTTGTATTTTTGTTTCCATTTGGCTCCATGTATTGCTTGAGTTCTGTTTTGATTTGTTGATTATGTAGAATATGTTGTTTACCTCTATGTGTTTCTGGGCTTTTTTGATTTTGTGTAATTTATTTCCAGTTTCACAACATTGTGGTCTGAGAAGTTGTTTCATACAATTTCAACCTTTTAAATATTATTTAGGTCCTTTTTGTGGCCTTGTGTATTATCTGTACTAGAGAATATTCTATGTACATGAGAAAAATGTGTCTCCTACTGCTTTTGGGTCAATGTTCTGTAGATATCTCTTAAATCCATCTGATCTAATGTGTTGTTCAGGGCTTCTGTTTCCTTATTTATTTCACTGTCTAGATGATCTGTCTATTGATGTGAGTGGTGTGTTAAAGACCCCTAATATGAATGAGCTTCAGCCTATTTCTCCCTTTAGTGCTGTTAGTATTTGTTTTACATATTTAAGTACTCCTATGCTGGTTACATAGATGTTTATAATTATTATAACCTCGTGTTGCACTGACTCCTTTATCATTATATAATGTCCTTCTTTGTATTTTGTTAATTTTATTGTTTTGAAGTACATTTTGTATATAAGTACTTTGGAAATAAGTAATACTACTCATGCTGTTTTATCCCTATTATTTGTATGAAATATCTTTTTCCATCCCTTCACTTTCAGTCTATGTATGTCTTTAGGTCTGAAATGAGTCCCTTGTAGACAGCATATAGATGGGCCTTCCTTCTTTATCCATTATGCCACCCTATGTCTTTTGATTCATGCATTTAGTCCATTTACTTTGAAGGTATGTACTTATTCCCATTTTATTGTTTTCTGGTTGTTTTTGTAGTCCTCTCTGTTCCTTTCTTCCTCTCTCATACTTTTGTTATTTTATGGTTTTCTTTAGTGAAATTGGATTTAAAAAAATTTTTGTGTATCTATTATTGGTTGGTTTGTAGTTACTATATATAGGCTCATGGCTAATTTCCTAAATATATGAGTCCATATTAAGTTGATGATTGCTCTGTTTCAAACATAATCTAAAAGTACTTTTTTATTCTTCTTTCTTTTCCACACTTTATGTATTAGATGTTACAATCTGCACTTTTTGTGTATACCTTGACTGATTTTGTGTATATTTGGTTTTACTACTTTTAATTCCTTACTTGCTTGGTAAATAATTCGTCTACCACATGTACTGTGAGCTTATTTTCACTAGTGAAAAATATTTAGGCTTAAGAACATTTCAATCAATAGAATTCCCTTTAACATATCCTGTAATGCAGATTTAGTGGTGTTGAATTCATTCAGCCTTCATTTTTCTGGGAAATGTTTAATTTCCCCTTCAATTTTGAATGATAATCTTGTTGGGCAGAGGATTCTTTTTCGAATTTCCTTTTGTTTCAGTACATTAAATATTTCATGCCACTCCCTTCTGGCCTGTAAAATTTCTGCTGATTAGTCTTCTGGTAGCATTTTATCTCTCCAGCTGGTTTCAATACCCTATCCTTATCCTTAATGCTTGTCATTTAAATTATGTCTTGGTGTTGTCTTCCTGGAGTTCCTTTTGTTAGGGGCTCTCTGTACTTCCAGAACCTGGGTGTCTATTTCCTTCCCCAGATTGGGTTTTTTTCAGCAATTATTTCTTCAAAGAAACTTTCTACCATTTGTCTCTCTTTTCTCCTTCTGGGACTGTATAATGTGAATATTGTTTCCTTTGTAGTTGCCACACAGCTCTCTAACTAAGTATCCTCTTCTTTCTAGAGATTCTTTTTTATCTATGTTCCTCAGCTTCATCATGTTACTGTTCTCTATTTTTCATCTCATTGTCTTCTCTACTTGAAGCAATCTATTATCCTTTCCCTCCATTGTATATTTCATTTCAGTTACTGTATTCAGTTCTGAGTGGCTCTTTTATAGCTCTTGTATCTCTTTGTTGAAGTCCTCCCTGATATCTTCAATACTTTTCTTCAGATCAGTGGGCATATTTATGACTACTATTTTGAAATATTTGTCAACAAGATTGGTGACCTCCATTTCATTACCTCTCTTTGTGGTGTCTCATCCTGTACTTTTGTATGGAACATATTCCTCTGCTTCATTTTGTCAGGGTTTCTGTGTTTCTTCCTTTGTATTAGATGGATCTGCTATGCTTCCTGGTCCAGAAAGTAATGTCTTTATGAAGAAGGTGTCCTGTGGTGCTCCAAAGCTCAGGACACTTTACTCCCAAGTGCCTGGTTCTCCTTTGCAGTGGAGCCCCAGTTTTGGTGGTGGGATATGGGTGATGCTGCCTTTTTATCTTTCTGTCTGCCATGGCCTATTTCAGTCTGCTGTAGATGGTAGCTCTACTCAGCTGGTCCTTTCTGAGCTGAGAAGTGGTGCTTCTGCTGAGATGGTTGTGGGTAGGGCTGTCCTCTGCCTGCCCTGCAGTGTGAGCAGCACTGCTTGCCTAACAGGTTGTGTGGGGCAGGTATACAGTGTTTGTGTGGATACAGGGCAGCTGGACATGCCATACCAGGGCAAGTGAGCATGTGGGCAAGAGGCACTGGGATGGCTGCCTGGAAGAATGAAGGAGCATTTCAAGTTGCACTGCCCACAGGAGCTTCCCAGTTGAGCTGAGAGAGGGCCAAGAATGAAGGGAAAGCCTCCCTTTGCATGTCAGGCAGCAAAGTATGCTGCTGCTGATCCAATCAGCCTGGGTGTGTGGGCATCTGGTCAGGGAGGCATCTCAGGCTTAGCTGCCTGTGAGGGTTATGGAGTATCTGGGGTGCCCATGCATGCCTCACCAGTTAGGCTGAGGAGGGATGGAGAAGTGTCATCCACCTCAATTTTCTCCTGTGGGGCAAGTTCCATACAGCCCTCATCACTCTCACACCCTTACCATTGCTGGTAAATCCTTCAAACTACTATCTGTATGTTGGATCTCAGCAGGACTCATGGAGTGAGCCTGTCCTCTACAAGCAGTAGGAGTTTCATCCTGTCAAACAGTTCTGATTCTCCTTGGTGTCCAGTTCCATTAATCATGAAAGCCCAGTGCAATGTGGACTCATATTTCCAGAGCAGACATCCAGGGCCAGGTGTGCAGAGTTCCTGAGTGCTTATTCCCTCTCTGCTCTGTTCCTCTTGCTCCTGCTTGTGGTCTGGGATTGGGAAATGGCTGGGTTCTTGGTCAATCATGGCTCTCCCACTTTACCCTTATTTGTGTGGTCCTCTCTTCTTTACCATGTGTAGATGGTCTGTTCTGCAGTCTTCAGGTCATCTTCAAAGTTAGTTGTATTTGTGTAGTTTCTTCCTTTTTGTGGGTGTGGGAGGAGGTTTCCACCTTGCCTTCCTACTCTACCATCTTTTTCCCCGATCCCATAATTTCTTGATACTGTCTTTTAGGGAACAGAAGGTTTTAATTTAATGAAGTCTTACTTATCAGTTATTTCATGAACTGTGTCTTCGTTGTTGTACCTAAAAAGACATTGCTTTAACCTAGATCATCCAGGTTTTCTCTTGTT
Organism: Phataginus tricuspis; assembly: GCA_029783875.1. Classification (NCBI taxonomy): domain Eukaryota; kingdom Metazoa; phylum Chordata; class Mammalia; order Pholidota; family Manidae; genus Phataginus; species Phataginus tricuspis. The sequence goes on along the minus strand of JAQQAC010016209.1, from coordinate 56,239,485 downwards.
ATAGGAGTTTTATGATTTTGTATTTCATATTTAGGTCTATGATCCATTTTGAGTTAATTTTTATGAGGTATGAATAGTCTATATGCAGATAAAATTTATTGCATATGAATGTCCAAAAGTTCCAGCACCACTTGTTGAAGAGACTATATTTATTATATTGCTTTTGATCCTTTGTCAAAGTTCAGTGGGTTTGGATTTGATCTTTCTATTTCATTCCACTGATCTATTTGTTCTTTCCTCAATAGCATACTGTTTTAATTACTGCAGCCTTATACTGTCTGGATGTTATGTAGTGTCAGTCCTTTGACTTTGTTCTTCAGTATTGTGTTGGCTATTCTAGATTTTTGTGTCTCCACACAAACCCTAGAATTGGCTTTTCAATATCAATAAAATAACGCTGGGATTTTGATTGCTGTCTAGGGAAGTTTCCTCGGACAATTAGAGTTTCCAAGATAAATAAAAGATATAAGCAGAGATAATCTTTCTTTTTAGTGGAAAATCAGTCAACATTTCTTTCCTGAGGTAAAAATAAGGGTGAGAAAAGTGTGGATTTGAATTTTACATAGTGTTTTCATTTGGTAATTCACTTAACAATCTTTGGCTTGCAGCCTATTATTTCAACATCCATTGTTTGTAGGAAAGTAAATCTGCTTTTAAAAGAATTTTTCTCTTTGTTTTCATGCCATATGTTCAAATGCATAAAATTACACTAATTTAACCAAACTTTTTATCAGTCTAGATTCATTACCGCTTTTACCACTTTATTATCCTTATTCCCATTGCCCAATCTAACATGCATCTAGTTTGCATTCTTCCATGTTACTCTCTACCTCTTTTATTTCATCTATTATGACCATATTATGACCATTTATTTCATAATATGAGAATACTAATATTAATAAATGCTAAAACATTTAGTATGTGGCAAGATTGCATAATTCACTATAAAAGTTATTTTTTATGTAATTCTATTTTTGAGATCTATTGATATTAAGCAATTATATCTAGTTGATTTATTTAAAATCATTGTAATGTTTGCTTCTATAATTATACCATAATTTATTTGTTCATTCTTCCATTGATGGACATATTAGGTTTTTCCCAACTTTTTACTAATAATACCACATAGCAATCAACACTTTTACGTGTATTTCCTTGGAAGAGTTTCTAGAGTTGGAATTTCTGTATCCTAGAATTATATTCCAATTTACTATATATACTGTCACAATACTATTTTAAATTGCTGTATACTAATTTATATTTCCACCAGATGGTCAGGAGAATTTCCATTTCTGCTTGCCTCGTCTATATCATATATTATTTTAATTTATAATCTTGATAGTTACACAGGTAAAATTATATCTTTCTCAAATCTAGATGCTTCCAAGATGTTATTCATTCTTAAATTTTTAGTTAATAACAAATTGTACCATGTGAAATTTGTGACATTGTTAGTTTATTCCATGGAGGTTATTTATACCAATAATGGTTAATGCAAATTTTATATTTATTTCTCAGCTAATACATATGAAAATTGTAAGCAATGTAATAGAATAAAATGGTAATAGGCAAAAGAAGGTAGAGAGGATGGGTGAATGGAGAAATCAAGAGACAATGAAGTAAAGTGAGACAAAAAGTATACAAAGAAAGATTAAAACAGGTCAGCAAATTTGAACAGCCAAAACAGTAGAGACACAATGATTGAGTAGGGTAGTACTAAATATAAGTTAATAATGCTATCTTTTCAAGCTTAATCATGAAAACAGCTTCCCTTAAAATACAAATTCCTGAATATTCCTCCAACGCATTACTGTATTTCTTAATTTTGATTTCCTTACATATTGATCTGCATCAGAGTAACAATTTGACACATCAATGAAAGATATTTCTACATGACAATATAACAACCAGTTAATATGTGCAACATTTAATATTGTTTTCTCTGTATGCTAAATAATTAGCCTGAGGATATTCATCCATATGACAGGAGACAGATATAGATAATAGATGTAGATATGGATATAGATATATAAACATTTAAATTCTAACCTTTTAGCAAATTTCAGTTATAGAATACACTGTTGTCAACTATTGTCGCCATATTATAAATTACATCCTCAGACCTTATTCAGACTATAGCTGAGAATTTGTACACTTTTAACAACTTCTCTCTACTTCCCCCACTCAACAACCTGGCAACAGCTTTTCTATTTTCTGTTTCTAGGAATTTGACTTTCTGTTTTTAAGATTCCACACATAAATGATACTATGCAGTCTTGTCATTCTATGTCTGTATTATTTCACTTAGCATAATGCCCTCAAGATCATATGTTATTGCAAATGACAGGTTGTCATTCTTTCTCATTGTGGAATAATATATATATATATCACCCATTCTTCCATTGACAGACATGTAGATGGTTTACATACCTTGGCTATTGTAAATAATGAAGCAATGAACGTGGACTGCAGATATATATTTATGATTGTAATTTCATTTCTTTGGCTATGTACCCAGAGTTTGGATTGCAGGATCATATGATACTTCTATTGGGGAAGTTTGAGCTATTATTTCTTCAACTCAATTTTCTGTCCCTTTACCTCTCTCTTCTCCTTCTTGGACCCTGATTATGAAAATATTCTTTCATTTGGAGTTGTCACACAGCTCTCTTAGCATCTTCTAATATTTATAAATTCTTTCTTCTCTTTTACTCAGCTTGGTTACTCTGCAGTTCTCTATCTTCTGTGATGCTGGAATATTCCTCTGCAGGCTACTAGTCATTCTCTCTATTGTACTTTTCATTTAGTTATTTTATTCTCCGACTCTGAATGGCTTTTTTTCATATTTTCCCTCTGTTCAAATTCTCTGAGCTCCTGAGTTTATTTCCTTATTTTAACGAGTATCTTTATGACTTACTTTGGATCTTTTATCAGGAAGATTGCTTATGTCTATTTTATACAGGACCTTTTCTAGTGTTTTATCTTGTTTTATTTGGAACATATTCCTCTGCCTTCTCATTTTGTCTGGGTCTCTTTGTTTCCTCCTTTGTACTAGATTAGCTATGCCTCCTGGTCTTGAAAGTGATGACTTTATAAATTGCATTCTGTGGTGATCAGAAACTGAAGACCTCTGCTCACAAGATCCTGGTTCTCTGTTGTAGCTTAGCTGTAGGTGCTGTTGGTTTTCTGCCTGTCAGCCAGCAATGATATGCCTGTTTGCATGACATGAGTTGCTTTTACTTTGATTTGTTTGTGCAGGGTTGTCCTCTGCCTATCAATCAGCAGTGTTAGACTGCTGCTGGGATGACCATGCCCTGCAGGATGGGTACACAGGGGGCACCTGGCTGATCCAGATGGGTAGGCGGCGAGCTTCAGAGCTGATGCTCACAAGCATCTGGCCATTTGATCTGGGAAAGGCAGAAAAGTGTTTTCTGCACTCCTGCCTGTCTGCAATGTAGGACCACTACTAGGGCCAAGCATGCCAAGTAGAGTGGGTATGCAGGGGAGTGCCACCGCTGAGCTGACCTGCCAGGAAGACCCAAAAGTGCCTGACCAGTTGGGCTGGGAGAGGGCTGATAAAGCATTGTCCACCAACCCTTTCTCCTCTGGAGAGACCTCCCTCTGACCCTCACTATTCTGGCATACTTTCCACGGCTAGCAAATCTCTCAAACTGTCACCCTTGTGTTGGGTCTCAGTGACACCAACAAAATGCACCAGTCCTCCACAAGCAACAGGAAACTTGGACATCCACAGCACTCAAACTTCCCATTTTTCCAGATCTGTTAATCATCAAAACCCAATATAATGTGGACTCATAGTCCCTGAGCAGATCATCCGGGCCAGCTGTGCAAGATTCCTGCGCATTTATCCCCTCCCTGCTCCATTTCACTCCCTCCTACTTGTGGAGTGCAATGGGAGAAGGGCTTGGGTCTCAATCAGTCATGGTCCTGCCACTTTACACACTTCTGTGGTCTTATATTCTTCTTCTTTTTTTTAATTAGTTTATTTTGGTATCATTAATCTACAATTACATGTTCAATATTATGGCGATTAAACTACCCCCTTCATCAGGTCGTCCCCAACAACCCCATTAGACTCACAGTCCATCAGCGTAGTGAGATGCTACAGAATCACTACTTGTCTTCTCTGAGTTGTACAGCCCTCCCAGTGCCCCCAACATTACATCTGCTAATCATAATGTCCCTTTTTCCCCTTTATCCCTCCCTTTCACCCATTCTCCCCAGTCCCTTCCCTTTGGTAACTATTACTCCATTCTTGGGTTCTGTGAGTCTGCTGCTGTTTGGTTCCTTCAGGTTTTTTCTTTGTTGTTATACTCCACATATGAGTGAAATCATTTGATACTTTTCTTTTTCAGCTTGGCTCATTTCACGGAGCATAATACTCATTAGCTTCATCAATGTTGTTGCAAATGGTAGGATTTATTTTCTTCTTATGGCTGAATAATATTCCATTGTGTATATGTAACACTTTTCTTTATCCATTAATCTACTGATGGACACTTAGGTTGCTTCCATTTCTTGGCTATTGTAAATAGTGCTGCAATAAACATAGGGGTGCATCTGTCTTTTTCAAACTGCACTGTTGCATTTTTGCGTAAATTCCTAGGAGTGGGATTCCTGGGTCAAATGGTATTTCTATTTTGAGTTTTTTGAGGAACCTCCATACTGCTTTCCACAATGGTTGAACTAATTTGCATTCCCACCAGCAGTGTAGGAGGGTTCCCCTTTCTCCACATCCTCGCCAACATTTGTTGTTGTTAGTGTTTTGGATGTTGGCCACCCTCACTGGTGTGAGGTGATTTCTCATGTGGTTTTAATCTGCATTTCTCTGATGAGTAGTGATGTGGAGCATCTTTTCATGTGCCTGTTGGCTATCTGAGTTTCTTCTTTGGAGAAGTGTCTATTCATGTCCTCTGCCCATTTCTTAATTGGATTATTTGCTTTTTGTTTCTTAAGGTGCATGAGTTCTTTATATATTTTTATTTCAACCCCTTATGAGATACATCATTTATGAATATATTCTCCCATACTGTAGGATGTCTTTTTGTTCTACTGATGGTGTCCTTTGCTATACAGAAGCTTTGCAGCTTGATGTAGTCCCACTTGTTCATTTTTGCTTTTATTTACCTTGCTGGGGGAGATATGTTCATGAAGAAGTCGCTCATGTTTATGTCCAAGAGATTTTTGCCTATGTTTTTTTCTAAGAGTTTTATGGTTTCATGACTTACATTCAGGTCTTTGATCCATTTTGAGTTGACTTTTGTGTATGGGGTTAGACATAGTCCAGTTTCATTCTCTTAAATGTAGCTGTCCAGTTTTGCCAACACCAGCTGCTGAAGAGGCTGTCATCTCCCAATTGCATATGCAATGCTTCTTTATCAAATATTAATTGACTGTATATGTTTGGGTTAATGTTTGTATATTCTATTCTGTTCCACTTGTCTGTGGGTCTGTTTCTGTGCCAATACGAAATTGTCTTGATTACTGTGGCGTTGTAGTAGAGCTTGAAGTCAGGGAGAGTAATTCCACGTTTGATTCCTCCTTCTCAGGATTTCTTTGGGTATTCGGGGTCTTTTGTGGTTCCATATGAATTTTAGAATTATTTGTTCCAGTTCATTGAAGAAAGTTCTTGGTATTTTGATAGGGATTGTGTTGAATCTGTAGATTGTTTTAGGTAGTATAGCCATTTTCACAATATTTATTCTACCTAGCCAAGAGCATGGGATGAATTTCCATTTGTTTGTGTCCTCTTTAATTTCTCTTAGGAGTGTCTTGTAGTTTTAAGAGTATAGGTCTTTCACTT
>JAQQAC010016209.1:56123237-56233261 GCA_029783875.1 Phataginus tricuspis | reverse complement strand
CTTCATTTGCTTTATTCCTAGGTATTTTATTCTTTTTGATGCAATTGTGAATGGATTTGCTTTTCTGATTTCTCTTTCTGTTACTTCATCGTTAGTGTATAGGAAAGCAACTGATTTCTGTGTGTTAATTTTGTATCCTGGAACTTTGCTGAATTCAGATATTAGTTCTAGTAGTTTTGGAAAGGAGTCTTTAGGATTTTTATGTACAATATCATGTCATCTGCAAATAGTGACAATTTGTCTTTTTCTTTACCAATCTGGAGGCCTTGTATTTCTTTGTTTCATCTGATTGCCATGGCTAGGACCTCCAGTACTATGTTGAATAACAGTGGAGAGAGTGGGCATCCCTGTCTTGTTCCCGATCTTAGATGAAAAGCTTTCAGCTTCTCGCTGTTAAGTATGATGTTAGCTGTGGGTTTGTCATATATGGCCTTTATGATGTTGAGGTACTTGCCATCTATACCCATTCTGTTGAGAGTTTTAATCAAAAATGGATGCTGAATTTTGTCAAATGCTTTTTCAGCATCTATGGAGATGATCATGTGGTTTTTGTTCTTCTTTTTATTGATGTGATGGATGATGTTGATGGATTTTCTAATGTTGTACCATCCTTGCATCTCTGGGATGAATCCCACTTGATCATGGTGAATGATCCTCTTGATGTATTTTTGAATTCAGTTTGCAAATATTTTGTTGAGTATTTTTGCATCTACGTTCATCAGGGATATTGGTCTGTAATTTTCTTTTTTGGTGAGGTCTTTGCCTGGTTTTGGCATTTGAGTGATGGTGGCTTCATAGAATGAGTTTGGAAGTATTCCTTCCTCTTCTATTTTTTGAACAACTTTAAGGAGGATGGGTGTTATTTCTTCTCTATATGTCTGGTAGAATTCAGAGGTGAATCCATCTGGTCCGGGCTTGGTTCTTAGGTAGCTTTTTGATTACCACTTCAATTTCATTGCTGGTGATTGGTCTGTTTACTTTTTCTGTTTCTTGTTTGGTTAGTCTTGGAAGGTTGTATTTTTCTAAGAGGTTGTCCATTTCTTCTAGATTTTCTAGCTTGTTAGCATATAGATTCTCAAAATATTCTCTTATAATTCTTTGTATTTCTGTGGGGTCTGTCGTTATTTTTCCTTTCTCATTTCTGATTCTGTTTATGTGTGTAGATTCTCTTTTCCTCCTAATAAGTCTGGCTAGGGGGTTATCTATTTTGTTTATTTTTTCAAGAACCAGCTCTTGCTGTCACTGATTTTTTTCTATTGTTTTATTCTTCTCAGTTTCATTTATTTCTTCTCTGATCTTTATTATGTCCCTCCTTCTGGTGACTTTGGGTCTCATTTGTTTTTCTTTTTCCAATTTCAGTAATTATGTCTTTTGACTATTCATTTGGGAATGTTCTTCCTTCTTTAAATAGGCCTGGATTGCAATATACTTTCCTCTTAGAACCGCCTTTGCTGCGTCGCACAGAAGTTGTGGCTTTGTGTTATTGTTGTCATTAGTCTCCATATATTCTTTGATTTCTGTTTTGATTTGGTCGTTGACCCATTGATTAATAAGGAGAATGTTGTTAAGTCTCCATGTATTTGTGAGCCTTTTTGTTTTCTTTCTAAAATTTATTTCTAGATTTATACCTTTGTGATATGAGAAGTTGGTTGGTAGAATTTCAAAATTTTGATGTTACTGCGAATCGTTTTGTGTCCTAGTATGTGGTCTATTCTGGAAAATGTTCCATGTGCACTTGAGAAGAATGTGTATCCTGTTGTTTTTGGGTGTAGAGTTCTGTAGATGTCTGCTCAGTCCATCTGTTCTAGTGTGTTGTTCAGTGCCACTGTGTTTTTATTTATTTTCTGTCTGGTTGATCTGTTCTTTGGAGTGAGTAGTGTGTTGAAGTCACCTAAAATGAATGCATTGCTTTCTATTTCGTCCTTTAATTCAGTTAGTATTTGTTTCACATATTTCGGTGCTCCCGTGTTGGGTGCATACATATTTTAATGGTTATATCCTCTTGTTGGATTGATCCCTTTATCATTATGTAATGTCCTTCTTTATCTCTTGCTACTTTCTTCGTTTTGAAGTCTATTTTGTCTGATACAAGTACTGCTACACCTGTTATTTTCTCCTTTTTGTTTGCATGAAATATCTTTTTCTATACCTTCACTTTTAGTCTGTGTATATCTTTGAGTTTGAGGTGAGTTTCTTTTAGGCAGCATATGGATGGGTCTTGCTTTTTTATCTATTCTGTTACTCTGTGTCTTTTGATTGGTGCATACAGTCCATTTATATTTAGGGTGATTATCGATAGGTATGTACTTATTGCCATTAATGGCTTTAGATTCGTGGTTATGAAAGGTTCAAGTGTTGCTTCTTTACTATCTAACCATCTAACTTAACTTTCTTGTTAAGTTATTGTAAACACAGTCTGATGATTCTTTATTTCTCTGCCTTCTTATTCTTCCTCCTCCATTCTTTATATACTTGGTGTTTTATTCTTTCCCTTTAGTTAATATTTGGATGGTCTGGTTTCTTTGGTATGATTTTATTTTCTCTGCTGGCATCTTTGTAGCCTTAGGAGTGCTTTCCCCTAGAGCAGTTCCTTTAAGATGTCTTGTAGAGGTTGTTTACGTGAGGCAAATTCTCTCAGCTTTTGCTTGTCTGGAAATCGTTTAATCCCTCCGTCATATTTAATTGTGCTGGATACAATATTTTTGGTTCGAGGCCCTTCTGTTTCATTACACTAAATATATCATGCCATTTCCTTCTGGACTGTAAGGTTTCTGTTGAGAAGTCTGATGATAGTCTGATGGGTTTTCCTTTGTCGGTGATCTTTTTACTCTCTCTAGCTGCCTTTAGTACTCTGTCTTTATCTTTGATCTTTGCCATTTTAATTATTATGTGTCTTGGTGTTGTCTTCCTTGGGTCCCTTGTGTTGGGAGATCTGTGGGCTTCCGTGGACTGCGATACTATTTCCTTCCCCAGCATGGGGAAGTTTCCAGCAATTGTTTCTTCAATGACACTTTCTATCTGTTTTTCACTCTCTTCTTCCTCTGGTACTCTTGTAATGCGAATATTGTTCCGTTTGGATTGGTCACACAGTTCTCTTAATATTCTTTCATTCCTAGAGATCCTTTTATCTCTCTCTGCCTCAGCTGCTCTGTATTCCTGTTCTCTGGTTTCTATTCCATTAACAGTGTCTTGCATCTCATACAGTCTGTTGCTAAGCCTGTCAATGGCTTGTCTCATTTCTTCATTGTCTTTCCTGACTCACCTTATTTCCACCCTCAGCTCTTGCATATTTCTCTGTAGATTCATCAGCATGGTTATGACTTTTATTCAGAATTCTCTTTCCAGAAGACTGTGCATTTCCTTCCCTTCCAGTTCCCTCTCTGGTGTTGTCTGGGTCTGGGTGAGCTTTGTCTGTACCATATTCCTCTGTCTTTTCATGGTGATAGAAGTGGTTACTGGTAGGTGCCATATATATCTGCTGGGCTCTTTAAGAGTTTAAATAAAAGAGAAGGAAGAGAACTAAAAGAGAAATAAAAGAAAGGAAGTAAAGAAAGAAAAGAAAAAGAAAGAAAAAAAAATGCCCACCGGGAGTAGATTCTGTAAGGTTGCTGTAGGTGGCACTATTGCTCCACTATTCTGCAGCCATGGCCATGCCACTCCGCAGGGCTGTTTGTAGCTCTGGCCAGGGCAGGAACTAATTGGAGGGTGTTGTTCTTTGTGTGAAGACTCAGTAAGGCTACTTTTTCCCAGCGCCAGCCAAGGGGTACAAAATTCTCCAGGACTCCCAGCCTGCTGGGCCGAGTGCGCTGGGATGATCGTGCCCCTCAGCTGGGCCCCCGTCTCCCTAAGACCACCAGAGAAAAATGTGTTTTTGTCTTTTGTCCTGGGGAGTCGGCTGCGAGGACCCGGGTGTGTTCCCAGCTCAATACCTGCACCTTCTGCCTTTCCAATATCCGATACACTGCACGATGTGTGTCTGTGCTCCCAGCGCAGATCACTGGGGCTGGTTATTTCGCGGACCTGTACTTCCCCTCCCTCCTGGCTCTGAATTCTCTACTGCCACTGGTGTGCTAGGGTGGGGGAGTGCTCGGATCCCACCAGTATGCGGCTCTGTATCTTACCTGCCTTGCGGGGTGCCGAGTCCTCTCAGGTGTAGATGCAGGCTGTGCGCTCTCCTGTATATTCTGGTCTCTCTTTTCGGAATAGTTCTATTTGCTGTATTTTCATAGATATATATAGTTCTGTGAGGAAATTTCTGCTGCCCTGCTCACGCTGCCATCTTCCCAGAACTCCTCTGGTCTCTTCTTTGCTAGGTGTAGATGATCTGTTTTGCCATCTTCAGGTCATTTTCAGGGCTAATTATATTGTAGTTGCTTCCTCTGTGTGTTTGTTGGAGGAGCTTTTTGCCCAGCCATCCTATTCAGCCATCTTCTGCTTGATTCCCATTTTGATCTTTATTATTTCCTTCCTTTTATGAATTTTTGGCTTTGTTCTTTTTCTATTTCTTTTTGGCATTAAGTTATATTGTTTATTTGGGATTTTTCTTGTTTCTCGAGGTAGGCCTGCATTGCTACGAACTTCCCCTCTTGGAACTACTTTTTTTGTGGCTGATAGATTTTGGAAAGATTGATTTCCATTTTCATTTGTGTTAAGATATTTTTTATCTCCTCTTTGATTTCTATTTGACCCATTGTTTAGTTTCTGCATGTTTTTATTTTTTCAGTTTTCTTCTTTTAATTAATTGCTGCTTTCATATCAGTCTGGTCAGAAAAGTTGCTTGATATAATTTTAAATTTAAATTTATTGAGACTTGTTCTGTGGCTTAAAATGTGCTCTATTCTGAAGAATATTACATGTGCACTTGAAAAGAATATGCATTCTGTAATTTGGGGATGAAATATTCTGTATGTATCTATTAAGTTTATTTGTTTTAATGTGTCCTTTAAACCCATGTTTCCTTATTGATTTTCTGCCTGAGTGATCTATCCATTGATGCAAGTAGGGTGTTACAGCCCCCTACCATTATTGTATTTCTGTTAATTTCTCCCTTTACATATGTTAATATTTGCTTTAAATACATATATGCACCTATGTTGGGTGCATAAATGTCTATGAATGTATCCTCTTCTTGGATTGACTCATTTATCATTATGTAATGTTCTTTGCTTTTTGTTACATTCTTTGTTTTAAAGTCTTTTGTGTGGTATGAGTATTGCTATAACTGTTTCCTTTTTGTTTCCATTTGTATGAAATATATACATTTCACCCTTTAATTTTCAGTCTGTGTATGCCCATATATCTGAAGTGAGTTTCTTGTACGCTGCGTGTACGTGGATCTTTTTTTTAATCCTTTCAGCCACCCTGTGTCTTTTGATTGTAACATTTAGTTCAATTACATTGAAAATAAATATTGAGAGGTATATACTTATTAACATTTTGTTAATTGCTTTCTGATTATTTTTGCTGTTCTTCCCTGTTCCTTCCATTGGAATTTTGCCTTGTTGTTTCATGGTTTTCTTTAATGTTATGCTTTGGTTTCTTTATTATTATTTTTTGTGTATATCTTGGTCTGTGGTTACCAAGATGTTTATATATATTGACACATATATATATGTCAATCTATTTTAAGCTGATATTATGTAAGTTTGAACACATTCTAAAGGCACTACATTTTTAAACACTCCCTCTATGTTATATGTTTTTGATATCTTATTTTACATCTTTTATTTTGTGTATCTCTTAACTGTTTATTGTATTTACAACTGTAATTACAGTTGACTTTACTATTTTTGTCTTTTAACTTTCATACTAACTTTTTAAATGGCTGATTTCCTGCCTTTTCTTGATATTTTCTTTTACCAGTGAGATATTTTTCTTTCATATATTTTCCTACTTCTAGTTATGGTCTTTTATTTTCCACTTAAGTAAAAGAAAACGTTTTTTTGTAAGGCTTTAACATTTAACATTTAACATTTCTTGTAAGGCTGATTTAGTGGTGATGAACTCCCAGATGTTTGTCTGGTAAATTTTATCTGTTCTTCAATTATGAATTATTACTTTACCAGGCAGAGTATTATTTGTTGTAATTACTTCCTTTTCATCTCTTTAAATATATGTTGTCACTCCTTTCTGGACTACATACTTTCTGAAGAAAAATAAGTTGATTACCTTATGGGATTTCCCTTCTATGGGATTCTTTGTTTTCCTCTTGCTGCCTTTTCTTTTTATACTTAATGTTGCCATTTTACTTATTTGTTATACTTCTTCATATGAATCTCTTTGGTTTCATCTTATTTAGGACTCGCTGTACCTCCTGGACTTGGATATCTGTTTATTTTCACAGGTTAGGGAAGTTTTCAGCAATTATTTCTTCAAATACATTTTCTGCCAATTTCTATCTCGCTTCCTTCTGGGACTTGTATGTGAATTTTATTCTGTTTGATGTTGTCTCACAGGGTCCCTTAAACTATTCTCATTTTTTAAAGATCTTTTTTCTTGTTGCTATCTTGATTGGGTAATTTCCACTATTCTGTCTTCCAGATTACTTATCCATTCTTCTCTATCATCTAATCTGTTGTTGATTCCTTCTAGTGTACTTTTCGGTTCATATTTTATATTCTTCAGCTTTGTGTCTTCTGTTTTGTACTTTCTTGTATTTTCTAATTTGTTGAATCTCTCACTGTGTTCCTCAATTCTTCTGAGTTAATCGAGCATCACTGAGACTCTTAAATTGATTTCCTTATTGTGTAAATTACTTCATATCTTTAGGATTTTTTTAGAGTTTTATCTTATTATTTTGTTTGAAACATATTCCCAGGTCTGTTCATTGACTTTTTTGTTTGTTTATGTGAATTAGGTTGAACAGCTCCCTCTACTGGTCTTGAAGTAATGACCTTTGTAGGAACATCCTCTGTGTAAACTATGTGTGCTTGGTGGCTGCCTGGCCAGCTGGAGGTGAAGCAGGTGGGGGCTGATGCTTCCTGGGGAGCTGTGTGACAGGAGTTCCTTGATGGGATAGCTGTAACTAGAATGGGAGAACTTGAGGTTATTCACCCAGTGTTGCCTTAGCAAGACAGCTGGAACTGGAGCTGGCATATGCTGAGGATATTCTGGGAGGACACCGTGTCATGGCACCTTACCTGATTGCTGGAGCAGGTGCAGGGTAGGGCACTGCACACAGTGGGTGCCTTGGCAGGAAGGTAGGAGCTTGGGGGTGTGTGTGGCTGAGACATCCCAGTGAACCCCATACCATGCCTGCTCTGGTAAGCTGGCTGAAGTTGGAGCAGGCATGGGCTAGCAGTTTCTAGGCACTCCATGTAGGACCTTCCCTTGTTGGACAGCTGGAGCTGGAATGGAAGCAGACAATGGAGTCCTGAGGTGATCCATTCTGGGGCCACCCCAGGACAGCTGGAAGTGCAGTGGGTATAGGATGGGGCACCTGATTATGTGAAAATCCTGGTAAGACTGCTGTAGGGAGGAAGCTGGGTGGATCACAGGGTTCTCTGCACCAGAGATTTCCCAGCAGCAGAGCTGGAACTGTAGTGGGTGTTGGCTGGGGTACTCCACACCACTACTGCTCTGGAAGGATGGCTGAAACTGGATCAAATGCTGGGCCACCTGGGAAATGGCTGGAGCTGGTGTGTTTAAAAGTCCAGAGCACACTTGGGAGCTATAGAGCCTAAACCCTGCTCCCATATGCACTATTAAGGTGGAGGAGGAACATAAACAATTGAACTTCTTAGCACATTGAACACCATGGAGAAATCCAGAAGTTCACCCATTTTGTAAACAGTCTAGGATTAATATATACATTTCCTTCACTTACAGCCTCAGTGTCCTATGATACACATATTTTTTATTTTGTTGTGGCTCAAGGTGGGCAAGTCTGCATGGGGGATCCTCAGTGATACCACTGTATACTGCAGGTGGTCACGTAAGGGGTGGTGTTCCTCTGGTTACCATGTTCCTATCACTTACACTCCTATATGTGGTTCCTCTATTATTTTCTGTGCAGAAGCTGTCCAATCATCCCTCAATCCTTCAGAAGGAATCCCTGTATATGTAGATGTAGATTCACTGTGTCCATGGGAGGAAGTGAATTCAATGTTTTCCTATGCCACCATCATTGACCATCTCCAAAATAGAAGAATTTCAAACATATATATACCTAGCAACTAAGTACAAAAATAAATGCAACAAATTTGTCATAAATGAAGGGAAAAATAGAACATCAAAATAGTAATCAGAGACCTCAATACACCAATTTCAACAGGAAAACTAGATAGAAGATCAATAGGAAAATAGAAGCATTGAACACTAAAAACCTACTAGACTTAACAGACATCTACAGTACACTCAACCCGACAGTAGAATATACTTTTTCTTATTTTTATTTGTTACATTTTTTTATTAAGGTATAGACATACCCTCTTATGAAGGTTTCACAAGAAAAACAATGTGGTTACAACGTTCACCCTTATTATCAAGTCCTCCCCATACTCCATTGCAGTCACTGTCCGTCAGTGTAGTAAGATGCTACAGAGTCCCTACTTGTCTTCTCTGTGCTACACTGCCTTCCCCAAGACTCCCCACACACCATGTGCACTAAACATGATACCCCATAATCCCCTTCTCCCTCCCTCCCCACCCAAATTTCCCCAACTCTTCCCTTTGGTAACCACTAGTCCCTTCTGGAAGTCTGCGAGTGGGCTTCTATTTTGTTTTTCAGTTTTGTTTTGTTGTTATTCTCCACAAATGAGGGAAATCATTTGGTATTAGTCTTTCTCTGCCTGACTTATTTCACAGAGCACAATACCCTCTAGCTGCATCCATGTTGTTGCAAAGGTAGGATTTGTTTATTTATTATGGCTGAATAGTATTCCATTATGTATATGTACCACTTCTTCTTTATCCATTCATTTACTGATGGACACTTAGGTTGCTTTCATATCTTGGCTATTGTAAATAGTGCTGAAATAAACATAGGGGTGCATAGGTCTTTTTGAATCTGAGAAGTTGTTTTCTTTGGGTAAATTACTACGAGTGGAATTCCCGGGTCAAATGGTATTTATATTTTTAGTTTTTTGAGGAACCTCCACATTGCTTTCCACAATGATGGAACTAGTTTACATTTCCACCAGGAGTGAGGAGGGTTCACATTTCTTTGCATCCTCGCCAGCATTCGTTGTTTCTAGTCTTTTAGATGTTGGCCATCCTAACTGGTGTGAGGTGATATATCATTGTGGTTTTAATTTGCATTAGCCTGATAATTAACCATGTGGAGAATGTTTCCATGTGCCTGTTGGAAATCTGAATTTTTTCTTTGGAGAAATAGAGGCTTTTTATTTTGATGTAGTCCCAATTGTTCATTTTTGCTTTTGTTTCCCTTGCCCGAGGAGATGTGTTCATGAAAAAGTTGCTGATGTTTATATTCAATAGATTTTTCCTTATGATTTCATGTAAGAGTTTTATGGTTTCATGACTTACATTCAGGTCTATGACCCATTTTGAGTTTACTTTTGTGTATGGGTTTAGACAGTAGTCCAGTTTCATTCTCTCACATGTAGCTGTCCAGTTTTGCCAACACATGTTGCAGAGGGGGCTGTAATTTCCCCACTGTATATCCATGCCTCCTTTATCATATATTAATCGGCCATATATGCTTGAGTTTATATGTGGGCTCTCTGGTCTGTTCCATTGGTCTATGTGTCTGTTCTTGTGCCAGTACGAAATTGCCTTGATTACTGTGACTTTGTAGTAGAGCTTGAAGTCAGGGAGGGTAATCCCCCCAGCTTTATTTCTTATTCTCAGGATTGCTTTGGCTATTCGTGTCCTTTATGGTTCCATATGAATTTAAGAACTATTTGATCTAGTTCTTTGAAGAATGCTGTTGGTATTATTATGTGGATGGCATTGAATCTGTAGATTACTTTAGGCAGGACGGCCATTTTGATTATATTAATTCTTCCTATCCATGAGCATGGAATGTGTTTCCAATTTTTGGTATCTTCTTTACTTTCTCTCATGAATGTCTTGTCGTTTTCAGGGTATAGGTCTTTCATTTTCTGGTTAGGTTTGTTTCTAGGTATTTTATTCATAATGATGCAATTGTGAAAGCAGTTATTTTCCTGATTTCTCTTTCTTATAGTTCCTCGTTAGTGTATAGGAATGCAAAATATTTCTGTGTATCAATTTGTATCCTGAAACTTTGCTGAATTTATATATTAGAGCTAGTACTTTTGAGTGGATTCTTTAGGTTTTTTTCTTTAATTTTATTTTGGTATAATTAATCTACAATTACATGTGTAACATTATGATTACTAAACTCCCCACTTCATCAGGTCCCCCCCACTTATACCATTACAGTCACTGTCCATCAGCATAGTGAGATGCTATAGAATCACTACTTTTCTTCTCTGAGCTGTACAGCCCTTCCCATGCCACCCAAACATTATGTCTGCTAATTGTAATGCCCCTTTTTCCACCTTGTCCCTCCTTTCCCACCCATCCTACCCAGTTGCTTTCCCTTTGGTAACTGTTAGTCCATTCTTAGGTTCTGGGAGTCTGATGCTATTTTTTTCTTTCAGTTTTTTTTCTTTGCTCTTATGCTCCACATATGAGTGAAATCAGTTGATACTTGTCTTTTCCCGCTGGGCATATTTCACTCAGCATAATACCTTCTAGCTCCATCCATGTTGTTGCAAATGGTAGGATTTGTTTTCTTCTTACGGCTGAATAATATTCCATTATGTATATATACGACATCTTCTTAATCCATTCATCCACTGAAGGACACTTAGGTTGCTTCCATTTCTCGGCTACTGTGAATAGTGCTGCGATAAACATAGGGGTGCATCTCTCTTTTTGAAACTGGGGTGCTGCATTCTTAGGGTAAATTCCTAGGAGTGGGATTCCAGGGACAAATGGCATTTCTTTTTTTTTTTTTACAATTTATTTTGGTGTCATTAACTTTCAATAACATGAGCAATATTGTGGTGATTAAACTACCCCCTTCATCAGGTCCCTACCACCAACCCTATCACAGTCACTGTCCATCAGTGTAGTGAGATGAGAATCCCTACTTGTCTTCTCTGAGTTGTACAGTCCTCCCCGTGCCTCCCCACCTTATGTCTGCTTATCATAATGCCCCTTTTACCCTCTTATCCCTCCCTTCCCACCCTTCTTCCCCAGTCCCTTTCCCTTTGGTAACTATTAATCCGTTCTTGGGTACTGTGAGTCTGCTGCTTTTTTGTTCCTTCAGTTTTTTTCTTTGTTTTTATACTCCACATATGAGTGAGATCATTTGATACTTGTCTTTTTTCAGCTTGGCTTATTTCACTGAGCATAATACCCTCTAGCTCCATCCATGTTGTTGCAAATGGTAGGATTTGTTTTTTTCTTATGGCTGAATAATATTCCATTGTGCATATGTACCACCTATTCTTAATCCATTCATCTACTGATGGACACTTAGGTTGCTTCCATTTCTTGGCTATTGTGAATAGTGCTGCAATAAACATAGGGGGTGCATCTGTCTTTTTGAAATTGGGCTGCTGCATTCTTAGGGTAAATTCCTAGGAGTGGGATTCCTGGGTCAAATGGTATTTCTATTTTGAGTTTTTTGAGGAACCTCCATACTGCTTCCCACAATGGTTGAACTAATTTGCATTCCCACCAGCAGTGTAGGAGGGTTCCCTTTTCTCCACATCCTCGACAACATTTGTTGTTGTTTGTGTTTTGGATGTTGGCCATCCTCACTGGTGTGAGGTGATATCTCATTGTGGTTTTAATCTGCATTTCTCTGATAATTAGCGATGTGGAGCATCTTTTCATGTGCCTGTTGGCCATCTGAATTTCTTCTTTGGATAAGTGTCTATTCATGTCCTCTGCCCATTTCTTAATTGGATTATTTGCTTTTTGTTTGTTAAGATGCGTGAGTTCTTTGTATATTTTGGATGTCAACCCCTTATCAGATACATCATATGTGAATATATTTTATAATATTGTAGGATGTGATTTTGTCCTACTGATGGTGTCCTTTGCAGTACAGAAGCTTTTCAACTTGATATAGTCCCATTTGTTCATTTTTGATTAGGCTACCCTTGCCCGGGGGCATATGTTCATGAAGATGTCCCCCATGTTTATGTCCAAGAGATTTTTGCCTATGTTTTTTTCTAAGAGTTTTATGGTTTCATGACTTACATTCAGGTCTTTGATCCATCCTGAGTTTACCTTTGTATATGGGGTTTTACAGTAGTCCAGTTTCATTCTCTTACGTGTAGCTGTCCAATTTTTCCAACACCAGCTGCTGAAGAGGCTGTCATCACCCCATTGTACATCCAAGGCTCCTTTATCAAATATTAATTGACTGCAGGTGTTTGGGTTGTTTGGATTTTCTATTCTGTTCCACTGGTCTGTGGGTCTGTTTTTGTGCCAGTACCAAATTGTCTTGATTACTGTGGCTTTGTAGTAGAGCTTGAAGTCAGGGAGCGTAATTCCCCATGTTTTATTCCTCCTTCTCAGGATTGCTTTGGCTATTCGGGTTCTGTTTTGGTTCCATATGAATTTTAGAATTATTTGTTCCAGTTCATTGAAGAAAGCTGTTGGTAGTTTGGTAGTTATTGCATTGAATCTGTAGATTGCTTTAGGTAGAATAGCCATTTTGACAATATTTATTCTTCCTAGCCAAGAGCATGGGATGCATTTCCATTTGTTAGTGTCCTCTTTAATTTCTGCTAGGACTGTCTTGTAGTTTTCAGAGTACAGGTCTTTCACTTCCTTCGTTAGGTTTATTCCTAGGTATTTTATTCTTTTTGATGCAATTGTGAATGCAATTGTTTTTCTGATTTCTCTTTCTGTTAGTTCATCATTAGTGTATAGGAAAGCAACAGATTTCTGTGTGTTAATTTTATATCCTTCAACTTTGCTGAATTCAGATATTAGTTCTAGTAGTTTTGGAGTCGAATCTAGGGTTTTTAATGTACAGCATCATGTCATCTGCAAATAGCGACAATTTGACTTCTTCTTTACCAATATGGATGCTTTGTATGTCTTTGTTTTGTCTGATTGCCGTGGCTAGGACCTCCAGTACTATGTTGAATAACAGTGGAGAGATTGGGCATCCCTGTCTTGTTCCTGATCTTAGATGAAAAGCTTTCAGTTTCTCGCTGTTATGTATGATGTTAGCTGTGGGTTTGTCATATATAGCCTTTATGATGTTGAGGTACTTCCTGTCTATACCCATTTTGTTGAGAGTTTTAATCATGAATGGATGCTGAATTTCGTCAAATGCTTTTTCAGCATCTATGGAGATGATCATGTGGTTTTCGTTCTTTTCATTGATGTGATGGATGATGTTGATGGATTTTCGAGTGTTGTACCATCCTTGCATCCCTGGGATGAATCCCACTTGATCATGGTGTATGATCCTCTTGATGTATTTTTGAATTCGGTTTGCTAATATTTTGTTGAGTATTTTTGCATCTACATTCATCAGGGATATTGGTCTGTAATTTTCTTTTTTAGTGAGGTCTTTGCCCGGTTTTGGTATTAGAGTGATGCTGGATTCATAGAAAGAGTTTGGAAGTATTCCCTCCTCTTCTATTTTTTGGAAAATTTTAAGGGGAATCGGTGTTATTTCTTCTCTATATGTCTGGTAGAATTCAGAGGTGAATCCATCTGGTCCAGGGGTTTTGTTCTTGGATAGTTTTTTGATTACTGATTCAATTTCGTTCCTGGTGATTGGCCTGTTTAGTTTTTCTGTTTCCTGCTTGGTGAGTCTTGGAAGGCTGTATTTTTCTAATAAGTTGTCCATTTCTTCTTGGTTTTGGAGCTTGTTAGCATATAGATGCTCGTAATATTCTCTTATAATTATTTGTATTTCTATGGTTTCCATCGTTATTTTTCCTTTCTCATTTCTGATTCTGTTTATGTGTGTAGATTCTCTTTTTCTCTTGATGAGTCTTGCTAGGGGGTTATCTATTTATTTATTTTTTCAAAGAACCAGCTTTTGGTTTCATTGATATTTTCTATTGTTTTATTCTTCTCAATTTTATTTATTTATTCTCTGATCTTTATTATGTCTCTCCTTCTGGTGACTTTGGGCCTCATTTGTTCTTCTTTTTCCAATTTCAATAATTGTGTCTTTAGACTGTTCATTTGGGAATGTTCTTCCTTCTTTATATACGCCTGGATTGCAATATACTTTCCTCTTAGAACTGCCTTCGCTGCGTCCCACAGAAGTTGTGGCTTTGTGTTGTTGTTGTCATTAGTCTCCATCTATTCTTTGATTTCTGTTTTGATTTGTTCATTAACCCATTGATTCATTAGGAGAATGTTGTTAAGTCTCCATGTATTTGTGAGCATTTTTGATTTCTTTCTAAAATTTATTTCTAGTTTTATACCTTTCTGATCTGAGAAATTGGTTGGTAGGATTTCAATATTTTTGAATTTACTGAGGTTCTTATTGTGGCCTAGTATGTGGTCTATTCTGGAAAATGTTCCATGTGCACTTGAGAAGAATGTGTATCCTGCTGCTTTTGGGTGCAGAGTTCTGTAGATATCTGTTAGGTCCATCTGTTCTAGTGTGTTGCTCAGTGCCTCTGTGTCTTTACTTATCCTCTTCCTGGTTGATCTATCCTTTGGAGTGAGTGGTGTGTTGAAGTCTCCTAAAATGATTGCATTGCTGTCTATTTCCTCCTTCACTTCTGATAGTATTTGTTTCACATATGCTGATGCTCCTGTGTTGGGTGCATATATATTTATAATGGTTATATCTTCTTGTTGGACTGACCCCTTTATCATTATGTAATGTCCTTCTTTATCTTTTGCTACTTTCTTTGCTTTGAAGTCTATTTTATCAGATACAAGTACTGCAACACATGCTTTTTTCTCTTTGTTGTTTGCGTGAAATATCTGTTTCCATCCCTTCACTTTTAGTCTGTGTATATCTTTGGGTTTGAGGTGATTCTCTTGTAAGCAGCATATAGATGGGTCTTGCTTTTTTATCCATTCTGTTACTCTGTGTCTTTTGATTGGTGCATTTAGTCCATTTACATTTAGGGTGATTATTGATAGATATGTACTTATTGCCATTGCTAGCTTTAGGTTCATGGTTACCCAAGCTTCAAGGGTTGCTTCTTTACTATCTAAGAATCTAACAACTTTCTTGTTAAGTTATTGTGAATGCCGTCTGATATTTCTTTATCTCTCCCTTCCTATTCTTCCTCCTCCTTTCTTTAGATATTAGGTGTTTTACTCTTTTCCTTTAGTTAGTATTTGGATGGTCTGCTTTCTTTGCTATGATTTTATTTTCTCTGATGTCATCTTTTTAGACTTAGGAGTGTTTCCCTCTAGAA
Organism: Phataginus tricuspis; assembly: GCA_029783875.1. Lineage (NCBI taxonomy): Eukaryota > Metazoa > Chordata > Mammalia > Pholidota > Manidae > Phataginus > Phataginus tricuspis. The sequence continues at coordinate 56,217,905 of JAQQAC010016209.1, read as the reverse complement.
CAGTCCGTTTAAGATATCCTGTAGTGGTGGTTTATGAGAGGCAAACTATCTCAGCTTTCCTTTGTCTTGAAATTGTTTAATCCCTCCGTCATATTTAAATGATAATTGTGCTGGATACAGTATTCTTGGTTCGAGGCCCTTCTGTTTCATTACATTAAATATATCATGCCATTCTCTTCTGGCCTGTAAGGTTTCTGTTGAGAAGTCTGATGGGTTTTCCTTTGTATGTGATCTTTTTTCTCTCTCTAGCTGCCTTTAATACTTGGTCTTTATCTTTGACCTTTGCCATATTAATTATTATGTGTCTTGGTGTTGTCTTCCTTGGGTCCCTTGTGTTGGGTGATCTGTGCGCTTCCGTGGACTGCAAGACTATTTCCTTCCCCTGCGTGGGAATGTTTTCAGCGATTATTTCTTCAAAGACACTCTCTATCCCTTTTTCTCTCTCTTCTTCCTCTGGTACTCCTATAATGTGAATATTGCTCCGTTTGTATTGGTCACACAGTTCTCTTAATATTCTTTCATTCTTAGAGATCCTTTTATCTCTCTCTGCCTCAACTTCTTTGTATTCCTGTTCCCTGTTTTGTGTTTCATTGATAGTGTCTTGAACCTCATCCAGTCTGCTGTTAAGCCCATCGATGACTTGTCTCATTTCTGCTTTGTTTTTCTTCATTTCCTCCCTCTTCTCTTGCACATTTTTCTGTAGATCCGTCAGCATGGCTATGACTTTTATTCTGAATTCTTTTTCAGGAAGACTGTGCATGTCCATTCTTTCAGATTCTCTCTCACGGGTGGTGTTTGTCTGAAGCTTTGTCTGTATCATATTCTTCTGTCTTCTCATGACTATAGAATTGGTTGTTGGTAGTTGTCACATGTCAGCTGGACTCTTTATGACTTTAAAAAGGAAAGAGAATAAAGGAGAGAAAAGAGAAAAATATTAAAAAATACTTCTAATAATAAAAAAAGTAAAAAGAGAGAGAGAACAGGAAAAGAAAGGAAAGAAAAAGAAAAAGCAGCAACACCTAAAAAAAAAAAAACAACGCCCACCGGGAGTGGTTTCTGTGTGAATGCTGTAGGTGGTGCTGTTGCTCCACTATTCCAGAGCCATTGCCGCGCCGCTCTGCACGGCCCTGTTAAGCTGTGGCCAGGGTGAAAATGAATGGGAGGCTGTTGAGCTCTGAGGGAGTCCTAATTATGGCTACCCTTTCCTAGTCACCCGCTATGGGGTCCGACGCTCCACAGGGCTCCCAGCCTGCTGGGCTGTGTGTGCCGCAGCGATGAGGTTCCCTGCTGGACTCCGGTCTCTTTAAATCTGCTGCAAAACAAAGCACGCACTTTTCTTCGTTTTTTCTTCTCTTTTCTCCTTCCCTGAGCCAGCCACAAGCAAACAGGCGCATTCCTGCTGAGATCCTGCACCCTCTGTCTCTCCAATCTCTGCCACACCGTGCTTTGTGCACCCACGTTCCCAGGCCTATCCGGGACTGGTTATCTCCTGGGCCTGCACTTCCACTCTCTCCTGGCTCTGAATCCTCTCCTCCTGCCGGCGCACTGGGGTTGAGGAGTGCTCGGGTTCTGCTGGGTCACGGTTCGCGGTTCCATTTCTTATCCGCCTCGCCAGTTGCTGAGTCCTCTCAGGTGTGTCTGCACGGTGTGCACTTTCCTGTGTGTTCTGGTCTCTCTTTTAGGAACAGTTGCATTTGCTGTGTTTCCGTGGATAAATATAATGTTGGGAGGAAAATTCTGCCGTTCCGTTCACGCTGCCATCTTCCCAGAACTCACAAATGGTATTTCAATTTTGAGTTTTTTGAGGAACCTCCATACTGCGTTCCACAATGGTTGAACTAATTTGCATTCCCACCAGCAATGTAGGAGGGTTCCCCTTTCTCCACATCCTCGCCAACATTTGTTGTTGTTTGTCTTTTGGATGTTGGCCATCCTGACTTGTGTGAGGTGATATTTCATTGTGGTTTTAATTTGCATTTCTCTGATGATTAGCAATGTGGGGCATCTTTTCATGTGCCTGTTGTCCACCTGAATTTCTTAGGAGAAGTGTCTATTCAGATGCTCTGCCCATTTCTTAATTGGATTATTCAATTTTTGTTTGTTGAGGTGCATGAGTTCTTTATATATTTTGGATGTCAACACCTTATCTGACATGTCATTTATGAATATATTCTTCCAAACTGTAGGATGTCTTCTTGTTCTACTGATAATGTCCTTTGCTGTGCAGAAGCTTTTCAGCTTGATATAGTCCCACTTGTTAATTTTTGCTTTGGTTTCCCTTGCCTGGGGTGATATGTTCATGAAGAAGTCGTTCATGTTTATATCCAAGAGATTTTTGCCTATGTTTTTTTCTAAGAGTTTTATAGTTTCATGACTTACATTCAGGTCTTTGATCCATTTCCTTTGAGTTGACTCTTCTATATGGGGTTAGACAGTAGTCCAGTTTCATTCTCTTACATGTAGCTGTCCAGTTTTTCCAACACCAGCTGCTGAAGAGGCTGTCATCTCCCAATTGTATATCCAGGGCTCCTTTATCAAATATTAATTGACTGTAGGTGTTTGGGTTAATGTTTGGATTTTCTATTCTGTTCCACTGGTCTGTGGGTCTGTTCTTGTGCCAATACCAAATTGTCTTGATTACTGTGGCTTTGTAGTAGAGCTTGAAGTCAGGGAGCGTAATTCCCCCTGTTTGATTCTTCCTTCTCAGGATTGCTTTGGCTATTTGGGTTCTTTTGTGTTTCCATATGAAATTTAGAATTATTTGTTCCAGTTCATTGAAGAAAGCTGTTGATAGTTTGAGAGGGATTGCATTGAATCTGTAGATTGCTTTAGGTAGTATAGGCATTTTGACAATATTTATTCTTCCTAGCCAAGAGCATGGGATGCATTTCCATTTGTTAGTGTCCTCTTTAATTTCTCTTAGGAGCGTCTTGTAGTTTTCATGGTATAGGTCTTTCACTTCCTTTATTAGGTTTGTTCCTAGGTATTTTATTCTTTTGGATGCAACTGTGAATGGAATTGTTTTCCTGATTTCTCTTTCTGTTAGCTGATCATTAGTGTATAGGAAAGCAACAGTTTTCTGTGTGTTACTTTTGTATCCTGCAACCTTGCTCAATTCACATATTAGTTCTAATAGTTTTGGAGTGGAGTTTTTAGGGTTTTTTATGTACAATATCATGTCATCTTCAAATAGTGACAATTTGACACCTTCTTTACCAATCTGGATTCCTTGTATTTCTTTGTTTTGTCTGATTGCCATGGCTAGGACCACCAGTACTATATTAAATAACAGAAGAGAGAGTGGGCATCCCTGTCTTGTTCCCAATCTTAGATTAAAAGCTTTCAGCTTCTCACTGTTAAGTATGATGTTACCTGGGGGTTTATTATATATGGCCTTTATGATGTTGAGGCACTTGCCGTCTATACCCATTTTGTTGAGAGTTCTTATCATAAATGGATGTTGAATTTTGTCAAATGCTTTTTCAGAATCTATGGAGATTATCATGTGTTTTTTGTTCTTTTTGTTGATGTGGTGGATGATGTTATTGGATTTTTTAATGTACCATCCTTGCATCCCTGGGATGAATCCCACTTGATCAATGTGTATGATCCTGTTTTTGAATTCAGTTTGCTAATATTTTGTTGAGTATTTTTGTATCTACATTAATCAGGGATATAGGTCTGTAATTTTCTTTTTTGGTGACGTTTTGGTATTAGAGTGATGATGGCTTCATAGAATGAGTTTGGAAGTATTCCCTCCTCTTCTATTTTTTGGAAGATTTTAAGGAGAATGGGTATAATTTCTTCTCTATATGTCTGGTAAAATTCAGAGGTGAAGCCATCAGGCCTGGGGGTTTTGTTCTTGGGAATACTTTTTGATTACCGATTCAGTTTCGTTACTGGTGATTAGTCTGTTTAGGTTTTCTGTTTCCTCCTTGGTCAGTCTTGGAAGGTTGTATTTTTCTAAGAAGTTGTCCATTTCTTCTAGGTTTTCCAGCTTGTTGGCATATAGATTTTCATAGTATTGTCTTATAATTCTTTGTATTTCTGTGGGGTCCGGTGTGACTTTTCCTTTCTCATTTCTGATTCTATTTATGTGTGTAGATTCTCTTTTCTCTTAATAAGTCTGGCTAGAAGTTTATCTACTTTCCTTATTTTTTCAAAGAACCAGCTCTTGGTTTCCTTGATTTTTTCTATTGTTTTATTCTTCTCAATTTTGTTTATTTCTTCTCTGATCTTTATTATGTCCCTCCTTCTGGTGACTTTCGGCCTCCTTTGCTCTTCTTTTTCCAATTTCAGTAATTGTGTCTTTAGACTGTTCATTTGGGATTATTCTTCCTTCTTTAAACATGCCTTGATTGCAATATACTTTCCTCTTAGAACTGCCTTTGCTGCGTCCCACAGAAGTTGTAGCTTTGTGTTATTGTTGCCATTAGTCTCCATATATTGTTTGATCTCTGTTTTAATTTGGTCATTTATCCATTGGTTTGTTATTAGCATGCTGTTAAGCCTCCATGTGTTTGTGAGCCTTTTTGTTTTCTTTGTACAATTTATTTCTAGTTTTACACCTTTGTGATCTGAGAAGTTCGTTGGTAGAATTTCAATATTTCTGAATTTACTGAGGTTCTTTTTGTGGCCTAGTATGTGGTCTCTTCTTGAAAATGTTCCATGTGCACTTGAGAGGAATGTGTATTCTGCTGCTTTTGGGTGCAGAGTTCTGTAGATGTGTGTTAGGTCCATCTGTTATAGTGTGTTGTTCATTGCCTCTGCGACTTTACTTATTTTCTGTCTGGTTGATCTGTCCTTTGGAGTGAGTGGTGTGTTGAAGTATCCTAAAATGAATGCATTGCTTTCTGTTTCCTCCTTTGATTCTGTAAGTATTTGGCTCACATATGTCGGCGCTCTTGTGTTGGGTGCATATATATTTTAAATGGTTGTATATTCTTGTTGGATCGACCCCTTTATCATTATGTAATGACCTTTTTTATCTCTTGCTACTTTCTTCGTTTTGAAGCCTATTTTGTCTGATACAAGTACTGCAACACCTGCTTTTTTCTCCTTGTTGTTTGCATGAAGTATCTTTTTCCATTCCTTCACCTTTAGTCTGTGTATATCTTTGGGTTTGAGGTGAATCTCTTGTAAGCAGCATATAGATGGGTCTTGCTTTTTTATCCACTCTGTAACTCTGTGTGTTTTGATTGGTGCCTTCATTCCATTTACATTTAGGGTGATTATCAATAGGTATGTACTTATTGCCATTGCTGGTTTTAGATTTGTGGGTAACCGAGTTTCAAGGGTAGCTTCTTTACTATCTAGCAGTCTAATTTAACTTTCTTGTTAAGTTATTGTAAACACAGTATGATGATTCTTTATTTCTCTCCCTTCTTATTCTTCCTCCTCCATTCTTTATATACTAGGTGTTTTATTCTTTGCCTTTAGTTAGTATTTGGATGGTATGCTTTCTTTGCCATGATTTTATTTTCTCTGGTGACATCTTTTTAGACTTAGGAGTCCGTCCATCTAGAGCAGTCCCTTTATGATATCCTGTAGAGGTGGTTTATGGGAGGCAAATTTCCACAGCTTTTGCTTGTTTGGGAATTATTTAATCCCTCCCTCATATTTCAATGACAATCGTGATGGATACAGTATTCTTGGTTCATGGCCCTTCTGTTTCATTACATTAAATATATCATGCCATTCTCTTCTGGCCTGTAAGGTTTCTGTTGAGAAGTCTGATGATAGTCTTATGGGTTTTCCTTTGTAGGTGATCTTTTTTCTCTCTCTAGCTGCCTTTAATACTCTGTCCTTATCTTTGACCTTTGCCATGTTAATTATTATGTGTCTTGGTGTTGTCTTCCTTGGGTCCCTTGTGTTGGAAGATCTGTGCGTTCCATGATCTGAGGGACTATTTCCTTCCCTGGCTTGGGGAAGTTTTCAGCAATTATTTCTTCAAAGATACTTTCTATCCCTTTTTCTCTCTCTTTTTCTTCTGGTAGTCCTATAATGCGAATATTGTTCTGTTTGGATTGGTCACACAGTTCTCTTAATATTCTTTCATTCCTAGAGATCCTTTTATCTCTCTCTGCATCAGCTTCTCTGTATTCCTGTTCTCTGATTTCTATTCCATTAACAGTCTCTTGCATATTGTCCAGTCTGCTGCTATACCCGTTAGTGGTTGGTCTCATTTCTGCATTGTCTTTCCTCACGTCCCTCACTTACTCCCTTAGCTCTTGCATATTTCTGTGTAGATCCATCAGTATGGTTATGACTTTTATTCTGAATTCTTTTTCAGGAAGATTGTGCATGTTCATCCCTTCAGGCTCCCTCTCTGGTGTTGTCTGTGTTATCCTTGTCTGGACCATATTCCTCGGTTTTTTCATGGTGATAGAATTGGTCGCTGGTAGTTGCCACATGTGTCAGCTGGGAGAACAAATTCCCTTCCTGCTTGTTGTTCTCCTTACCCTTCTCCCGGGCCTGAGATGTTTTCCTGCACACCTGGAGGCAGTCTCTGGGATAATCCCCTGACTGCCTGTGTGCAGGGTCGCCCTCAGCCTAGCCTATAGTACTGCTGGTGTTTGCAGTTACACTGGGTGTTTCTTGTCCCCTTGGTGACTTCTGGACCCGGTTCTGGGGCTCTTCCTGCTTAGCTTCCCACCTGCTGGGGGTAGACTCTGTGAGGTTTCTGTGAGTGGGGCTCCTCATCCGCTCTTCTGCATCAGCAGTGGCTCGGTCTAGGGCACTGCTGGGGAGGGAATGATGGGGAGCTGCTGATCTCTGTGGGAAGCCTTGGCACGGCTGCTTTGCCTCACCACCAGCCAAGGGCTCCGAAAATCCCCAAGACTCCCAGCCTGTGGGCTGAGTGTGCTGGGACTATTTTGTTCTGCTGCTGGGCCCTTGTCTCTTTAAGACTTTTTAAAAAAAAGCACCTGCTCGGAGTAGATTCTGTGATGTTGCTGTGGGCAGGGCCACTCACCCACTGTTCCACAGCAGTGCTGGCTCTGTCTGGGGCACCAGCTAGGGAGGGAATAAATGGCAGGCTGCTGATCTCTGTTGGAAGCCTTGGTGTGGCTGCTTTGCCTTGCCACTGACCAAGGGGTCCAAAATTCCCCAAGACTCCCAGCCTGCTGGGCCAAGTGTGCTGGGATGATTTTGTTCCATTGTTGGACCCTTGTCTCTTTAAGACTTTTTAAAAAGTGCCCACTTTTCTTTTGTCCCGGGGAGCTGGCTGAGAGGACCCAGTTGTGGCCTCAGTCACAGATCCTGCACTTCTGTTTTTTAATCTCCAGTACACCACACGATGTGTGTTAGTGCTCCCAGCGCAGATCACCAGGGCTCGTTCTTTGGTGAGCCTGTGCTTCCACTCCCTCCCTGCTCTGATTCTTTTCCTCCCGCCAGTGTGCTGGGGTTGGGGAGTGCTCGGGTCCTGCCTGGTCATGGCTTTGTATATTTCCCGCTTTGTGAGGTGCTGAGTGCTCACAGGTATAGCTGTAGCCTGGCTGTTGTCCTGTATCTTCTGGTCTCTCTTTTAGGAATAGCTGTATTTGTTGAATTTTCATAAATATATATGGTTTTGGGAAGAGATTTACGCCACCCTGCTCATGCCGCCATCTTCTCTTTAGGGTTTTTTATGTACAATATAAAGTCATGTGCAAACAAGGACAGTTTAGCTTCTTCCTTGCAAATCTTTACACCTTTTTGTCTCTTTGTGTTGTCTGAATGCCGTGGCTAGGACCTCCAGAACTGTGTTGAATAAAAAGTGGAGGGAGGGGGCATCCTTGTGTTTTTCCAGATCTTGAAGGAAAATCTTTCAGATTCTCAATGTTAAGTGTGATGTTTGCTCTGGGTTTGTCATATATGGCCTTTATTATGTTGAGGTATGTGCCCTCTATGCCTATTTTGGTTAGAGTTTTATCATGAATGGATGTTAAATTTTGTAGAATGCTTTTTCAGCATCTATGGAGCTGATCATGTGGTTTTTGTTGTTATTTTTGTTGATGTGGGGGATGATGTTGATGGATTTTCTAATACTGTACCATCTTTGCATCCGTGGAATAAATCCTACTTGATCATGATGCATGATCTTTTTGATGTATTTTTGAATTTGGTTTGCTAATATTTTGTTGAGTATTTTTGCATCTATGTTCATCAGGGATATTGGTCTGTAATTTTCTTTTTTGAGGGGTCTTTGCCTGGTTTTTGTATTAGAGTGATCCTGGCCTCATAGAATTAGTTTTGGACTATGCCCTCTTTTTCTACTTTTTGGAAACCTTAAAGAGGATGGGTATTAGGTCTTCACTAAATATTGGATAAAATTCAGCAGTGAAACCATCTGGTCCAGAGATTTTGTTCTTAGGTAGTTTTTTGATTTCCAATTCAATTTCGTTGCTGGTAATTGGTCTATTCAGATTTTCTATTTCTTCCTGGGTCAGCCTTGGAAGGTTGAATTTTTCTAGAAAGTTGTCCATTTCTTCTAGGTTATCAAGTTTCTTACCAGATAATTTTTCATAGTATTCTCTCATAATTCTTTGTATTTCTGTGATGTCCATAGTGATTTTTCCTTTATCAATTCGGATTCTGTTTATGTGTGTAGACTTTCCTTTTTCTTGATAAGTCTGGCTAGGGGTTTATCTATTTTGTTTATTTTCTCAAAGAACCAGCTCTTGCTTTCATTGATTCTATTTTTCTATTTTCTCGATTTTATTTATTTATGCTATAATCTTTATTATATCCATGCTTCTACTGACTTTGGGCCTCATTTTTTCTTCTTTTTCTAGTTTTGTTAATTGTGAGTAAGGCTGTTCATATGGGATTGTTCTTCTTCCATGAGGTAGCCCTGTGTTGTAGTATACTTCTCTTTAGCACAGCCTTTTCTGTGTCCCACAGATTTTGCGGTGTTGAATTATTGCTGTCATTTTTCTCCATATATTGCTCGATCTCTGTTTTTATTTTGTCATTGATCCATTGGTTGTTTAGGAGCATGTTGTTAAGCCTCCATGTGTTTGTGGACTCTTCCGTTTTCTTTGTGTAATTTATTTCTAGTTTCTTACCTTTGTGGTCTGCGATGCTTGTTGGTACAATTTCAATGTTTTTGAATTTATGGAGGCTCTTTTTATGGCCTAGTATGTGTTCTATTCTGGAAAATATTCCACGTGCACTTGAGAAGAATGTGTATCCTGCTGTTTTTGGGTGGAGTGTTCTGTAGCTGTCTGTTAGGTCCATCTGTTCTAAAGTGTTGTTCAGTGTCTCTGTCTCCTTACATATTTTCTGTTTGGTTGATCTGTTCTTTGGAGTGAGTGGTGTTTTGAAGTATCCTAAAATGAATGCATTGCAGTCTATTTACCCCTTCAACTCTGTTAGTACTTGTTTCACATATATAGGTACTCCGGTGTTGGGTGCATAGATATTTATAATGGTTATTATCCTGTTGTTGGACTGACTCCTTTATCATTATGTAATGTCCTTCTTTGTCTTTTGTGACTTTCTTTGTTTTGAAGTCAATTTTGTCTGATACAAGTACTGAAATCTCTGCTTTTTTCTTCTTATTAGTTGCCTGAAATATCTTTTTCTATCCCTTCACTTTAGTCTGTGTATATCTTTGGGTTAGAAGTGAGTCTCTTGTAGGCAGCACATGGATGGGTCTTGTTTTTTTTATCCACTCAGTGATTCTGTGTCTTTTGATTGGTGCATTAAGACCATTTACATTTAGGTTGATTAACAATAGGTATCTAGTTATTGCTATTGCGGGCTTTAGATTCGTGGTTACCAAAGGTTCAAGGGTAATTTCCTTACTATCTAAGAGTCTAATTTAACTCACTTAGTATGTTATTACAAACACAACCTAAAGGTTCTTTTTCTTTTCCCTCTTTTTTCTTCCTCCTCCGTTCTTCATATATTAGGTGTCATATTCTGTACTCTGTCTATCCCTTAACTTTGGTGATTGTTGATTTGGTTTTGCATCTGTTTAGTTATTAATTATTCTACTTTCTTTACTGTGGTTTTATTTCCTTTGGTGACTGCTATTTAGCCTTAGGAATACTTCAATCTATAGCAGTCCCTCCAAAATATACTGTAGAGGTATTTTGTGGGAGGATCAATTCTCTCAGCTTTTGCTTATTTGGAAATTGTTTAATCCCTCCTTCAAATTTAAATGATAATCATGCTGGGTAGAGTATTCTTGGTTCAAGACCCTTATGTTTCATTTCATTAAATATATGCCTCTCCCTTCTGGCCTGTAAGGTTTCTGTTGAGTAGTCTGATGATAGCCTGATGGGTTTTCCTTTGTATGTGACATTTTTCTCTCTTTAGCTCCTTTAAAAAATCTGTCCTGAGCCTTTATCTTTGCCATTTTAAATACTATATGTCTTGGTGTTGTCTTCCTTGGGTCCCTTCTGTTGGAAGATCTGTGCACCTTCATGGCCTGATAGACTATCTCCTACCCCAGATTGGGGAAGTTTTCAGCAATTATCTCCTCAAAGACACTTTTTATCCCTTTTTGTCTCTCTTCTTCTGTTACCCATATAATGTGAATACTGTTTCATTTGGATTGGTCACACAGTTATCTCAATATCCTTTCATTCCTAGAGATCCTTTTCTCTCTCTGTGCCTCAGCTTCTTTGTATTCCTCTTCTCTAATTTCTATTCAATTTATTGTCTCCTCTGCTACATCTAGTCTGCTTTTAAATCCCTTCATTGTATGTTTGTTTCAGATATGGAATTTCTCAATGATTGAATCTCCATTCAGAATTCTTCCCTGAGTTCTTGAATATTTTTCTGTACCTCCATGAGCATGTTCATGATTTTTATTTTGAAATCTCTTTCAGGAAGATTGATAACTTCAGTTTCACTAGCCCTTTTTTTGGTGTTTGTGGGATTTTGGCTTGATCCAGGTTCTATTGACATTTCACATTTGTATGTGGTGCCCTCTAGCGCACAGAAGCACTACTCTTCTGGAGATTCTCAGCCCCTGGAGTGATGTTGGGCATCGCAGGGGATCAGCGATGGTGCCTGGGTGTAGGAAAGAACTGTTTCCTGGTTCCGTGCTGCTGTGCCTGTCTCTACTGCCAGAATCAGTGCACCAAGCATACAGGTGTAAGCCTCTGTGCTTTACATTTGTAGCTGCTGTAGGCAGGGACTCCCTCAGGCTAGCCTGATGCTAGGGCAAGGAGTGCAGCTTTGTGAGCTGGTGCTGGCCGCCCAGGAGGAAGGTGTAGAAGGGTGTGTATCACGTTGTGGGTCCTCAGAGCTAAGTAGCGAGCCAGGGGTATGGAGTGCGTGAAGCTCCTGAAAGTTCCCAACCTGCTGGGCAGAGTGCACCCAATTTTGTCCACCTATCCTTTCTCATGTGCCACAAGCTCTGTGCAATCCTTGCCCCTTTAGCAGCCCTCTCACTGTTAGGAAGCTTCTCAGACTGCCCATCTTTCTTTTGTCCCAGAGCAGCCAGATGTGGATCCATGTTTTTCACAAACAGCTGGAATCTCAGTCTCTCTAAGTATTCCACTTGTCTTAGCTTTCCAACCCCACTAATCTTAAGAGCACCATGCAATGTAGGTTCATGGTCCCAAAGCAGATCTACAGGGCTGGGTGTTCAGCAGTCCTAGGATTCCACCCTCTCCTCACCCCATTTCTCTTCCTCCTGCTGCTGAGCTGGGGTGGGGGAAGGGCTTGGGTCCTCCCAGATGAAGGCTTTGGTACGTTGCCCTGTTTCCTGAGGTCTGCTCTTTTCTCCAGGTGTCTGCAGTCTTGTGCAGCCTTCTTTCCTGTTGCTCTTTTAGGGTTAGTTGTGTTAACTATATTTTCATATTATTTGTGGTTTTCAGAGATGTTTTATCTCTCACCTCTCAGGCCGCTATCTTTAATCCTGTGCAAATCAGTAACAGCAGTAGAATATATTTTTATCAAGTGCTTATAGACAGGCTTCAAGATAGCCCATATATTGGACCACAAAGCAAGTATTAATGATGTTTTTAAATGAAAAAATGATAAGTAAAAAATGAAAAGTACCTTATCTTCCCACAATGGAAAGACCCTGGAAATCAATATCAGATGGACATCTAGAAAATTCACAGTTATTTGAAAATGAAATAATGACTCTTAAATAACAAATTAATAAAAGAAAAAATTACAAAGGAAATTAGGAAATACTTAGAGACAAATTAAATCAAACTAACAGCATACCAAAACTTATCAGAACAAAAGCAGAATTCACACAGAATTCACACTTAAAATGCCTATATTAAACAGGAAAAAGATATCAAATCACAAATTGAAAAGGATGTATTAAAGACTTAGCAAAATATGACAAAATTATCATAAAGCTAGTTGAAGAAAGGAAGTAACAAGCATTACAGCAGACATAAATAACATAGAGCATGGAACACAAGAGAATCAACAAAACCAAAAGTTAATTCTTGTAAAAGTTAAACAAAATTGATAAACCTTTAGACTAACCACTAAAGATGGAATACTAAAATTGCAAAATCAGTAGTGAAATTAGCAACATTAATAAGAATCATAAAGATTTAAAAGAATTGTGAAAGAAACCTATGACTAGCAGAAGACTAACAAATTAGATTACCTAGAGGAAATGGTCAAATTTCTAGAAACACTGAAACTATCAAAACTGAAGAAAAAAATATAAAATCTTTAAAAGAGATTGAATCTATAAAAAGGAAAGAGCTTGAGTCAGTAATCTAAAACTTCCCAACACAGAAAACTCCAAATGAAATGTCTTCTCTAGGAAATTATACAAAAAAACTAAAAAAGAATTAGCACTGAAGCTTTTCAAACTCTTTTAAAAATAGAGAATTAGGGAATGTATCTTTAATTATTCTTTTAGAAAATAATATACCTGATAGCAATGATAGAGACATCACAAGAAAAGATAATTATGAAACAAATGTGGAGAAGATGGTGAAATAGGTCACTGTAGTAACTTCCTTTCATGTATACACTGAGGAAGCAAGTATATCTAATACACTTAACTCTGAAAAATGGCCTGAAGACTGGCATAAAAGTCTTTCTACACCTGGCAAACATGAGAAGACCACATTAAGAAAGGTAAAGTGGGAGAACCATGATAAGTTGGGATCTAAGTCCTTCCTCCATCCCAAACTGCATGTGGGAGGGAGAGAGAAATGGAGTGCAGAGGAGATAGATGTCCATGAACTTGGCACACCTGGTCCTGGGAATCTGACCTGAGAATATGAGTCCCTATAATATTGGACTTTGAAGATGAACAGAAGTAGATTCAAGGTAGATCTGGAGGTCTGTTGTGGGACCAAGTCTCTACTCACTAAAAGAGTACCAGCATGCTCTGTTGTTTACTCTGAGACCAAAAACACCTATGGGTAGATGATACAAACAGAAAATCAATAAAGAAACAGTGGATCTTGATGTCACATTAAATATGATTCACATAACTGATATGTATAGAACATTTCACCTAAAAGCAGCAGAATACACATTCTTGTCAAGTGCCCATGAAACATTCTCCAGGACAGACCATATGTAAGGTCATAAAACAAGTCTCAATAGATAAAAGAATACTGAAATTGTATCAACTAGTTTTTCTGACTACACTGGTAGGAAACTAGAAATTAATTAAAAGGAAAAACTGGGAAAACATGTCAAGGTTAAATAACATGATTCTAAATAATTAATGGATCAAAGAACATATCAAAAAGGAAACAAAATAATCCATGGAAACAAATGAAATCAGAAACACAATGTTTCAAAATTTGTGGAATACAGCAAAAACAGTTCTAAGAGGGGTGTTTATAGCAATGCACACCTACATCAAGAAACAAGAACAATCTGAAATAAACAATCTAACCTTAATACTAAAGGACATAGAAAATGAACAATTAAAGCCCAAAGTTAGTAGAAGAGGGGATATAATAAAAGAGCATAAATCAACGAGATAAAGATTTTAAAAAGTACAAAAAATGAATGAAACCATGAGTTTGTTCCTTGAGAAGTAAACAAGATAAACAAACCCTTAGCCAGACTTATCATGAAAAAAGGAGAGAAGCCACAAATAAAATAAAAAGTGAAAGAGAAGTTACAACTGACTCCATGGAAATTGAAATGAAAATAGGAGAATTCTATGAAATATTATATGCCAATAAATTGGGCAATCTAGAAAATGAATAAATACATAGAAACATACAATCTTCAAAGACTAACAAGAAAGAAACATAATGTATGAACAGATGGATTACTAGTAATGAAATTGAATTTGTTATCATAAAACTCCCAACAAACAGAAGTATAGGAACAGATGGTTTCATGACTGAGTTCTACCAAATGTTTGAACAGCTAATACTTATCTTTCTTAAAGTATTACAAAAAAATAAAAGAGGAAGGAATACTGCCAAACACGTTCTATGATGTTTGCATTACTCTAATACCTAAACCAAAGACACCACAAAAATAGAAAACTTCCCCCCAAATCCTCCACAAAATATTAGCAAACATTTAAAAAATACATCAAAAGGATCATTCAAAATTACATATGGGATTTATTCCAGGGATGCAAGCAAGATTCAATACATGCCAGTCAAACAATGTGATACACAACATTAACAAAATGAAGGGTAAAATATAAAGGGTCATCTCAACTGATGCTGAAAAAGCATTTGACAAAATTCAACATCCATTCATGCTAAAATCTCTCAACAGAGTGGATATAGAATGAGAATGCTTCAATGTAATAAAGACCAAGTAGTACGAATCCATGGCTGACATCACACTCAATGGGAAAAAGCTGAATGTTTTCCATCTAAGACTTGAAACAAGACAAGGGTAACCTCTCTCATCATTTTTATACATCACCGCACTGGAAATCCTAGCCATGGCAAAAAGAAAAGGAAAAGGAATAAAAGACATCCAAACTGGTAAGGAAGAAGTAAAACTGTCAGTATTTGCAGATGACATGATACTATTTATTTAAAACCCCAAAGACGCCACCTAAAGCTACTGAAACAAATAAGTGAGGAGGATTGCTACAAAAGTGGGTGAAGTAGGGAGGCAAGGTGGAAACTTCCTACCACACACACACCAAGAAGCAACTATAGCAAATACAACTAACCCTGAAAATAACCTGAAGTCTACAAACAGACCAACTACACATGGTGAAGAAGAGGAGACCACACTGAGAAGGGTAAAGGGGCAGAGCCATGATCGATCAGGACCCAAGTCTTACCCCCATCCCACCCCACAAGTGGGAGAGAACGGGACAGAACAAGGAGGGGATAAACACAGGAATCTGGCACAACTGGCCCTGGAAATATGCTCCAGAAACATGAGCCCACATGACATTGTGTTTTAGTGATTAATGGGGCTTTACAGCAGGGAGAGTTGGAGAACTGGGAGGCCAAGACCCCTGTCACTTGTGGAATACAGGCATGCTCCACTGATCCTACTGAGAGATGACACAGAAGTGGCAGTTTGAAATATTTACCAGCAGCAAGAAGTGTGCCAGAGGGATGGAGGTTGGAGGTAGCTCTCTGTGGAAGAGAAAAGGCAGATGGAATAAGCTTACATAGCCCTCAATCAGGCCAACTGTTTGGGTGCTCATGGGAGCCAGCTCCAAATGCTTCACCTCCATTGTTGATGGCTCAGCCCTGTGGCAGAAATTCCCTGTGCACCAGCCCTACCTGGCATACACAGCCCAACAGTTGTCCAACATTGCTGTCCAGAAAGAGAAAGGAGGACACTTTCCCACATCCCTGGCCCTCCTTCAGCCCAAAGGTCAAAAACTTGTGGTAGCCATCTCAAAACTCTCCAGCTCCCTCACCAGTGGTTCAGCCCTATGGTACTATTTCCCTGCAGACCCTGCCTGGCCCATCCATCCCTGCAGTAGCCACGACTGCTGACCAGGAGAGGACAGCCCCACCCACCACAAATCCCAGCAGAAGTGCCTCATGTCACACAAAGGGCAGAGAGTCAGGATGTCAACCTCTGCTGAGAGAGATCAGCCAGTGTGGGCAGACTGGAATAAAGGTGGCCCTGCCCACAGCCCATCAATATCAACTGTGGCTTTACCATGAAGGAGAATGAGGCACTTGTGAGCAGAGCCTTGAGCTTCTGGGCACCAAAAGGCACCTACTTAATAAAGCCATTATTTTCTAGACAAGGAAGCATAACTAATCTAATATAAAGGAAGAAATACAGAAATACAGACAAAATGAGGAGGCAGAGGAATATGTTTTAAACAAAGGAACAAGGTAAGACACCATGAAAAAGACTAAATGAAATGGAGGTTAGCAATCTTCTTGATAAACATTTCAATGTAAAAATCCTAAAGATGCTCACTAACCTGAGGGAAAAAATTCATGATCTTAGTGAGAACTTTAACAAAGATAACATTTGAAAAAACCACTCAGAGCTGAAGAACACAATAATTGAAAAAAATACAATGTAGGGAATTAATAGTAGACTGCTGGAAGTAGAGGATACAATTAACGTGGAAGACAGAGAACAGGAAAGCAACAAAGAAAAGGACAGGGAGAAAATGAACTTATAAAAAGGAGATGATGCTGATAGCTGTGTGACAACACTGAAAGAAACAATATTCACACAAGAGGAGTCCCAGAAAGAGTAGAGAACACAAAGGAGTAGAAAGTCTTTTGGAAAAGATAATAACTGAAAACTTCCCAAATATGGGGAAGGAAATAGACACCCACATCCTGAAAGCACAGAGACGCCATAACGAAAACAACCTCAGGAAGAAAATACCAAGAAATATATTAATTTAAAATGGCAAAGATTAAAGATAAAGAAAGAATCTTAAAAGCAGCAAAAGAGAGGCAGACAGATAACTATAAGGGAAACTACATAATGCTATCAGCATAATTCTCAGCAGAAACTTTACAGGCCAGAAGGGAGTGCCATGAAATATTTAATGTATTGAAATGGAAGAACCTAAAATAAATAATTCTTGAAACAGCAAGGTTATAATTCAGTCTTGAAGGAGAGATTAAAATTCCCAGATAAATGAAAGTTAAAAAAACTCACCACCACTAAACCAGCCTTACAGGATTTGTTAAAGGGACTTTTACAGACAGAAATGTTAAGTCTAAAGACCTTTCATCACTGAAATAAACCAAGAATGGTAGTAGACATGCCAAGCAAATATGAAGTCAAAAAAAAAGAGTAGTAAAACCAACTATACACAAAATCAGTCCAGGGATACACAGAAAGTGTAGATTATGACATATGTAGTTTGGATTAAAAAGTAGTACTTTTAGATTGTGTTCAAGTAAACCAACCACAACTTAATAGAGACATACATTCAGGAATCTATCTAAGAACCTTATGGTAACCACAAACCTAAAGACCATAATAGATACACAAAAATTTTTAAAAAAAGGAATCCAAGCATAACACTGAAGAAAATGATTAAATAGCAAGAGAAGAGTATAAGAGAGAAAGGAACAGAGAGAAATTACAAAACAAACAGAAAATAATTAATGAAATGGCAATAAATATATGCCTATCAATAGTTACCTCAAGTATAAATGGACTAAATGCACCAATCAAAAGACAAAAGATTAAAGAATGGATAAAGAAACAAGACTCATCTATATGCTGCCTACAAGAGACTCATTTCAGGCCTAAAGACATACATAGACTGAAAGTGAAAGGATGGTAAAAGATACTTCATGCAAATAAAAGGGAAAAGATGCAGGAGAAGCAGTACATATATAAGATAAAATAGACTTTGAAACAAAGTAACAAGAGACAAAGCAGGACATTACATAATGATGAAGGCTTCAGTCCAAAAAGAGGATATAACAATCAAAAATACCTCTGCACACAACATAGGATCACCTAAATACATGAAACAAATACTAATAGACCTAAAAGGGAAAATAGAAGCACAATCATATTAGGTGATTTTAACACCCCACTTACATCCATGGACAGTTCATCCAGACAAAATAAATACACAAAGGCATTGAATGATACATTATACCAGATGGACGTAATAGATATATTCAGATCATTCACCCCAAAAGCAGCAGGATACATATTTTTCTCCAGTGCACATTGAATGTTCTCCAAATAGATCACATATTAGGATACAAAAAGAGCCTCAATCTATTCAAAAAGATTGAAATTGTATCAAGCATTTTTTCAGATCACAATGGTATGAAACTAGAAATCAATTACATGAAGAAAAAAGGAAAACCCACAAACACATGGAGGCTTAACAACATGCTTCTAAGTAATCAATGAATTATTGAACAAATCAGAGTAAATCAAACAATACAGAGACAAAAGAAAACAGAAACACACAGTTAAATATATGTGAGATGCCACCAAAGTGGTTCTAAGAAGGAAGTATATAGCAATATCTCAAGAAACAAGAAGAATTCCAAAGTCTAAGATCCCAACTAAAAAAACTAGAAAAAGAATGAATGAACCCCAAAGTTAGTAGTAGTAGGGCCATAATAAAGATCAGAGCAGAAATAAATAGAGGATAAGACAATACTAGAAAAAATCAATGAAACCAAGAGCTGGTTCTTTAAGAAGATAAATAAAATATACAACCTTATAGGGAGCCTTGTCAAGAAAAAAAGAGAGGACATAAACAAAATAAGAAAGGAAAAAGGAGAAGTTTAAAACTGACACCACAGAAATACAAAGTAGTATTAAAGAATTCTATGAAAAATTGTATGCCAATAAATTGGACAACTCAGAAGAAATGGACAAATTCCTAGAAAACTACAATCTTCCAAAACTGACCCAAGAAGAAACATAAATTCAGAACACACCAATTACCAGTAACAAAATTGAATTGTTAATCAAAAAAATCCCAACAAACAAAAGTCTAAGACTGGATGGCTTCACAGCTGAATTCCAGCAAACATTTAAAGAAGAACTAATACCCATCCTTAAAATATTCCAAAAAGTGAAAGAGGAGAGAATACTTTTCTATTCATTCTATGAAGCAAGCATCAGTCTAGTACCAAAACCAGACACTACAAAAAAAGAAAATTATAGACCAATAACCTAATGAACATAGATGCAAAAATCCTCAACAAAATATTAGCATTATTATTTCAAAAATACTTCAAAACGATCATCCATCATAACCAAGGGGGATTTATTACAATGAGGCAAGGATGGTACAATATTCATAAATCAATCAGTGTGATACACCACATTAACAAAAGGAAGGATAAAAGAGATATGTTCCTCACAATAGATGCTTAAAATGCATTTGAAAAAATTCGATATTCATTAATGATAAATATTCAACAAAATGGGATAGAAGGAACATACCTCAACGTAACAAAGGCCATATATGACAAACCCACAGTCAACATCATACTCAATAGTAACAAGCTGAAAGTTTTCCTTTAAAATCAGAAACAAGACAGGGATGCCCATACTCAGCCCTTTTATTCAACATAGTACTGGAAGTCCTAGCTATGGCAATCAGATAAGAAAAAGAGATAAAAGTCATCCAAATTGATAAGAAAGAATAGAAACTGTCACTATTTTCAAATAACATGATAATATATGTGGAAAACCTTAAAGACTCACCAAAAAAAATTAGAATTGATAACTGGATTCAGCAAAGTCACAGGATACAAAACCAATAAACAGAAATCTGTTTCATTCCTATATACTAACAATGAACTAGCACAAATAGAAAACAGGAAAACACTACATCAAAGTAACAAGTTTCTGTACAGCAAAGGAAAGCATCAAAACAAAACAAAATAAAGGCCACCTACAGTATGGGAGAATATATTCATAAATATTACCAATAAGGTGTTAACATCCAAAATATATAAAAATTCATACAACTCAACAGCAAAAAAAAAACAATTAAAAATTGGCAGAAAACCTGAATAGACATTTTTTCTAAGCAGAAATAAAGATGGCCAACAGGCACATGAAAAGATGCTCCACATTGCTAATCATCAAGGAAATGCAAATCAAAACAACAATGAGATATCACTTTACACTAGTCAGAATGTCCAATTTCCAAAAGATAAGAAATATCAAGTATTGGTGAAGATATGGAGAAAAGGGAACATTCCTACACTGTTGGTGGGAATGTAAATTGGTACAGCCACTATGAAAGCTGTATGGAGTTTATTCAAAAACAAAAAAGTAATACCATATTATGCAGTATCTCCAATTATAAGAATTTACCCAAAGAAAAAAAATCTCTGATTTGTAAAGATATATGCACCCCTATGTTTATTGCCACATTATTTACAATAGCCAATGTATGGAATAAACTTAAGTGTCTATCAATAGATCAGTAGGTAAAGAAGAGGTGGTGCATATACATTATTCAGCCGTAAGAAAGAAATTTGTCATTTGTGACAACATGAATGGACCTACAGTGTATTATGTTAGGTGACATAAGACATGCAAAAGAAGACAAGCACCATATAATTTCTCTTATTTGTGGAATCTAAAATCAAAATAAAACAAAATGAACAAAGCAGTAGACTCATAGACACTTAGAAGTGACTGGTGGTTACCATGATGGAGGAGTTGGGATGGGTTTGTGAAATAGGTGAAGGTGATAAACAGATAAAAAATCTCAATCACAATATAAATTAGTCATGGGGATGAAAGTACAACATAGTGAATATAGTCAATACTTCTGTAACATTTTTCTATGTTGACAGATAATAACTACACTAGCTGGGTGAGAATTTAATACTGTATATAACTTTGGAATTGCCATGTTGTATACATGATACCAATATATTGCATATCAACTATACTTCAGTAAAAATTAAAACAACCTAATAAATGAGTTGAAATGTTTCAGAAAACAAAATTAATACACAGAATTCTGTTACATTCTATATATGAATAATGAACTACTAGAAAGAAACCAAGAATACAATTCAATTTATAATTGCATCAAAAAAGTAAAATACTAGTAATAAATCTAAGGAAATGAATGGCCTGTACTCAAAAACCTTAAGGCATTGATGAAAGAAATTGAAGGTGACACAAATAAATGGAAACATTTTATATTTTTTGTAATATTCCACTAAATATTAAAAACAGAACTACCATATGATATAACAATTCTGGTTCAAATATTGACTCATTTCATTGTACACATGAAACTAATCTGATATATGTTATTTATACCTCAATTAAAAAATGATAAAACCTGGACTTCCAGGAAGATGGCCGCATGAGCAGGGTGGCAGAAATCTCCTCACAAAACCATATAAATCTATGAAAATACAGCAAATACAACTACTCCTTAAAAAAGAGACCAGAATACACAGGAAAGCACACAGCGTGCAAGTACATCTGAGAGGACACGGGATCCCACGAGGCGGAGCTATAAAGGGCCCTGTGGATACCACAGCCAAGGCTGTGGAATAGTGGAATAAAAGCGCCACCTACAACATCCACACAGAATCGACTCCTGGTGGGCGTTTTTGTTTTGTTTTGTTTTTTGTTTTTCTTCTCTTTCTTTTTTTTTCTTTTTAAAGTCTTAAAGAGCCCAGCTGACATACGTGGCAACTACCATCAACCACTTCTATAGCCATGAAAAGACAGAGGAATATGTTCCAGACTAAGATCAACCAGACAACCCAAGAGACGGAGCCTGAAGGGATGGACATGCACAGTTTACCTGAAAAAGAATTCAGAATAAAAGTCATAACCATGCTGATGGATCTACAGAGAAATGTGCAAGAGCTGAGGGAGGAAGTGAGGGAAGTGAGGAAAGACAATGCAGAAATCAGACAAGCCATCGACAGGATTAACAGCAGACTGAATGAGATGCAAGAGACTGTTAATGGAACAGAAATCAGAACACAAGAATACAGAGAATCTGAGGAACAGAGAGATAAAAGGATCTCTAGGAATGAAAGAATATTAAAAGAACTGTGTGACCAATCCAAAAGGAAAAATATTCGCATTATAAGAGTACCAGAGGAAGAAGAGAGAGAAAAAGGGATAGAAAGTGTCTTTGAAGAAATAATTGCTGAAAACATCCCCATGCTGGGGAAGGAAATAGTATCGCAGTCCACGGAAGCCCACAGATCTCCCAACACAAGGGACCCAAGGAAGACAACATCAAGACACATAATAATGAAAATGGCAAATATCAAAGATAAAGACAGAGCATTAAAGGCAGTTAGAGAGAGAAAAAAGATCACCTACAAAGGAAAACAAATCAGACTATCATCAGATTTTGCAGCAGAAACCTTACAGGCCAGAAGAGAATGGCATGATATATTTAACATAATGAAACAAAAGGGCCTTGAACCAAGAATACTGTATCCAGCACGATTATCTTTTAAATATGACAGAGGGATTAAACAATTTCCAGACACGCAAAAGTTGAGAGAGTTTGCCTCTCATAAACCACAACTACAGGATATCTTAAAAGGACTTCTCTACAGGGAAGCACCACTAAGGCTAAAAAGATGTCACCAGAGAAAATAAAAACAAAGCAAAGAAAGCAGATGATCCAAATGCTAACTAAAGGCAAAGAATGAAACACCTAGTATATAAAGAATGGAGGAGGAAGAATTAAGAAGGGAGAGAAATAAAGAAACATCAGACTGTGTTTACAATAACTTAACAAGAAAGTTAATTTAGATTGTTATATAGTAAAGAAGCAACCCTTGAACCTTTGGTAACCATGAATCTGAAGCCAGCAATGGCAATAAGTACATACATATTGATAATCACCCTAAATGTAAATGGACTGAAAGCACCAATCAAAGGGCACAGAGTAAGAATGGATAAAAAGTAAGACCCATCTATATGCTACTTACAAGAGACTCACCCCAAACCCAAAGATATACACAAACTAAAAGTGAAGGGATGGCAAAAGTTATTTCATGCAAACAACAAAGAGAAAAAAGCAGGTGTTGCAGTACTTGTATCAGACAAAATAGACTTAAAAACGAAGAAAGTATTAATAGATAAAGAAGGACATTACATAATGATAAAGCGGTAGTCCAAGAAGAAGATATAGCCATTATAAATATATATGCACCAAACACAGGAGTGCCAGCATATGTGAAACAAACACTAACAGAACTGAAGGAGGAAATAGAAAGCAATGCAGTCATTTTAGGAGACTTCAACAAACCACTCACTGCAAAGGACAGGTCAACCAGACAGAGAATAAGTAAAGACACGGAGGCACTGAACAACACACTAGAACAGATGGACCTAACAGACATCTACAGAACTCTGCACCCAAATCAGCAGTATACACATTCTTCTCAAGTGCACATGGAACATTTTTCAGAATAGACCACATACTAGGCCACAAAAAGAACCTCAGTAAATTCAAAAATATTGAAATCCTACCAACCAACTTCTCAGATCACAAAGGTATAAAACTAGAAATTTTAGAAAGAAAACAAAAAGGCTCACAGATACATGGAGACTTAACAACATTCTCATAATTAATCAATGGTTTAACAACCAAATCAAAACAGAAATCAAAGAATATATGGAGACTAGTGATAAAGCCACAACTTCTGTGGGAGGTAGCAAAGGCAGTTCTAAGAGGAAAGTATATTGCAATCCAGGCCTTTTTAAAGAAGGAAAAACAATCCCAAATGAATAGTCTAAAGACCAATACTGAAATTAAAAAAAGAAGAACAAATGAGGCCCAAAGTCACCAGAAGGAGGGACATAATAAAGATCAGAGAAGAAATAAATAAAATTGAGAAGAATAAAACAATAGAAAAAAATCAATAAAACCAAGAGCTGGTTCTTTGTAAAATAAACAAAATAGACAAACCACTAGCCACACTCATTAAGAGAAAAAGAGAATTTACATACAAAAACAGAATCAGAAATGGGAAAGGAAAAATAACGATGGACCCCACAGAAATACAAAGTATGATAACAGAATATTATGAGAATCTATATGCTAACAAACTGTAAAACCTAGAAGAAATGGATAACTTCTTAGAAAAATACAACCTTCCAAGACTGACCAAGGAAGAAACAGAAAAACTAAACAGACCAATCACCAGCAACGAAATTGAATCGGTAATGAAAAACTACCCAAGGACAAAACCCCCGGACCAGATGGATTCACCTCTGAATTCTACTAGACATATAGAGAAGAAATAACACCCATTCCCCTTAAAGTTTTCAAAAAATAGAAGAGGAGGGAATACTTCAAAACTCATTCAATGAAGCCAGCATCACTCTAATGCCAAAACCGGGCAAAGACCTCAGCAAAAAAGAAAATTACAGACCTATATCCCTGATGAACATAGATGCAAAAATACTCAACAAAATATTAGCAAACTGAATTCAAAAATACATCAAGAGGATCATACACCATGATCAAGTGGGATTCATCCCAGGGATGCAAGGATGGTACAGCATTCGAAAATCCATCATCATCCACCACATCAGTGAAAAGAACAAAAACTTCATGATCATCTCCATAGATGCTGAAAAAGTATTTGACAAAATTCAGCATCCATCCATGATTAAAACTCTCAACAAAATGGGTATAGACGGCTAGTACCTCAACATAATAAAGGCCATATATGACAAACCCACAGCCAACATCATACTTAAAAGTGAGAAGCTGAAAGCTTTTCATCTAAGATTGGGAACAAGACAGGCATTCCCACTCTCTCCACTGTTATTCAGCATAGTACTGGAAGTCCTAGCCATGGCAATCAGACAAAACAAAGACATACAGTGCATCCAGATTGGTAAAGAAGAAGTCAAATTGTCACTATTTGCAGATGACATGATACTGTACATAAAAAACCCTAAAGACTCCACTCCAAAACTACTAGAACTAGTATCTGAATTAAGCAAAGTTGCAGGATATAAAATTAACACACAGAAATCTGTTTCTCTCCTATACACTAATGATGAACTAACAGAAAGAGAATTCAGAAAAACAATTCCATTCACAATTGCATCAAAAAGTATAAAATACCTAGGAATAAATCTAACAAAGGAAGTGAAAGAACTGTACTCTGAAAACTGCAAGGCACTCTTACAGAAATTAAAGAGGACACTAACAAATGGAAATGGATCCCATGCTCTTGGCTAGGTAGAATAAATATTGTCAAAATGGCAATACTACCTAAAGCAATCTACAGACACAATGAATGCAATCCCTATCAAAATACCAACAGCTTTCTTCAATGAACTGGAACAAATAATTCTAAAATTCATATGGAACCAGAGAAGACCCCGAATAGCCAAAGCAATCCAGAGAAGGAGGAATCAAACAGGGGGAATTATGCTCCCTGACTTCAAGCTCTACTACAAAGCCACAGTAATCAAGACAATTTGGTATTGGCACAAAAACAGACCCACAGACCAGTGGAACAGAATGGAAAATCCAAACATTAACTCAAACATCTACAGTCAATTAATATTTGATAAAGGAGCCTTGGATACACAATGGGGCAATGACAACCTCTTTATCAGCTGGTGTTGGAAAAATTGGACAGCCACATGTAGTAGAATGAAACTGGACTACTGTCTAGCCCCATACACAAAGGTAAACTCAAAATGGATCAAATACCTGAATGTAAGTCATGAACCCATAAAACTCTTAGAAAATAACATAGGCAAAATTCTCTTGGACATAAACATGAGCGACTTCCTCATGAACATATCTCCCTGGGCAAGGGAAACAAAAGCAAAAATGAACAACTGGGACTATATCAAGCTGAAAAGCTCTGTACAGCAAAGGACACCATCAGTAGAACAAAAAGACATCCTACAGTATGCGAGAATATATTCACAAATTACGTATCTGATAAGGGGTGACATCCAAAATATATAAAGAACTCACGCACCTTTACAAACAAAAAGCAAATAATCCAATTAAGAAATGGGCAGAGGACATGAATTGACACTTCTCCAAAGAAGAAATTCAGGTGGCCAAGAGGCACGAGAAGATGCTCCACATCGCTAATCATCAGAGAAATGCAAATTAAAACCACAATGAGATATCACCTCACACCAGTGAGGATGGCCAACATCCAAAACACAAAGAACAAATGTTCCCAAGGATGTGGAGAAAAGGGAACTCTCCTACACTGCTGGTGGGAATGCAAATTAGTTCAAGCATTGTGGAAAGCAGTATGGAAATTCCTCAAAAAACTCAAAATAGAAATACCATTTGACCCAGGAATTCCACTCTTAGGAATTTACCCTAAGAATGCAGCAGCCTAGTTTGAAAAAGACATATGTGCCCCTATGTTTATCGCAGCACTATTTACAATAGCCAAGAAATGGAAACAATCTAAGTGTCCATTAGTAGATGAATGGATTAAGAAGATGTGGTACATATACACAATGGAATATTTTTCAGCCATAAGAAGAAAACAAATCCTACCATTGGCAACAACATGGATGGAGCTAGAGGGTATTATGCTCAGTGAAATAAGCCAAGCCGAAAAAGACAAGTATCAAATGATTTCACTCATATGTGGAGTGTAAGAACAAAGTAAAAAACTGAAGGAACAAAACAGCAGCAGACTCACAGGACCCAAGAACGGACCAAAGGGAAAGGGACTGGGGAAGATGGGTGGAAAGAGAGGGATAAGAGGGTAAAAGGGGCATTACGATTAGCAGATGTAAGGTAGGGGGGGCACGGGGAGGGCTGTACAACTCAGAGAAGACAAGTAGTGATTCTATAGCATCTCACTACGCTGATGGACAGTGACTGTAATGGGGTTGGTGGGGGGGACCTGATGAAGGAGGTAGTTTAATAACCATAATATTGCACATGTACTTGTGGATTAATGATACGAAAATAAATTATTTTTAAAAAATCCTGTGTTGTTTGCTAATGTGAGGTTTTGTAATGGAAGGGACAAGAATATGATACAATTATACTCCAGGTGAATTTGGGCATCATTTGAATATGATTACATTAGAGATGAAGTTCCTTCCAGAAACGATTTTCAAAGACAGTAGTTTGAAGCCCCTATATTTTAAGAAACAATATTTGAAAATTTCCCAAGTATAATGAGATACATAACTCCACAGGAATCTCAGTGAAAGAATCTCATGAATCTCATGATTTTCTAAGAATCTCAATGAATACCTCGTGTGATAAATTCTAAGAAATTGACACCAAGTCACATTATAATCCGTACTTCCATAGCCAAAGATAAAAGGAAGACCTTGAGAGCAGAAACAGAGAAGTGACTCACGTACAGTGGGGACTCACATAGACTAACAGCCAATTTATTAAGAGAAAACATGGACACAAGGAGCAGTGCATATTTTTTGAGTGTTAAAATATAAAACTGTCAATAAAAAATTCTATACTGATCAAAAATAATCTTCCAAAATGGACAATACCTTAAGACATTCCAACATAATCAAAAAGTAAGGAAGTTTTTGTTAATATACAGGACCTAAAAGCCATAATAAAGGTAGTGATCCAAGTTGAAATTAATGGACACTAGTCATATTCAAAGTCATAAAAAGAAATAAAGGATGCTGCTAAAGTTAACAATATAGATAAATAAAAATTTACCATTAATATATTTTTGGTTTGTAACTAATCATTTCCTATAGGATTTAAAGGACCAAGATATATATATCAATAATTGATTTTAATAGGCACACAATGTGTAAAGATGTAATACATGAAAATAACAATATAAAAATGGGTCATATCTGTCTAGGAACAGTTTTTACTCCATTGAAGCTAGCTGGTATCAGTTCAAGCTAGACTGCTACAAGTTTAAAAATTGATAAATTTATAAATTAATTGTAACCACCTGGATACCCATTAATAAAATTCATAAGGTACAGAAAAGGAATGAGAATGTAATGGAAATGTTACACTGGGAAAAATCAATTTGAAACAAAATAAGTCAGTAATGGAGAAATTTTGAAGCAAAAAATGATTCACCATACAGAAACAAAATAACAAAATGGAAAAAGTCCTTCCTTTTCAGTGAACATTTTAAATATAAGTAGTTTTAAACACTCCAATTAAAAGACAAAAATTGGAAGAATTGGGTAAAATAATTTGGCCACTAATATGTTATTCACAAGAGATTCAGTTTAGATCCAAAGATGCAAATGAATTGCAGTAAATGGACTAAAAATGTATAACATGAAAAGAATAACCAAAAGATAACTGAGATGATCTAGTAGTATTAGCCAAAATTGACTTTAAGTTAAAAAATTGGTGCAAGAGACAAAGAAGTATATAACATGATTATAAAAGGGTAACTCCATCAGTACGAGATAGCAATTATAAGTATATATGCACTGAAAGACAGATACCCAAATTTTACCTTCAAAAATTGACACAGTTGAATGGAAATATTCACTCTATCGGCAAATAAATATTGCCTTTGAATGTCAATAATAGTTGGAGATTTGAATATCCTGCCATCAATAATTGATAAAACATCTATACAAATTAGTAAGGGCATTAAGTATTTGAACAATATAAACCAACTAGACTTAAAAGACATATATAACACTTCACCCACAAAGAGAAGAATACATGTATTTCTCAAGTGCACATGCAATATTCCCTACAATAGACCATATGTTAGGGCATAAAACTATCAGTAAGTCAGAAATGAAATAATAAAAGATATATTTTCTCACCACAATGGAATAAAATTAGATATAAATATCCCAAAGTAAACTTGAAAATTCCCAAATAATGAAAATTTAACAATACACTCAACCACCCAACATGTCAAGTTAAATCACAAGAAAGATGAGAGATTAGTGAAAATGAAAACACAGTACACCAAAACTAATAAGATACAGCAAAAGCAGTGCACAGGAAGAAATGCACAGCTGTAAATGCCTACATTAAAAGATAAGAAAGATCTCAAATCAACTAACTTTAAACCTTAATGATCCTTGATTGAAAGAGTACAGTGAACCCAAAACTAGGAGAAAGAGGATATACCAAAAAGTAAGAGTGGAAATAAATGAAATAGAAAAAAGACAAACAATATATAGAGAGACATAAAAAAAACCTCCCTTTTTCCAGAGATACTGAAATAACATCAACAAATAAACCAGAATATCACTGAAAACTCTGGAGACCATTTGAAAAGTTAAACCTCCCAGCCCACTGTCAAATCAAGAAGGAATTGCAGAAAAAATATTGGGAAAACTTGCAGTATTTAGCATATCAATCCATGTCTTTCCAACTATGCAGTATAGCATGGAGCAAGCAGAAGGAAATCCCCCACACCAAGTCTCCTATCTCCAGATGGAAAAAACAGTAGACCGTGAGCCAAATGTTTTAGCTAATCTTGATGCTGCCCAAGGAACTACTTTGCCTGGCTCATGGTGCTGATGTGACTAATGTCAGTGTTTGCAGGTTTCCAAAAACAAAGACTAGTATGCAACACACTACAGCTGCCATTGTTCATGCAGGTACAAGGGAGAGTAAGAGATTAGAAAAGGTTTGAGAAGTTCTAGCACCTTTAGTAAGGCTGGAAACCAGTACAGCTAGACTGGCAGAGTTGGCTTTCCAAAAGAAAATATTACAAGGGCAGTGACTGTTTCTAAATGCCCAAAACACAATTAAAGATTACAAGGCATACAAAGAAACAGACAACATGGCTGAATCAAAGGAAAATAAAGTTCCAGAAATCAACCCTAAATAAATACAGATTTTTGAGTTGCCGGACAAAGGTTTAAAGTAACTCTCATAAAGATGCTTATCGAGATAAATGAAAGACAACTAAACAAAATTAGAAAAAACATTGCATGAACAGGATAAATATATCAAGAAAGTAAACGAATTCATATGGAACCAGAAAAGACCCCGAATAGCCAAAACAATCCTGAGAAGGAGGAATCAAACAGGGGGAATTATGCTCCCTGACTTCAAGCTCTACTACAAAGCCACAGTAATCAAGACAATTTGGTACTGGCACAAAAACAAACCCACAGACCAGTGGAACAGAATAGAAATTCCAAACATTAACCCAAACACCTACAGTCAGTTAATATTTGATAAAGGAGCCCTGAATATACAATGGGGAGAGGACAGCCTCTTCAGCAGCTGGTGTTGGAAAAACTGGACAGCTACATGTAAGAGAATGAAACTGGACTACTGTCTAACCCCATACACAAAGGTAAACTCAAGGTGGATCAAAGACCTGAATGTAAATCATGAAACCATAAAACTCTTAGAAAAAAACATAGGCAAAAATCTCTTGGACATAAACATGAGCGACTTCTTCATGAACATATCCCCCCGGGCAAGGGAAACAAAAGCAAAAATGAACAAATGGGACTATATCAAGTTGAAAAGCTTCTGTACAGCAAAGGACACCATCAGTAGAACAAAAAGACATCCTACAATATGGGAAAATATATTCATAAATGATGTATCTGATAAGGGGTTGACATCCAAAATATACAAAGAACTCACGCACCTTAACAAACAAAAAGCAAATAACCCAATTAAGAAATGGGCACAGGACATGAATAGACACTTCTCTAAAGAAGAAATTCAGATAGCCAACAGGCACATGAAAAAATGCTCCACATCACTAATCATCAGAGAAATGCAGATTAAAACCACAATGAGATATCACCTCACACCAGTGAGGATGGCCAACATCCAAAACACAAACAACAACAAATGTTGGCGAGGATGTGGAGAGAGGGGAACCCTCCTACACTGCTGGTGCGAATGCAAATTAGTTCAACCATTGTGGAAACCAGTATGGAGGTTCCTCAAAAAACTCAAAATAGAAATACAATTTGACCCAGGAATCCCACCCCTAGGAATTTACCCTAAGAATGCAGCAGTGCAGTTTCAAAAGGACAGATGCACACCTATGTTTATTGCAGCACTATTTACAATAGCCACGAAATGGAAGCAACCTAAGTGCCCATCAGTAGATGAATGGATTAAGAAGATGTAATACATATACACAATGGAATATTACTCAGCCATAAGAAAAAAACAAATCCTACCATTTGCAACAACATGGATGGAGCTGGAGGGTATTATGCTCAGTGAAATAAGCCAAGCCAAAAAAGACAAGTATCAAATGATTTCACTCATCTGTGGAGTATAAGAAAAAAAAGAAAAAACTGAAGGAACAAAACAGCAGCAGACTCACAGAACCCAAGAATGGACTAATAGTTACCAAAGGGAAAGGGACAGGGGAAGAAGGGCGGGAAGGGAGGGATAAGAGGGTAAAGGGGGCATTATGATTGGCAGACATAGGGTGAGGGGGTACGGGGAGGACTGTACAGCTCAGAGAAGACAAGTAGTGATTCTAATCTCACTACACTGATGGACAGTGACTGTAATAGGGTTGGTGGGGGGGACCTGATGAAGGGGGTAGTTTAATCATCACAATATTGCTCATGTAATTGTAGGTTAATGATACTAAAATAAAATAAATTGTAAAAAAAAAACAGAAATTCTGGACCTAAATATACAATACCTCCAGTTTAAGAACACATTAGAAGGGTTCAACAGCAGACTAAATCAGGAAGAGGAAGGTATAAGAAAATTTTGAAAAAGTCATTTGAAATCATTGATACAGAGGAGAAAAAAAGAGAAAGAATGAAGAAAAATGGAGAGCTTGAGGGACTTATGGGTCAATTTTAAACAGGCCAAAATATGCATTATGGGAATCCCAGATGCAGAAAATTGAAAGATACAGAGTTTATTTGAAGAAACAGTGGCTTAAAACTTCCTAAATCTGAGGAAAGAAATATACAAGAATCTCAAAATCAACAGCTATGAAAAATCCAAAGAGAATCACAGTGAGACACAGTACCATCAATGTGTCTAATGTCAAAGACAGAGAATTATGATAGCAGCAAGAAAATGTGATTTATCACATACAATGGAGTTTCCATAAAATTATGAGATATCTCAGCAGAAACTTTGTAGTCTATAAGGTAGTGGGATAATATAGTCAAAGGTACTGAAAGGTAAAAAAACTATCAAAAATACTGTCAAAACTGCCTTCAAAAATAAAGGAGTCATGAGAATTAAAGATGGCGGCATGAGAGGTGAGACAGAGGCTTCCTTATAAAACTGCATATAATACGAAAATATAATTAGCACAACTAATCCTGAAAGAGCAACAGGAAAGAGGACTGTGCCAAACTGCATACACCTGGAGACAAGAGCAGACCTCACAGAACAGGGTAACTTACCAAAGCTGTGTCTTGGAGGGACCAAAGCCCTTCCCCCACCCCAGCTCAAAGGCAGGAGTAAAAGAAAAGGAACAGGGAGGGAGTGGAGGCCTGGGACTGCTGAATACCTAACTCTGGAGATGTGCTCTGGGAGCACAAACCTACATTTCATGGTGCTCACATGATACTCCCGTAATTAGGGGGTTGGAAACCTAAGACAGGCAGAATTCCTGGAGAGACTGAGATTCCAGCTGCTTGTGGAAAGCAGGGATCCATATCTGGCTGCTCTGGGACAAAAGAAAGCCGGGCAGTCTGAGAGACTTCCTAACAAGGAAGCCCTTAGCAAGAGGGCTTCTAAAGTGGCAAGGATTGCACAGAGAGTATTGCTCAGGAGAAAGGGACATGTAGACTAAATTGTCCAGGAGCACTCTGCCCAGCAGGTTAGGAGCTTTCACGATCTTCAGGTGCACCAGATCCCTGGCTGGCTACACAGCTCCAAGGACCCCCTCTGTGATACGCACCCTACTGCACCTTTCTCCAGGCAAGCCCCACCTGGCTCACAAACCAGCAAACCCTACCGTGGCATTAGGCCATCCAGAGGAAAGATCTGTCTACAGCAACTACAAACGCAAAGCATAGAGGTGTGTACCTGTGTGCTCAGCCAACTGGTTCACGCAGTGGAGACAGGCATAGCAGCTGGATAGCAGGAAACAGTTCTTTCCACCCCCAGGCACCAATACCAGTCACCTGCCACCCCTGATATTGCTTCAGGGACTGAGCAGCTCCAGAGACTAGAGCTTCTGGGCACTTGAGGGCACCATATACAAATATTAAATGTCAAAGGAATCTGGTTCAGAGTAAAATTATTAATACCAATCCTGAGAGAGATTTAAATGACATCAACCTCATGACTCTTCCTGAAAGGGAGTTTAAAATAAAACTCATTAACATGCTCATGGAGATATGGAAAGACATTCAAGAACTCAGGAAAGAATTCCAGTCAGAGATCCAATCATAGAAAAGAACAATGGATGGTGTTAAAAGCAGATTGGATATGGTGGAGATGATAAATGAAACAGAAACTAGAGAAGAGGAATACAAAGAACCTGAGGCACAGAGAGAAAAAAGGATCTCTAATAATGAAAGGATATTGAGAGAACTGTGTGACCAATCCAAACAGAACAATATTCGTATTATAGGGGTACCATAAGGACAAAGAGAGAAAAAAGGATAGAAAGTGTCTTTGAGGAGATAATTGCTGAAAACTTCCCCAATCTGGGGAAATAGATAGTCTCTCAGGCCATGGAGGTGCACAGATCTCCCAACACAAGGGACCCAAGGAAGACAACACCAAGACATATAGTAATTAAAATGATAAAGATCAAGGATTAGGACAGACTATTAAAAGCAGCCAGAGAGAGAAATAAGATCACATACAAAGGAAAACCCATCAGGCTATCATCAGACTTCTCAGCAGAAACCTTACAGGCCAGAAGGGAGTGGCATGATGTATTTAATGCAATGAAGCAGAAGGGCCTTGAACCAAGAATACTTTATCTGGCAAGATTATCATTTAAATTTGAAGGAGGTATTAAACAATTCCCAGATAAGCAAAAGCTGAGAGAACTCAGCTCCCAGAAACCATCTCTACAGTGTATTTTGGAGGGACTGCTATAGATGGAAGTGTTCCTAAGGTTTAATAGCTGTCATCAGAGGTAATAAAACCACAGAAAAGAAAGTAGAACAGCTAAATACTAAGAAAATGAAAAAATTAAAATATCTCCAAAGTAAATCAAGGGATAGACAAAGAGTACAGAATATGATACCTAATATGTAAAGAATGGAGGAGTAAGAAAAAATAAAGAACATTAAGATTGTGTTTGCAATAGCATATTAAGTGAATTAAGTTGGACTCTTAGATACTAAGGAAGTTAACCTTGAACCTTTGGTAACCACAAATCTGAAGCCTGCAATGCCAGTAAGTACATACATATCAATAATCACCCTAAATGTAAACGGACTGAATTCACCAATAAAAAGACATAGAGTCACTGAATGGATAAAAAACAAGACCCATGTATATGCTGCCAACAAGAGACTCACTTTAAACTCAAAGACATACACAGACTAAAAGTGAAGGGATGGAGAAAGACATTTTGTGCAACTAATAGGGAGAAAAAAGAAGGAGTTGCTGTACTTGTATCAGACAAAATAGACTTCAAAACAAAGAAAGTCACAATAGACAAAGAAGGACATTACATAATGATAGAAGGGTCAATCCAACAAGAAGATATAACCATTATAAATATCTATGCACCTAACACAGGAGCACCTACATATGTGAAACAAATACTAACAGAATTAAAAGGAGAAATAGAACGCAATGCATTCACTCTAGGAGACTTCAACACTCCACTCACTCAGAAGGACAGATCATCCAAACAGAAAATTAGTAAGTAGACAATAGAACAGATGGACCTAACAGACATCTACAGAACTCTACAACCAAAAGCAGCAAAATACACATTCTTCTCAAGTGCACAGGGAACATTTTCAAGAATAGATAATATACTTGGCAACAAAAAGAGACTCAGTAAATTAAAAAAGATTGAAATTGTACCAACCAGTTTTTCATACCACAAAGATATGAAACTAGAAATAAATAACACAATTAAATGAAAATCCCACAAACAAATGGAGTCTTCACAACATGCTCCTAAATAACCAATGGATCAGTTACCAAATAAAAACAGAGATCAAGCAACATATGGAGACAAATGACAACAATAATTCAACACCTCAAAAACTGTGGGACACAGTAAAGGCCATGCTAAGAAGAAAGTATATTGTGATACAGGCCTACCTCAGGAAAGAAGAACATTCCCATGTGAGCAGTCTAAACTCACAATTAACAAAACTAGAAAAAGAAGAATGAGACCCAAAGTCAGTAGAAGGAGGGACATAATAAAGATTAGAGTAGAAATAAATAAAATCGAAAAGAATAAAACAATAGAAAGAATCAATGAAAACAAGAGCTGGTTTTCGAGAAAATATACAAAATCAATAAACCCCTAGCCAGATTTGTCAAGAAAAAAAGAGTCTACTCACATAAACAGAATCAGATATGAGAAAGGAAAAATCACTATGGACACCACAGAAATACAAAGAATTATTAGAGACTACTATGAAAAATTATATGCTAACAAACTGGATAACCTAGAAGAAATGGACAACTTTCTAGAAAAATGCAACAATCCAAGGCTGACCTTGAAATAAACAGAAAATCTGAACAGACTAGTTAACAGTAATGAAATTAAACTGGTACTCAAAAACCTACCTAAGTACAAAACGCCTGAAGCAGATGGCCTCACCACTGAATTTTATCAAACATTTAGCGAAGGCCTAATACCCATCCTCCTTAAAATTTTCCAAAAAGTAGAAGAGGAGAGAATACTTCCAAACTCATTCTATGAGGCCAGCATCACTCTAATACCAAAACCAGGCAAAGACATGACACAAAAAGAAAATTACAGACCAACATCCCTGATGAAATTACATGCAAAAATACTCAACAAAATATTAGCAAACCAAATTCAAAAATACGTCAAAAAGATCATCCATCATGATCAAGTAGGATTGATTCCAGGGATGCAAGGATGGTACAATGTTTGAAAATCCATCAGCATCATCCACCAGATCAACAAAAAGAAGAACAAAAACCACGTGATCATCTCCATAGGTGCTGAAAAGCATTTGACAAAATTCAACATATATTCATGATAAAAACTCTCAACAGATTTGGTATAGAGGGAAAGTACCTCAACATAAGAAAGGCCACATATGACAAACCCACAGCCAACATTATACTTAACAGAGAGAAGCTGAAAGCTTTTCCTTTAAGATCGGGAACAAGACAAGAATGCTCTCTCCCCACTTCTATTCAACATTGTACTGGACGTCATAGCCACGGAAATCAGACAAAACAAAGAAATTAAAGGCAACCCGATTGGCAAGGAAGAAACTAAATGGTCCTGTTTGCAGATGACATGATATTGTACATAAAAACCCCTAAAGAATCCACTCCAAAACAGATCTAATATCTGAATTCAGCAAAGCTGCGGGATACAAAATTAATATGCAGAAATCTGGGGCATTAATATACACTAACAATGAACTAGCAGAGAGAGAAATCAGTAAAACAATTCCATTCACAGTTGCATCAAAAAGAATAAAATACCTAGGAATTGAAAGACCTATACTCTGAAAACTACAAGACATTCATGAGAGAAATTAAAGAAGATACCAATAAATGGAAACACTTCCCATGCTCATGGATAGGAAGAATTAATATTGTCAAAATGCCATCCTGCCTAAATAAATCTACAGATTCAATGCAATTCCTATCAAAATACCAATGGCATTCTTCAACCAACTAGAGAAAATTGTTCTAAAATTCATATGGAACCAAAAAAGACCCCAAATAGCCAACACAATCCTGAGAAGGAAGAATAAAGCTGGGGGAATTATGCTCCCCAACTTCAAACTCTACTACAAAGCCACAGTAATCAAGACAATTTGGTACTGGCACAAGAACAGACTAGAGAGCCATGATATAAACCCAACCATATATGGTCAATTAATATATGATAAAGGAGCCAAGGACATACAATGGGGAAATGACAGCCTCTTCAAAAGCTTTTGTTGGCAAAAGTGGACAGCTACATACAAGAGAATGAAACTGGACTGTTGTTTAACCCCATACACAAAAGTAAACTTGAAATGGATCAAGGACCTTAAGACCTGAATGTAAGTCATTAAACCTTAAAACTCTTAGAAGACAACATAGGCAAAAATCTCCTGAATATAAACATGAGTGACTTCTTCCTGAACGCATCTCTTCGAGCAAGGGAAACAAAAGCAAAAATGAACTCATGGGACTACATCAAACTAAAAAGTTTCTGTACGTCAAAGGACACCATCAACAGAACAACAAGGCATCCTACAGTATGGGAGAATATATTTGTAAATGACATATCTGACAAGGGGTTAACATCCACAATATATAAAGAACATACACGCCTCAACACCCAAAAAGCAAATAACCCCATTAAAAAATGGGCAGAGGATATGAAGAGAGAGTTCTCCAAAGAAGAAATTCAGATGGCCAACAGACACATGAAAAGATGCTCCACATCACTAATTATCAGGGAAATGCAAATTAAAACCACAATGAGATATCACCTCACACCAGTAAGGATGGCCAGCATCGAAAAGTCTAAGAAAAACAAATGCTGGCAAGGATGTGGAGAAAAGGGAACCCTCCTGCACTGTTGGTGGGAATGTAAGCTAGTTCAATCATTGTGGAAAGCAATATGGATGTTCCTCAAATAACTAAAAATAGAAATACCATTTGACCCTGGAATCCCACTCCTTGGAATTTACCCAAAGAATACAACTTCTCATATTGAAAAAGACATATGCACCCCTAGGTTTATTGCATCACTTATTACGATAGCCAAGATGTGGAAGCAACCTAAGTGCCCATCAGTAGATGAAGGGATAAACAAGATGTGGTACATATACACAATGGAATACTATTCAGCCATAAGAAAGAAACAAATCCTGCCATTTGCAAGAACATGGATGGAGCTGGAGGATATTATGCTCAATGAAATAAGCCAAGAGTGGAGAAAGACAAGTGCCAAATGAATTCCCTCTTTTGTGGAGTATAACATCGAAGCCAAACTGAAGGAACAAAATAGCAGCAGACTCAGAGACTCCAAGAAGGAACTAGTGGTTACCAAAGGGAGGGGTGTAGGGGGCGGGTTGAAGGGGTAGGAGAAGGGGATTAAGGGTTATTGTGTTTAGTACACATGGTGTGCGGTATCACGGGGAAAACAGTGTAGCACAGAGAAGGGAAATAGTGAATCTGTGGCATCTTTCTACACCCAAGGACAGTGACTGCATTGGGATATGGGTGGGGACATGATAATATGGGTAAATGTAGTAACCACATTGTTTTCTGATGTGAAACCTTCATAAGAGTGTATATCAATAATACCTTAATAAAAAAAAGGAGTCATATGGAGAAAGGCAAGTATCAAATGATTTCACTCCTCTGTGTAGTATAAGAACAAAGAAAAAACTGAAGGAAGAAAACAGCAGCAGACTCACAAACCAAAGAATTTATTAACAGTTACCAAAGGAAAAGGGACTGGAATGGGGAAAATGGGTGGGAAGGGAGGGATAAGGGGGAAAAAGTTGTATTACAATTAGAACACATAATGTAGCAGGGGGGTATATGAGGAATGCAGTATAACACAGAGAAGACAAGCAGTGATTCTATAGCATCTTCCTACGCTGATGGACAGTGACTGTAATTTGGTATGTAGTGGAGACTTGATAATAGGGGGAGTGTAGTAATCATAATGTTGCTCATGTAATTGTACATTAATAATACCAAAATAAAAAAATAAAAAATAAATAAAGGAATTATTAAGACATACCCAGTTAAACAAGAGTTGAGGGAATGAATTGTCACTAGACATGCTCTACAAAAAATGCTGGAGTACTTCCAGATGAAGAAAAAGGATGGAAGACAGTTTTATGAAAATATAAGTTCCTTTTGTAATGGAAGTAAATGAGAAAATATAGTAACCTGTACTACTGCAAATTTGATGCATAGAACTTAAATCACATAATTTAAATCATAAAGAAACGACAAATCTATACTAATGGGTATATAGTATGTGAAGGTATAATTTTAAAAAACATTTCATTGAAATATATTGGCTTCAGATGAACAAAATAATTATTCACCAATTATATGTTATTAAATATTCACCACAATTACTGTGTGTGGTTACCATATGTAACTTCTGACATCAATAACAGAAATACCTATGTGTAGCTGTAAAAGAGGTGGTTTTTATATCTTATGGAATTTAAATTGTCATTAGTTTAAAATAAAATGCTATAACTTGGTTGTTTTATATAATTTTAGTGGTAACCACAAAGGAAATATCTATACAGTATGCACAAAAGGAAGTGAGAAGGCATCAAAGTTTATCAGTACAAAAGTCTATGAAACACAAAGGAATATAGTAAGAGAGGAAAGGAGGGGGAAATGCTATGGCATAAAAATACAATTAACAAAATGACAAGAGTAAGTCTTCCCTATCAGTAATTACTTTAAGTAAAAATGGATTAAAATGTCCAGTCAAAAACAAAGATTGGCTGAATGCATTTACAAAGAAAGTTCCAACTACTGTTGTCGTGAATAAACCTATGCTACATCTAAGGACACACATAAGTTGAAAGTAAAAGGATACAAAAGATATTCCATGCAAAAGTTAAGCAAAATAGAGCAGGAATTGTTATATTAATATCACACAAAGTAATAAACTGTTAAGAGAAATAGGGTCAGATTTAAAATAATAAAATGTTAAATTCTCCAAGAATATAAATATAAATATTTATGCACCAAAACTGATAAATCCTAAATATATGTAGTAAACTTTGACAGAATTGAAGGGGGAAATAACAGCAACACAATAATAGTAAGATATTTCAATACTCACGTTATGTGTAGAACAACCAGACAGAATATTAATAAGGAAATTTTAGATGTGAACAAAAATATAGACCAATGGGACCTAACATATTTAAAACATTCCATCCAGATATGTCAAAATATAAATTCGTCTCAAGTTCACATAGAACACTCTCCAGGAGATGACATGATAGACAACAAAACAAGTTTTAACAAATTCTAGAAGATTCTAATAATACAAAGCAATTTTTCATATCACAATTTAATGAAACTAGAAATCAGTAACAGAAGACCTGAAAAATTCACAAATAAGTGGAAATTAAACACACACCAAAAGAACCAATGCAGAAAATAAGTAACAAGGGAAATTATCAAATATCTGGAGACAAATGAAAACAGCATGTCAAAAGTAACAGGAATAGTACAAAAGATAATGTCACCAAGATGGCAGTGTAGAAGACCACAGTTTCTGTCCTTCCAACAAAGATCATCAAATAGACAGCTATCCATGAGCAAAAACAACTCTGAGAGAGCTTTGGAGTCCACTTACGGAACTTCATGAACACAGTGGAACAAAAAACATGAGAATAGCTACACAAAAATGGAAGGAAGGATGATTTCACTTTATCTGCATCATCTCATCCTGCAAGGCAGCATTAATCAATACCAAGAGGGAACTTCCAAGCTAGAAAGGATCTCCCTACTGAAAAAGGAAGATCAGGGTGAGCAACCAGCCTCCCTCACTCTTTTGGAGCATCACACAAAAGCCCGCTTCAGTTTCACCCTACCCAGAGACTGGCAAAGCTGAGAAATATAGGTATGCTTGGGAAAGGAAGAAAAACAGAGACTATACCAGTATTGGCCATGCAGCAGGAGTGACTGCAGTTAGTAGTGACCTTCTATGAAAATGACCTCATCTTTTGCCACTGAAAAAAACAATGGTCAACACAGCTGCCCCAGACCCCCTGCATATTTCAATGAGTTTTTCTTCACAGGTATTCATGTTCATGATGCCAGCCAGTGGAGTCCTTCCCTGCTTCCGCCTGCCACACAATGCTAGAGCACAGGGCCTGCACAGTAAGCCAAATAAACCTCTGCAGCTACAAAAGTGAAAGACACCAGCCTCAAACCCTACGGCTGATCTCCACCATAATGCATGTGCTCAGGACTAGCCCCTCCAGCTATATATTTGCATGCCACGTCCCTAAGGCCCATCATCAGCTTCCAGTACAATGAATGCACCTGTGGCAAGAACCTCCAGACATGGAAGCACACACTGAAAGTAAAGGCCCCACAGTTGCTTGTGGCCCCACATTCAGCTCTATTTCCTGTCATTGGTCTGCATCACTAGGCTCATAACTATGTCCACCAGCTGTGTACCTGCATGCCCCCAGTCAATTCCCTGTTGATGACCTACACTATTGTGTGCCACCGATGAAAAGTTGCAACCACAGCAGTGCACACAAATGGCCTGGGCCCCTGCAAAAGTGTGGATTTGGTCCTGTCTACTATCATTGACCTGCACAACTGCACTCAACTATAGCTAGCTCACCCATCTGTGGACCTGTGTGCTCCTGAGTACCAACACTGTCCTCCACTGTCATTCACCTGTGATGAGGAAAAACTGTCCCAGAAGACTACTCTGACAGCCAGGGCCTCTGTAGCTACTAGTGCACCTGAAGTTTTCACGACTTTGCTGCATGCCATGGTTCTTGTGTGCGTGTCTTCAGACAGATCCTGACACTACCCAGAGACCAGTAGCTGGCTCCCACAGCAAAATATGTGCACATAATAAGCTCTAGCCACAACTGCTGCCTGCACTGGTCCTCATATCCTGGACTTGGAGGTGCTGCTGGGGACTTCAACAGTCATTGTGGTTTCTGAAGACCCACCAGAGTGTTCACCAAAGACCAAACATATGTCAATGCTGAGGAACCCAGTGGCCACATGCCCATGAACTTGGTACCTTGCACCACTAGACCCAGGGACACAATAAGCTCTAAGATGACTCCATCTGAAAGTAAAAGTCATTTACTGCAGTCATTACACGAATTCTGGAAGAGATTTCTACTTCTTCACAGTCACAGAAAACTATGTAAGTCAACAGGGATCATGAAGAATCAGGGAAACATAACGCCAAAAAATGAATAAATTTCCAACTGACCCCAAAGAAATGAACATACACGAATGGCCAAAGAATTAAAATTTTTTCTAAAAATGCTTAGAGAGCTACAACAGAACACAGATAAACAACTTAACTAAATCATAAAAACAATACAAGAACAAAATTAGAAGCACAACAGAGGCTGAAAACAAAAAAAGCAAAAAACAGAAATTTTGCTGCTCAATAACCAATAATTGAATGGGATAATTCAATGGAGATCTTCAAGAGCTGACTAGACAAAGCAGAAAAACATCAGTGATCCTGAAGACAGATCATTTGAAATAATCCCCTCAGAGGAACAAAAAGAAAAAAGAGAATGAATAAAGCATCTGAAACTAATGGGATATCATTAAGAAAATAATCTATGCATAATTGCAGTCCAAGAAAGAGATGTGAGGGACAAAGGGGTAGAAAGCTTATTTAAAGAAATAATGGCTGAAAAGATGGTGGTGTGAGAGGTGAGACAGAGGCCTCCTCCCAAAACCACATATAATACAAAAATATAATTAATAAAACTAACCCTGAAAGAGCAACAGGAAAGAATGCTGCACCAGACTGCATACACCTGGAGAAGAGAAAAGACCTCATGGATCAGGGTCACGTACCAAAGCCATGATCCGGTGGGACCCAAGCCCTTCCCCCATCCCACCTCACTGGTGGGAGGAATAGAAACAGAGCAGGGAGGGAGGGGAGGCCTAAGACTGCTGAACACCCAGCCTTGGAGATCTGCTCTGGGAGCATGAACCTGCATTGCGTGGTGCTCTGCAGATTAGTTGGGTTGGAAAGCTAAGACAGGAAGAATACTTGGAGAGACTGAGATTCCAATTGTTTGTTGGAAATAGGGATCCACATCCAGCTTCTCTGGGACAAAAGAAAAGCGGGCAGTCTGAGAGACATCCTAACAGCAAGAGGGCTGCTAAAGGAGAAAGGATGGCACAGAGCTTACTCCTCAGGAAAAGGAGAAGTAGACAAAATTACCTGGGTGCACTCTGTCCAGCATTTTGAGAACTTTCAGGAGGTTGAGGCACTCCTTCTGCCTGGTTGTCTACACAAGTCCAAGGTCCCCCACTGTGGTATGCACCCTGCTATGCCTTCCTCCCAGCCAGCCCACACTGGATGGCAAACCGGCAGCCCCTTTCTTGGTGTCAGGCCAGCCAGAAGGAAGCCCCGCCTATGGCAGCTACAAACACAAAGCACAGAGGCTTACACCTGTG
This sequence comes from Phataginus tricuspis, assembly GCA_029783875.1. Taxonomy (NCBI): domain Eukaryota; kingdom Metazoa; phylum Chordata; class Mammalia; order Pholidota; family Manidae; genus Phataginus; species Phataginus tricuspis. Next base: position 56,174,845 of record JAQQAC010016209.1, on the reverse strand, counting down.
TGCTTGGACCACTCATTCTGGCAGTGGAGGCAGGCATAGCAGCAGGGAAGCAGGAAACAGCTCTTTCCTCCCCTGAGGCACTAGCGATGCTCCCCAGTGACCTACGACATTGCTCCAGGGGCTGAGCAGCTAGAGAGAGTAGAGCTTCTGGGCACTAGATGGCATCACATACAAATACAAAAGGTCAAGTGAACCTGGTTCAAACCAAAATCCCACAAACACCAGAAAAAGGACCAAGTGAAACTGAACTCATCAATCTTCCTGGAAGAGATTTCAAAATAAACATCATAAACATGCTCATGGAGGTACAGAAAAATATTCAGAAACTCAGGGGAGAATTCCAGATGGAGATTCAATTACTACAGAATACAGTATCAGAAATGAAATACACAATAGAGGAATTTAAAAGCAGATTAGATATAGTGGAGGAAACGGTAAATGGAATAGAAATTAGACAAGAGGAACACAAAGAAGCTGAGGCACAGAAATTGAAAAGGATCTCTAAGAATGAAAGAATGCAGGGAGAACTATGCGACCAATTGAAATGAAACAATATTCACATTATAAGAGTAACAAAAAAAGAAGACATAGAAATAGGGATAGAAAGTGTCTTTGAGGAGATAATTGCTGAAAACTCCCCCAATCTGGGGAAGAAAATACTCCCTCAGGCCATGGAGGTGCACAGATCTTCCAACACAAGGGACCCAAGGAAGACAACACAAGACACATAATAATTACAATGGCAAGAACAAGGATAAGGACAGACTATTAAAAGCAGCCAGAGAGAGAAATAAGATCACATACAAAGGAAAACCCACCAGGCTATCATCATATTTCTCAGCAGAAACCTTACAGGCCAGAAGGGAGTGGCATGATATATTTAATGCAATGAAGCAGAAGGGCCTTGATCCAAGAATACTTTGTCTGGAAATATTAACATTAAATTTGAAGGAGGGATTAAACAATTTCCAGATAAGCAAAAACTGAGAGAGTCTACCTCCCACAAACAATCTCTACAATGTATTTTTGAGGGACTGCTATAGATGGAAGTATTCCTAAGGCTAAATAGCTATCACCAGAGGAAATGAATAAGCAGTAAAGAAAGTAGAACAATTAATTGCTAAACACATGTAAAAGTAAATTAATTACCCCCCAAATCACTCAAGGAATAGACAAAGAGTAAAGAATATGACACCTAATATATGAAGAATGGAGGAGGAAGCAAAAGGAGGGAAAAAAGAATCTTTAGATTGTGCTTGTATTGGAATACTAAGTAAGTTAAGTTAGACTGTTAGATAGTAAGGAAGTTACCCTTGAACCTTTGGTAAACACAAGTCTAAAGCCTGCAAAAACAATAAGTACATACCTATCTATAATCACCCTAAATGTAAATGGTCTGAATGCCCCAATCAAAAGATAAAGAATCACTGAATGGATAAAAAATCTAGACCCATGTATATGTTACTTACAAAAGACTCACTTTAAACCCAAAGACATACACAGACTGATCGTGAAGGAATGGAATAAGATATTTCATGGAACTAATAGGGAGAAAAAAGCAGGAGTTACAGTACTTGTATCAGACAAAATAGACTTCAAAACAAAGAAAGTCACAAGAGACAAAGAAGGACATTACATAATGATAAAGGGGTCAATCCAACAAGAGGGTATAACCATTATAAATATCTATGCACCCAATACAAGAGCACATACATACGTGAAACAAATACTAACACAATTAAAAGGGGAAATAGAATGAAATGCATACATTCTAGGAGACTTCAACACTCCACTCACTCCAAAGGACAGATCAACTAGACAGAAAATAAGTAAGTAGACAGAGGTATTGAACAACACATTAGAACAGATGGACCTAACAGATATCTACAAAACACTCCACCCAAAAGCAACAGGATACACATTATTCTCAAGTGTACATGGAATATTTTCAATAATAGATCATATACTAGGCCACAAAAAGAGCCTCAGTAAATTAAAAAAGATTGAAATTGCACTATCCAGCTTCTCAGACCACAAAGGTATGAAACTAGACATAAATTATGCAAAGAAAATGAAAAATACCACAAACACATGAAGGCTTAACAACATGCTCCTAAATAAAGAATGAATCACTGACCGAATTAAAACAGAGATCAAGCAATATATGGAGAAAAATGACAACAATAATTCAACACCACAATATATGTGGGACACAGTGAAGGCCATGCTAAAAGGGAAGTATATTGCAATAGAGGTGTACCTCAGGAAACAAAACAATCCCATATGAACAGTCTAACCTCACAATTAAAAAAAGTAGAAAAAGAAGAAAAAACGAGGCCCAAAGTCAGTAGAAGGAGGGACATAATAAAGATTAAAGTATAAATGAATAAAACCGAGAAGAATAAAACAATAGAAAAACTATGAAATCAGAAGCTGGTTCTTTGAGAAAATAAAAAAATAGGTAAACCCCTAGCCAGTCTTATCAAGACAAAACGACAGTCTGCATACTTAAACAGAATCAGAAATCAGAAAGGAAAAATCACTACAGACACCACATAAATACAAAGAATTATTAGAGAATACTATGAAAAATTATATGCTAACAAAATTGTTAATCTAGAAGAAATGGAAAACTTTCTAGAAAAATATAACCTTCCGAGGCTGACCCAGGAAGAAACAGAAAATCTGAACAGACCAATTACCAGCAACGAAATTGAATTGGTAATCAAAAAACTACCCAAGAACAAAAGCAGTGGAACAGATAGCTTCACTGCTGAATTTAATCAATCATTTACTGAAGACCTAATACCCATCTTCCTTAATGTTCTCCAAAAAGTAGAAGGGGAGGAAATACTTCCAAACTCATTCTATGAGGCCCACATCACTCTAATACCAAAACCAGGCAAAGACACCACAGAAAAAGAAAATTATAGACCAATATGCTGGATGAACATAGATGCAAATATATTCAACAAAATATCAGCACACTGAATTCAGAAATACATCAAATAGATCATCCATCATGATCAAGTGGGATTCATCCCAGGGATACAAAGATGGTACAACATTCTAAAATCCATCAAAATCATCCACTACACCAACAAAAATAAGGACAAAAACCACATGATCATCTCCATAGATGCTGAAAAAGCATTCTACAAAATTCAACATCCATTCATGGTAAAAACTCTCAACAAAATGGGTATAGAGGGCAAGTACTTCAAAATAAGAAATGCCATATATGACAAACCCACATCCAACATTATACTTAACAGTGAGAAGCTGAAACCTTTCCTTTATGATCAGGAACAAGACAAGGATACCCACTCTCCCCACTTCTATTCAACATAGTACTGGAGGTCCTAGCCACGGCAATCAGACAAAACAAAGAAATAAAAGGCAACCAGATTGGCAAGGAAGAAGTTAAACTGTCCCTATTTGCAGATGACATGATATTGTACATAAAAAACCCTAATGAATCCACTCCAAAACTACTAGATCTAATATCTGAATTCAGCAAAGTTGTGGGATACAAAATTAATAAACAGAAATCTGTGGCATTCCTATACACTAACAATGACCTAGCAGAGAGAGAAATCAGGAAAACAATTGCATTCACAGTTGCATCAAAAAGAATAAAATACCTAGGAATAAACCTAACCAAGGAAGTGAAAGACCTATACCCTGAAAACTACACTCATGAGAGAAATTAAAGATACCCACAAATGGAAACACATCACGTGCTCATGGATAGGAATAATTAATATTGTCTAAATGGCCCTCCTGCCTAAAGCAATCTGCAGATTCAATGCAATCCCTATCAAAATACCAACAGCATTCTTCAACGAACTAGAGTAAATAGTTCTAAAATTAACATGAAACCACAAAAGACCCCGAATAGCCAAATCAATCCTGAAAAGGAAGAATAAAGCTGAGGGGATTGTGCTCCCCGACTTCAAGTTCTACTACAAAGCCACAGTAATCAAGACAATTTGGTACCTGCACAAGAATAGACCCAAAGACCAATAGAACAGAATAAAGAGTCCATATACAAACCCAAGCATATATGGTCAATTAATATATGATAAAGGAGCCATGGACATACAATGGGGGGATGACAGCCTCTTGAACAACTGTTTTTGGCAAAACTGGACAGCTACATGTAAGAGAATGAAACTGGATTATTGTCTAACCCCATACACAAAAGTGAACTCAAAATGGATCAAAGACCTGAATGTAAGTTGTGAAACCATAAAACTCTTAGAAGACAACCTAGGCAAAAATCTCCTGAATATTAACATGAGCAACTTTTTCCTGAATGCATCTCCTTGGGCAAGAGAAACAAAAGCAAAAATGAACATATGGGACTACATCAAGCTAAAAATCTTCCATACAGCAAAGGACGCCAGCAGAAGAAAAAGGCATCCTACAGTATGGGAGAATATATTAGTATACGACATATCCGACAAGGGGTTAACATTCAAAATATATAAATAACTCACATGCCTCAACAACCAAAAGCAAATAACCCAATAAAAAATTGGTTGGGTGATATGAACAGACAATTCTCCAGAGAAGAAATTCTTATGGCCAACAGGCACATGAAAATATGTTCTAGATAGCTAATTATCAGGGAAATGCAAGTTAAAATTACAATGAGATATCACCTTACAACAGTTAGGGTGCCCATCATTGAAAAGACTAAGAACAACAAATGTTGGCAATGATGTGGAGAAAAGAGAACTGTCCTACACTGTTGGTGGGAATGTAATCTAGTTCAACCAGTGTGGAAAGCAGTATGTATGTTCCTCAAAATACTAAAAATAGAAATATCATTTGATCCAGGAATTCCACTCTTAGGAATTTACCCAAAGAATACAACTTCTCAGATTAAAAAAGACATATGCACCCCTATGCTTATCGCAGCACTATTTACAATAGCCAATATATGGAATCAACCTAAGTGTCCATCAGTAGATGAATGGATAAAGAAGATGTGGTACATACACACAATGGAATATTATTCAGCCATAAGAAAGAAACAAATCCTACCATTTGCACCAACATGGATGGAGATGGAGGGTATTTTGCTCAGTGAAATAAGCCAGGCAGAGAAAGACAAGTACCAAATGATTTCCCTCATTTGTGGAGTATAACAATGAAGCAAACCTGAAGGAACAAAACAGCAGCAGACTCACAAACTCCAAACGACTAGCAGTTACCAAAGGGGAGAAGTGGGAGAGGGTGGATGGGGAGGGACGGAGAAGGGGATTGAGGGGTATTACGATTAGTACACATGGTGTGGGGATATCATGGGGAAAGGCAGTATAGCACACAGAAGACAAGTAGTGACTGTGTGTCATCTTTCTACACTGATGGATAGTGACTGCAATGGGGACAGGGGGGCATCAATATGGGTGAATGTAGTAACCACATTGTTTTTCATGTGAAACCTTCCTAAGAGTGTATATCAATAATACCTTAATAAAAAAATTGTAAAAAAAAAAAAACGTATGGCTGAGAACATCCCAACCTGGGGAGAGATATAGACATTCCTGCTCTTGAAGCTAACAGGTCACCCCAAAATCTCAACTCAAAACTATCTTCTCCAAAACACATTAAAACTGTCTAAAATCAAAAATGAAGAAAGAATTTTTAAAGTAGCAGTAGAAAAAATATTTCTTTCATACAAGGGCACCTCTACAAGACTATCAGATTTCTCAGCAGAAAACTTGGAGATTAGGAGAGAATGGGAGGTGTACTCAAATTGCTGAAATAAAGAAACTGCTAACCAAGAAAACTTTACCTAGAAAAGTTATCTCTCAAAAATGAAGGTAAGGGAAGACGTTCCCCAAAAAAGAAAAGCTAAGGGAATTCATCACCATTATACCTGCCTTACAAGAAATGCTGGAAAGAGTTCTTCAAAATGAAATTAACATAAAATAATTAGTAGTAAGAAATTATAAGTATACAAATACTGGTGAGGTAAGTATACAGTGAGATTCACAACACTCTAATACTATAATATGCCATATATTAACCCATAATTCTGGTATAAATATATAAAGACAAATGTATTAATAATTGTTATAGCCACTACAATTTATTAATGAACACACAATAAAAATGTAAATTGTGACATAAAGAAAAAAATTGGAAGGGTCTGTAAAAGTTTAGAGTTTTTGTATGCAATCAAAATTATCAGCTTAAAATGGACTTTTGTATTTATAAGAAATCTCAAGTAAGCCTCAGGATAACCAAAAAGCAAAAATGTATAGTAAATACATCCAATATAAAGGTATTGGAATTAAACTATACTAGGGTAAATCATTAATTCACAAATGAAGAGAGCAAGGGAAGAAGAAAGAAGCAAAGGAAATAAAACAACTATAAAACAATTAACAAGATGGCAATAGTAAGTTCAGACCTATGAAAAATTACTACAAATGTATGCAGATTAAATATCCAATCAAAAATCATTTAGTGGCTGAATGGATAAAAAACAAGACCCAACTTAATACTGCCTATGAGAGTCTCTTTAACTACAAGGACACTCATAGGCTTAAAGTGAAGGGATGGAAAAATATATCCGATGCCAACGAAAAAAACTGAGAACAAGGGTAGCTATACTTATATAAGACAAAACAGACCTTAAGTCATAAACTACACCAAGAGAAAAAGATGTCATTATATAAGAACAAAGGGTTCATTCATCAAGGGGATATAGCAATTGTAAATCAATATGCACTTGACATATGAGCTCCTAAATTTAGTGAGCAAATACTAACATCTGAAGGGAGAAACAGAAAACAGGCAATAAGAGTAGGAGAGTTCAATTCCCCACTTTCAACAATATATAGGCCATCTAGACAGAAAATCAATAAGGAAACACTAGAATTGAACTATATTTCTGAAAAAATGGGCCTGACAAACATATACAGAACATCCCACCCAACAGCAACAGAAAAAATTCTTCTCAAGTGTACATGAAACATTCTCCAGGTTATATCATATCTTAGGTCACAAAACAAGTCTAGCAAATTTAAGGAGATTGAAATCATGCCAACTACTTTTCAGACCACAATGGTATTGAGACAGGGACTGTGGGTGTAGTCAGAGTAGGGGGAGGGCCTCCAGAAAAAGCAAGGCAGAATATTTGCATTCAGAGCAATGTAACTACATGCAAGGAAACCCTCTACCAAAACTTTGTGTTAAAAATTAAGCTCTAGGGTCATTCTTCAGTAAGATCAGTTGGTGTTCCGCAGATAAAGAAGAGTACCCCATGTTGTTATTATGCTAATCATTTGTAAGATTCACTTTAGCATGCTAAAAGGCCTAGGACAAACTGGGCAACTAATTTAGCATGCAGACTCAGCTGTAAACAACATAGCAAAAGGCAGGGAGGATTCCACCTTAAAGATAAGATTGCATTTTAACACCCAGGAAGTTTGGGAAGCAAAATTCTTAACTTACACTTTAGCAAACAGACCTTTAGCAAAAAGAACCCCAGCATCAGTATGAAACTACAAATCAACAACAGGAGGGAACTGAAAAATTAACATATATGGAAATTAAACAACACACTTCTGAAAAAAAAATAGCTCAAGGATGAAAAATATCTTGGAGTAAGTGAAAATGAAGCACATCATACTAAAACTTGTAATTGGTATGGTATGCTGCAAATAGTGATTAGAGGGAATTTTATAGTAATAAATACCTACATTAAGAAAGAAAGAATGATCTCAAACAAACAACATAACTTTTCATCTCAAAGAACGAGAAAATCAGTCACAAACTGAGCCCAAGTTAACACAAGGAGGTGTATAACAAAAATCAGTATAAACAAATGAAATAGATATCAGAAAAATAATTGAAAAGATAAATGAAATTGGACTGGCTTTTGTAAAATATAAACAAAATAGAGAAGCCTTAGCTAGACTTGCCCAGAGAAAAGAGGAAGTACTCAAATAAAAAAATGGTAGATGAAAGAGGGTACTTAATATGATACTGTAGAAATGCAAAGGATCATAAGAGGCTACTCTGAAAACTTATATGTCAACTAATTTGACAACCTAAAAGAACTGGATACATTTGTAGGAACATACAACCAGCCAGGTCTGAATAATGAAGGAATAGAAAATCCGAACAGACCAAAGCCTATTGATGCCGGGGTTCTTGTTCACGAAGCCGAAGAATGAGCTTAGCAAACAGTCAAGGTAGGAGAGCAAGGCACAGGCTTTTATTTAGAAATAAAGTGATAGGACAGAGCTGACTGCAAATATTCTGCCTTGCTTTTTCCGGAGGCCCTCCCCCTACTCTGACTATACCCACAGTCCCTGTCTCATTCCCCCCTCTACAGATGGAAACCCTAGCTGCTGCTAGGGAAACGGGGCGACGACCGCTCTGGCTGCTTCATGCTGAGAGGGGGCGCAGTAAGGGGTGCAGCTAGGTCTCCATCAATGGTTGGTCAAGAGGGCCTCGGAAGATGGGCACTTCCATCTTGGGTTCTATTTCCATCACTATTTGCAGTTTCGTGGCTTCTAGGCAAGATAGAATAAATTATGTTACTAGGTTAAGTGGTAACATCTGGAGTTGGATTTGCCATTCTGGAAGAACAGAGTTGACAAGAAGATTAAAGAATGCATGGCTGAATATGAGGACTAGAAATAGTAAACTTCTAATTGAGAATCATAGCCAGATATCTTGGGGAAACTAGAATTCTGGATCTAGTCTACGCACCAATGACTAGTATTAGGACTCAGTATAGATAAGGCTGCATTATTGAAACAATACTTTTCTCTAAATTCACCCGCATTTTTATTAGAAGTAACTAGATTAAGAAAATAATTAACACTTGGCTTGATTATTTGCATAAGTGCAGCAAGAAGAGCAATTGATTACATAGGCTCTTTTAAATGCACTTTAAGGAACTTCAGATTGGACTTTTAAAGGCTTATCAAGGTCAGAGAGCCAAGCTAGACTTTCCATCAGGTTTTGCCTGCAGTACCTGCAGATTTGGGTGAATTCCTCTCTTCTTGAGGTCCCCAAGACATTCTGAGGTTCCTGCACCTGCCAGGAAGTGACCTTCTTTATTCACCTGGTAAGGCTGCTGGGAACCCTGTAAGTATAGTACCAGGCCAGTTCCTCCAAAGAGCTCTGTTGGCTTTATAAAGTCAACCTTAGTTCCTTAAAGCTGTCTGTTAATATGAGTTTACACACGTGTCTCTCAGGAATAATATTCCAGTCAAAGCCTTGATAACATAACCAGTGTTTTTAATTGGTCCTCTTACAAGGAAAGCAGATTCTTACTGAACTTATGCAAATAAACATACTTCCATACAATATAAAAGTCACTGAGAATTTTTAAATTCTGGAGGGATCAGGTAGAGAGAAAGATAAATGTTTCAATTGTGCTTACAAAGGTATTGTCATTTACTAAACTTGTCGGCTTAAAAGAAAAAGCTTAAAACACTTTATCAACAACATTTGAACTTCCTTAGTTTACTTAATCCTATGTAATACCTGTTCTGCTGAAATCTAGTTCTTTACTAGTTTAGGAGTAATAAAACAGTGACTATAAATGACAAAAGACTTACAAATGACAATGGTTAAAGATCTGATGAGAGCTTACTATATAAGACAGTTGACATAAGAAAAATTGGATATTTCTGCAACACAAAACATTTAGTAACAAAGTTTAGCATCATTCCCTTTGACAGTGCTTTCCTGGTGGCTGTAAATGAAAGTACAATTCTAATACCAGTTATTTAAAGCCAGACTGTATTGCAGAAGATAAATTTCTTCCATTTCAGGGAGTCTAGTTTAAAAACCTGCCAATTTTTGAGGATAATGAACCAAATAAGTAGAATAGATTTCCACCAAAATAACTTAGAAAACTAGTTCCATATTGTAGCAGTCTACAGGACTTTTGACTATTTTCCTTCCTTGTAGCAAAGTATATTTAGCTGCATAACCTTATTATATTGTATAGTTCTCTCAGGGACCAATCCTCTCCATTAGAGAGTTTGTATTGTGGCCAGGCTTGTGTGCAGAAGAAGATAAGGCACTTCTTCAGGGTCTGGGGATCAAATTTCTCCCAGTTTTTCAGAATGCATGCCAGAGGCATGTCTGGCTTTAAACTTGAAGAGGCTGCTCCCTTCTGGAAGAGAGAGAGAGAAAGACTGGTGTCCAGCACCTGATCAGCCTCTCTCTCTGTGAGGGCGTCCCCTCACCTTGGAGCCTAGGTGACAGTGGTCAGTCAACCCCTCTGTCAGGCCTACTGGAATTAACCACTCTTTACCAGCATGGCCTGCACCTTGCCTTGATTTCCCTCTTGCCTTCCCACTAAGCAAGAGTTGCGTCAGAGCCCTGGATCTAGTGGGAACCTCACCAGTAGGCTCTTACTTTACACCTTTTGGGACTTTTAATCTGGATCCTAGTTTTCTCTGCACAAGCTTTAGTCATTCCCTGAGAGCCCCCTGCCTGTCTGATAAGGACAGGGACTGTGTGACCTCTCACTGCCTGAGCCTTTGGTCAGAGTCACAAGCCCGTTTTGCTTCCCTGGGGCTGCAGAAAAGGAAATACCAGCCCCAGGATGACTGCCTCTAAGGAAGGGAGATCAATAGAATAGAGCCGTGGCTAGAATTCAAATGGGGCAATTTACATATACAGCTACGGAGGAGGGTCTATACTCAAGCACGAGTTTCTGCCACTGCCTGGAAATCATTTAGCCAATCACCCACTATAACAAATCTGATCTGTGAGACAAGAGGTCGGGGGTCATCTGCGACTCTCGCATAGGCAGCAGCCTAGCCGGAGGTTCACTCAGCGCCGTCAGATCAATCGGCTGGAGCTGAGACCCAAGGACCACTGTCTACTAGTCCGGTCTGCCCTCGGACTCTGCAGATTAGGATAGGAAAGTAGGAAATCGGCTTGGGCCACTCCCCGACATTCCCGTCCATCCGGAGGCGGGGGATCAAGGAGCGGCAGACACTGGGAAACCTTTCACCCGAGACTTGAAGACTGGTAGCCAACACTAATCGTCTTTTAAGTGGCTAACAGGTGCCCAGACACATTTTTCATGAGGTAAAAAAAAGTGCAGTATTAAGTCAGGAATAAGAGCGAAGCGTAGATCTCCTACCTTACGGTGGTGAGCATCGGGTTCCGTGAAATTGATGAAGTTAGGAGAGAGTTAGGAGCGCCCCCTGCGTCACTCAGAGACCAGGGCGGCCTGGAGAAACAGGCTGAAGTCAGAGAGAGACAGAGAGTCACTCCTCATGGACACCCATTTGGGCTGTCAGGGTCTGATTCCAGACACGGGGACCTTTGAGAAGCCGCTGAAGTGTAGCCTCAGCCTGGACTCTCGCAGTTGCCCACGGCTTTCCTCAGTCCCTCGCATCCAAGGAGATGCCTCTGAAAGGGAATCCTGGCCTCCACTCAGGTGACATTCCCTGCTCCCAGGGTAGACGGGGGATCCACTGGGGGAGACGCAGGGGAACCTGTCGCTTGAGACTTGAGATCGGCAGCCGGGCTGGTCCTGTTTAAGTGGATGACGAGCGCCTGATGCTGTGTGCCATAGACCGCTTCCTTCTGTAAGGACAGCGAAAGAAAAGGCAGGCTTGGATGCCGATACTCACCTCCGAAGCTATCCCGGACGAGCCCCCAAAGATGATGCCGGGGTTCTTGTTCACGAAGCCGAAAAATGAGCTTAGCAAACAGTCAAGGTAGGAGAGCAAGGCACAGGCTTTTATTTAGAAATAAAGTGATAGGACAGAGCTCCCGGATCACGCCAGGAGGAGACAAGAGAGTCCGGTGTGGTGCGCTGTCTAGGGGATGTTATAGGCAGATGAGGATTTTTCGAGAACATGAAAAAAAAGGTTTAGGGTTGCAGACCTGCTAAGTGGTGTTTTAACACCCAGAATTAACACAAGGAATTTCTCACCCCATCTCTCTCTGGGATACTGGTGTCTTGGTCTAGGGGCATATCAAAAGGTGGCCTGCGCAGCCCCCGAGGTGGGCTGAGGTATTGTCTGTTTCCTAAAGACTAAGTTAAGACTTCTGCTGCCCAAACTTCCTGGGTGTTAAAATGCAATCTTATCTTTAAAGTGGAATCTTCCCTGCCTTTCACTATGTTGTTTACAGCTGGGTCTGCATGCTAAATTAGTTGCCTAGTTTGTAAAATCACTTTGTCATATTTGAAAGAGGAAAGACAGCACAGAGGCCTGGGCCTTTTAGCATGCTAAAGTGAATCTTACAAGTGATTAGCATAATAACAACATGGGGTACTCTTCTTTATCTGGAGAACACCAACTGATCTTACTGAAGAATGACCCTAGAGCTTAATGTTTAACACGGAGTTTTGGAAGGGGGTTTCCTTGCATATAGTTACATTGCTCTGACTGCAAATATTCTGCCTTGCTTTTTCCGGAGGCCCTCCCCCTACTCTGACTACACCCACAGTCCCTGTCTCACTATCACAAGGAGATTTAATTAGTAATCCTAAATCACCCAACAAAAGAAAGCCCCAACTGGATGGCTCATGGGAAACTCCACCAAATAATTAAGGAAGAAAAAAATGCCAAGTTTTCTAGAACTCTCATAAATTGAGAGGGAGAAAATGCTCCAAACCCCATTTAATGAGACCAGTATTACTCTGACACTAAAGCCATATATGGACACTACAAGAAAATAAATCTACAGACCAATATTTCTAATGAGTATAGATGCAAAAATTATCCCAAAATACTAGCAAATCAAATTCAACAGTCCATTAAAAAAATCATACACCATGATCCAATATGATTTTTTTCCTTGGGGTGCAACGATGTTTCATATCTGTAAATCAGTGAATGTAATACACCATTTTAAAAGAATGATAAAAGACAAAAAATATCTCTATAGATGCAGAAAAAGTATTTGACAAAATTCAACATCCTTTTATGATAAAAACTTACAACAAATTATGCACAGAAGGAACAAACCTCAACATAATAAAGGCAATATATAACAAACCTATAGTTATTATCATCACCAACAGTGAAATGGTTAAACCTTTCCCTCTAAAATCAGTAACAAGACAAGAGTACCCACTCTCATGGCCCCTGTTCACTTAGTACTTGCAGTCCTAGCCAGAATAATTAGGAAGAAAAAATAAATAATAGGCATCCAAATCAGAAAGGAAGAAGTAAAAGTGCCTCTGTTTGCTGATCACATGATTTCACATGTAGTAAATCCTAGTGATTCCACCAAAATATTTTGACTTACTAAAAAAAATTCAGTAAGTTTTCAGGATACAAAATCAACAAACATAAGTCAGTTGTACTTGTATAAATTAACAATGGACATGCTGAAAAAGAATAAATCAAACATAACAATAATATGAATAGGCAACCTATGGAATGGGGGAAAATATTTGCAGATGATATATTTTAAAAAGGGTTAACATCCAAAATATATAAGGAACTTATACAACTCAATAGCAGTAAAGCATAAACAATCCAACTTAAAAGTGAGCAGAAGAATTTAATAGACTTATTTAAAAAGAAGACATACAAATGGCCAACAAGTACATGGAAATGTGTTCAACATCACTAATCATCAGGGAAATTTAAATCAAAGCCACAATAAGCTATTACTCACAACTGTTAGAATGGCTGTTATCAAAAAGACAACTGATATAAAATTTGCTAGTGAGGATGAAGTGAAACAGAAACCCTGGTGCACCATGGGTGAGAATGCAAATTCACACATCCACTATAGAAAAAATTATAGTTCTTCAAAAATTTCAAAATAAAAGTATACCATATATCCAACAATCCCACTTTTGAGTATATATCTGAAGGAGATAAAATTACTATTTTTCAGAGATATCTGCACTTCCATGATGGTTATAGCATTATTTACCATAGCCAAGACAAGGAAGCAACCTAACTGTCCATTTATGAAGAAATGGATAAAGATAATGTAGTGTATATATATACAATTGAATATTATTCAGCTCTAAAAAGGAGTGAAATCCTGTTCAGATCATTACACTAGGTGAAATGTCAGACTTTATTATCTCATTTATATGTGGAATCACAGAAATCTCAATTAATAGAAAGAGTATAGAATGGTGGTTGCTAGGGGCTGAGAACTGGGGGAAATGGGGAGATGTTGGTCAAAGGGTATAAATTTTCAGTTAAAAGTTCTGGGGAATCAAATGTATGGCATGGTGAATATAGTTAACAATACTGTCTTGGACACTTCAAAGTTGCCCTATCAACTCATCAAATTTTCCACCTTATACTTACATAATGTTATGTCATTTATACATCAATAAAGCTGGGTAAAAAAATCAAAAGCACAATGAGATACTACTTCTTACCTACTCATATACATATAAAAAACAAAATATAACAAATTTTGGTGAGAATGTGTAGAGATTAGAACACGTGAATTGCTGATGGGAAAGTCAAATGTAGCCATTTTGGAAGTCTGTTTGGTGGTTCTTCAAAATATTAAACTTAAAATTCAGCTTACCATGGATCAAAGTAATGTAAAGAAGGAACTTGAATATAGCTACCTGTTCATAGCAGCATTATTCACAAAAGCCAAAAGGTGGAAACAACCCAAATGCCCATCAACGGGTGAATGATTAAACAAACTATGATGTATCCATACAATGGAATATTACTCGGCCTTTAAAAAGGATGGAATTCTGATGCATGATACAACATCGACAAACCTTGAAATCATTATGTAAAGTGAAAGAAGCCAAATATAAAATGATAAATATTGTATGATTCCTGTTATAAAAGGCACATAGGGTAGTCAAATTCATAGAGATAGAAAGCAGAATACTTACCATTGGCAGATTTTTTTGTTTTATTGGGTACAGTGTTTCCGTTTGGGATGATGAACAAGTTTTGTAGATGAATGGTGGTGATAATTACAGAACATTGTGAATGTACTTAATACCTCCAAATTGTATACTTACGAATGGTTACGGTTATAAATTTTATGTTATGTAATTTTACCACAATTTTTAAAAACATGAAAAAATTTATGAGATGCAATGAAAGCAGTGCTAATTGGGAAGTGTATAGCAGTAAATGTATATATTAAAAACTGAAAGATCAAAAATCAACAGCTTGTTTTTATACTTTAAGAAATTAGAAACCGAAGAAGAAAAATAAACCCAAAGCTAACATAAGGAAGGAAATAAAAAAGATAAGAGCAGAGATAAATAGACTAGAAAATACTATACAAAAGCCAACAAAACTAGGAGTTGGTTTTTTTAAAAGATCAACAAAATTGACAAATACTTAGCTAGATTAAGCAAAAGAGAGAGAGTAGTCATATAACTAACATAAAAAATTAAACAGGGGTCATTACAAACAATGCCAAAGAAATAATGATCATAATAATATTTTGAACAATTACACACCAACAAATTAAATTTGAAGAAACAGATAAGTTATTAGAAACACACAACCTACCAAGACTTATTTATGAATTGAAAATCTGAACAAACAAGTAAAGACTAAGGAGATTGAATCAGAAATCAAAAAACTCCCAAAAAAGAAAATAGGAACATATGGCTTCATTGGAGAATTATATGAAACATTTAAAGATTGAACACCAATTCTCTTCTAACTCTTTGCAAAAATTGTGGAGTAGGGAATAATTCCAAGCTCATCCAATGGACTCAAGAATTACCCTGATACCAAGACAAAGACTCCAGAAGGAAAGATAAATGAGGAATATTGATACAAAATCCTCAAAAAATACCATAAACTGAATCCAACATTGTATTAGAAAGACTATACAATATGACAAAGCGGGAGTTATTCCTGGAATACAAGGATGGCAAATATATGAAAATCAATCGGTGAAATACATCATATTATCAGAATTTGAAGGAGGAAAAACATATGACCATCTCAATTGATGTATAAAAAGCATTTTACATAATTCAACATGTTTTCATAACATGAAACACTCACAAACTAAGACTAGAAGGAAACTACTTCAAAATAGCAAAGACCATTCATGGAAAGCCCACAATTAGCTTACTACTCAGTGATGAAAGGCTTCAAACGTCTCCTCTAACGTCAGGAACAAATCAAAAATGCCTACTCTCACTTCTATTGAGCATACTATTTGAAATGCTAACCAGGGTGATTAGGCAGGGAAAAAGAAATAAAATACATCAAAATTGGAATGGAAATAGTAAAATTATCCCTCTGTACAGATGACATGATCTTATAAGAAAACCCAAAGATTCCACAAAATAATCTATTGTAACTAATAGATTAATAAATTTGCAAAATACAAAACCAACACATAAAAACTAGCTGCATTTCTATACATTAACAATGATAATTCATAAGGAAATGAAGAAAATATCTCATTTACAATAACCTCAAAGAATAAAATACTTAAGAATAGAGCTTACCAAGGAATTAAGACTTGTATACTGAAAACAAAAAACAACAATGAAAGAAATTAAAGAATATACTAATAAATGGGAAGATATCCTGTGTTCATAGATGAGAAGACTTAATATACTTAAGATGTCAATACTACCCAAGGAAATGTACAGATTCAACAAAATCACTATCAAAATGTCCATGACATTCCTTGCAACAATAGAAAAATTAATCTTAAAATGCATGGGAATATCAAGGGACTCCAAATAGACAAGGCAATTTTGACAAAGAAGAGTATATTGGAGGAATCAGACTTCCTAATTTCAAAACATTTCAAAGCTGTGGTAATCAAAACAGTTGTACTAACACAGAGATAGACAAATTAAGCAATGACATAGAACAGAGATCCCAGAAATAAATTCTATTTTATATGGTTAAGTGATTTTGGACAAGGGTCCCTAGATAACTGAATGGGGAAAGGGCAGTCTCTACAAATACTGTTCAGAAAACTGAATTTCTACATATGAAAGAGCAAAGTTGGTCCCAGAAATTCAAGGGTAGCTCAACATATGACAAGCAATCAATGTAATACATCTCATTAATAGAACAAAGAAAAAAAGCCAAAAATCCATCAAAATACATGTGATACATTTGACAGAATCTAACACCATTCCAAGATATAAAACACCCAGCAGATAAGGAATAAAAGGGAAATTCGTCATTATGATAAAGGACATTTATGAAAAAAGAACTATTAGCTAACATTATACCCAAAGGTGAAAAACTGGAATCTTTGCCCTTGAGATCAGGAACAAGACAAATGTGCTCACTCTTACCTTCTCTATTAAATATTGTACTGGAAATCCTAGCCAGAACAATTAGCCAAGAAAAAAATTAAAATCACCCAAATTGGAACAGAAGTGAAATTATCTCTATTTACTGATGATATTCCACATATAGAAAATTCTAAATAATCCACAAAAATTATCAAAGATAATATACAAATTCAGCAAACTGCAGGATAGAAGATCAGCACACAATGATAACTTTTTTTGTATCATTAATAAACAATTACATGAGCAACATTGTGGTTACTAGATTCTCCCCCACTATAAAGACATACCCCATTATAGTCACTGTCCATCGGTGTAGTAAGATGCTGTAGAGTTACTACTTGTCTTCTCTGTTCTATACTGCCTGCCCTGTGACCCCTTACAATATGTGTGCTAATCATAATGCCCCTTATTCCCCTGATCCCTCCATTCCCACACATACTTCTCAGTCCCTTTGCCTACAGTAACTGTTAGTCCATTCTTGAGTTCTGTGAGACTGCTGCTGTTTTGTTCCTTCAGTTTTCTCTTTGTTCTTATACTCCACAGATGAGTGAAATCATTTCATATTTGTCTATCTCTGCCTGGCTTATTTCACTGAGAATAATAGCATCTAGCTCCATCCATGCTGTAGGAAATGGAAGGATTTGTTTTCTTCTTATGGCTGAATAATATTCCATTGTGTATATGTACCACATCTTCTTTATCCATTCATCTATTGATGGACACGTAGGTTGCTTCCACATCTTGGCTATTGTACATAGTGCTGAAATAAACATAGAGGTGCATATGTCATTTTGAAACTGGGCTGCTGCATTCTAAGGATAAATTCCCATGAGTGGAATTCCTGGGTAAGATGGTATTTCTTTTTTTTAAATATATATATATATATATATATATATTATTATTATTAAGGTATTATTGATCTACACTCGTATGTAGGTTTCACATAAAAAAACAATGTGGTTACTACATTTATCCATATTATCAAGTCCCCACCCATACCCCAATGCAGTCACTGTCCATCAGTGTAGTAAGATGCCACAGATTCACTGTTTGCTTTTTCTATGCTACATTGTTTTCCCCATGATCCCCCACACCATGTATACTAAATATAATACCCCACAATCCTCTTCTACCACCCTCCCCCCCCCCCCCCTCACAACCCTCCCCTTTGGTAACACTAGTTGCTTCTTGCAGTCTCTGAGTCTGCTGCTATTTTGTTCCTTCAGTTTTGCTGCATTGTTATACTCCACAGATGAGGCAAATCATTAGGCATTTGCCTTTCTCTGCCTGGATTATTTCACTGAGCATAATATCCTCCAGCTCCATCCATGTTGTTGCAAATGGCAGGATTTGTTTCCTTCTTATGGCTGAATAGTATTTCATTGTGTATATGTACCACTACTTCTTTATCCATTCATCTACTGATGGACACTTACGTTGCTTCCATATCTTGGCTATTGTAAAAAAGTGCTGCAATAAACATAGGGGTGCATATGCCTTTTTCAATCTGAGAAGTTGTATTCTTTGGGTAAATTCCAAGGAGCGGGATTTCCAGGTCAAATGGTATTTGTATTAGTTTTTTGAGGAACCTCGATATTGCTTTCCACAATGGTTGAACTAGCTTACATTCCCACCAGCAGTGTAGGAGGGCTCCCCTTTCTCTGCATCCTCGCCAGCATTTGTTTTCCTTAGACTTTTCGATGCTGGCCATCCTTACTGGTGTGAGGTGATATCTCATTGTGGTTTTAATTTGCATTTCCCTGATGATTAGTGATGTGGAGCATCTTTTCATGTGTCTGTTGACCATCTGAATTTCTTCTTTGGAGAATTGTCTTCATATCCTCTGCCCATTTATTAATTGGGTTATCTGCTTTTTAGGTGTTGAGGCATGTGAGTGCTTTATATATTTTAAATGTTAACGCCTTGTCGGATATGCCATTTACAAATATATTCTCCCATACTGTAGGATGCCTTTTTGTTCTGTTGATAGTGTCCTTTGCTGTACAGAAACTTTTAGTTTGATGTAGTCCCATGAGTTTATTTTTGCTTTTGTTTCCCTTGCTTGAGGAGATGCGTTCAGGAAGAAGATACTCATGTTTATATTCAGGAGATTTTTGCCTAGGTTGTCTTCTAAGAGTTTTATGGTTTCATGACTTACATTCAGGTCTTTGATCCATTTCGAGTTAACTTTTGTGTATGGGGTTAGACAGTAATCCAGTTTCATTCTCTTACATGTAGCTGTCCAGTTTTGCCAACACCAGTTGTTGAAGAGGCTGTCATTTCCCCATTGTATGTCCATGGCTCCTTTATCATATATTAATTGACCATATATGGTTGGGTTTATATCAGGCTCTCTAGTCTGTTCCATTGGTATGTGGGTCTGTTCTTGTGCCAGTACTAAATTGTCCTGAGTACTGTGGCTTTGTAGTAAATCTTGAAGTTGGGGAGCAAAATTCCCCCAGTTTTATTCCTCCATCTTAGGATTGCTTTAGCTATTCGGGGTCTTTTGTGATTCCATATGAATTTTAGAACGATTTTCTCTAGTTCATTGAAAAATGCTGTTGGTATTTTGATAGGAATTACATTGAATCTGCAGATTGCTTTAGGTAGGATGGCCATTTTGACAATATTAATTCTTCCTATCCATGAGCATGGGATGTGTTTCAATTTATTGGTATCTTGTTTAATTTCTCTCATGAGTGTCTTATAGTTTTCAGGGTATAGGTCTTTCACTTCCTTGGTTAGGTTTATTCCTAGGTATTTTATTCTTTTTGATGCAACTGTGAATGGAATTGTTTTCCTGATTTCTCGCTCTGCTAGGTCATTGTTAGTGTATAGGAATGCCACAGATTTCTGTTTATTAATTTTGTATCCTGCAACTTTGCTGAATTCAGATATTAGAACTACTAGTTTTGGAGTGGATTCTTTAGGGTTTTTATATATAATATTATGTCATCTGTGAACAGGGAAAGTGTAACTTCTTCCTTGCCAATCTGCATGTCTTTTATTTCTTTGTGTTTTCTGATTGCTGTGGCTAGGACCTCCAGTACAGTGTTGAATAGAAGTGGGGAGAGTGGGAATCCTTGTTTGTTCCCGATCATAAAGGAAAAGCTTTCAGCTTCTCGCTGTTAAGGATAATGTTGGCTGTGGGTTTTTCATATATGGCCTTCATTATATTGAGGTACTTGCCCTCTAAACCCATTTTCCTGAGAGTTTTTATCATGAATGGATGTTGAATTTTGTGAAATGCTTTTTCAGCATCTATGGAGATGATCATGTGGTTTTGTCCTTCTTTTTGTTGATGTGGTGGATGAAGTTGATGGATTTTCGAATGTTGTACCATCCTTGCATACCTGGAATAAATCCTACTTGATAATGGTGCATGATCCTTTTGATGTATTTTTGAATTCAGTTTGCTAATATTTTGTTGAGAATTTTGCATCTATGTTCATCAGGGATATTGGTCTGTAATTTTCTTTTTTTGTGGTGTCTTTGCCTGGTTTTGGCATTAGAGTGATGCTGGCCTCATAGAATGAGTTTGGAAGTATTCCCTCTTCTTCTACTCCTTGGAAAACTTTAAGGAAGATGGGTATTAGGCCTTCACTAAATTTTTGATAAAATTCAGAGGTGAAGCCATCTGGACAGGGCATTTTGTTCTTAGGTAGATTTTTGATTACCAGTTCAATTTCGTTGCTGGTAATTTGTCTGTTCAGATTTTCTGTTTCTTTCTGGGTCAGCCTTGGAAGGTAGTATTTTCCTAGAAATTTGTCCATTTCTTCTAGGTTATCCAGTTTCTTAGCATATAATTTTTTATAGTACTCTCCTATAATTCTTTGTATTTCTGTGGTGTCCATAGTGATTTTTCCTTTCTCATTTCTGATTCTGTTTATGTGTGTAGACTCTCTTTTCTTCTTGATAACTTATGCTAGGGGTTCATCTATTTTGTTTATTTTCTTGAAGAACCAACTCTTGCTTTCATTGATTTTTTTCAATTGTTTTATTCTTCTTGAGTTTATTTATTTCTGCTCTAATCTTTTTTATGTCCCTCCTTCTACTGACTTTGGGCCTCATTTATTCTTCTTTTTCTAGTTTCATTAAGTGTGAGTTTAGATATGGGATTGTTGTTCTTTCTTGAGGTAGGCCTGTATGGCAGCATACTTTCTTCTTAGCATGGCCTTTACTGTGTCCCACAGTTTTTGAGGTGTTGAATTATTGTTGTCATTTGTCTCCATATATTGCTTGATCTGTGTTTTTATTTGGCCATTTATCCATTGGTTATTTAGGAGCATGTTGTGAAGCCTCCATGTGTTTGTGGGATTTTTCATTTTCTTTGCATAATTCATTTCTAGTTTCATACCTTTGTGGTCTGAGAAACTGGTTGGTACAATTTCAATCAGCACTGAATTTACTGAGGTTCTTTTTGTGACCTAGTATATGATCTATTCTTGAAAATGTGCCATGTGCACTTGAGAAGAATGTGTATTCTGCTGCTTCTGGGTGTAGAGTTCTGCAGATGTCTGTTAGGACCATCTGTTCTAATGTGTTGTTCAGTGCCTCTGTCTTCTTACTTATTTTCTGTCTGGTGGATCTGTCCATTGGGATGACTAGTGTGTTGAAGTCTCCTAGAAAGAATGCATTGCATTCTATTTCCCCCTTTAATTCTGTTAGTATTTGTTTCACATATGTAGGTGCTCCCTTGTTGGGTGCATAGATGTTTATAATGTTTATATCTTCTTGTTGGATTGACCCTTCTATCATTATGTAATGTCCTTCTTTGTCTCTTGTGACTTTCTTTGTTTTGAAGTCTATTTTGTCTGATATAAGTACTGCAACTCCTGCTTTTTCTCCATATTAGTTGCATGAAATGTTGTTTTCCATCCCTTCACTCTGTCTGTGTATGTCTTTGGGTTTAAAGTGAGTCCCTTGTAGGGAGCATATAGATGGGTCTTGTTTTTTTAGCCATTCAGTTACTCTATGTCTTTTTATTGGTGCATTCAGTCCGTTTACATTTAGGGTCATTATAGATAGGTGTGTACTTATTGGCATTGCAGGCTTCAGATTCATGGTTACCAAAAGTTCAAGGTTAACTTCCTTACTATCTAAAAGTCTAGCTTAACTTATTTAATATGCTATTACAAACACAATGTAAAGGTTCCTTTTTCTTTCCTCCTCCTTTTTCTCCCTCCTCCATTCTTTATATATTAGGTATCATATTCTGTACTGTTTGTCTATCCCTTAATGACTTTGGATAATTTTGCATTTGCTTAGTAATTAGCTGTTCTACTTTCTTTACTGTGGTTTTATTACCTCTGGTGACAGGTAGTAAACTGTAGGAACACTTCCATCTATAGCAGTCCCTCCAAAATACACTGATTAGATGGTTTGTGGGAGGTAAATTCTCTCAGCTTTTGCTTATCTGGGAATTGTTTAATCCCTCCTTCAAATTTAAATGATAATATTGCTGGATAAAGTAATCTCGTTTCAAAGCCCTTCTGCTTCATTGCATTAAATACATCATGCCACTCCCTTCTGGCCTGTAAGGTTTCTGCTGAGAAGTGTGATGATAGCCTGATGAGTTTTCCTTTGTATGTGATCTTATTTCTGTCTCTGGCTGCTTTTAATAGTCTGTCCTTATCCTTGAACTTTGTCATTTTAATTATTAAATGTCTTGGTGTTGTCTTCTGGGTCCCTTGCATTGGGAGATCTGTGCACCTCCATGGATTGAAAGACTATCTCTTTCCCCAGATTGGGGAAGTTTTCAGCAATTACCTCCTCAAATACACTTTATATCCCTTTTTCTCTCTCTTTTTCTTCTGGTACCCCTATAGTGCAAATATTGTTACGTTTGGATTGGTCACACAGTTCTCTCAATATTCTTTCATTCTTAGAGATCCTTTTATCTCTCTGTGCTTCAGCTTATTTATATTCCTCTTCTCTAGTTTCTATTTCATTTATTCTCTCCTCCACAGTATCCAATCTGCTTTTAATACTGTTCATTGTGCTCTTCAATGAGTGGATCTCTAACTGGAGTTCATTCCTGCGGTCTTGAATATCTTTGCATTCATCCATGAGCATGTTAATGATTTTTATTTTGAACTCCCTTTCAGGGAGAGTCATGAGGCCCATATCATTTAAATCTTTCTCAGGAGTTGTATTCATAATTTTACTCTGGAACAGGTTTCTTTGGCATTTCATATTTGTGTATGGCGCCCTCTAGTGCCCAGAATCTCTACTCTCTGGAGCTGCTCAGCCCCTGAAGCAATGTTGGGGGTTGCAGGGTAGTGGTACTGGTGCCTGGGTGGAGGAAAGAGCTGTTTCTTGGTTCCCGGCTGCTATGCCTGTCTCCCCTGCCTTTCCCGGTTTGCACGCCCAGTGGGGCTAGATGAAAGGCGCAGTAGGCTGCCTATCATGGAAGGGTTTTTGGAGCTGTGCAGGCAGCCAGGGAGCTGGAGCACCTGAAGATTGTGAAAGCTCCCAACCTGCTAGGCAGAGTGCACCCAGTCAAATTTGTCTACCTGTCCTCTCTCCTGAGCAGTAAGCTCTGTGCAATCCTTGCCCCTTTAGCAGCCCTGTTGCTAAGGGCTTCTTTGTTAGGAAGTCTCTCAGACTGCCTGCCTTTCTTTTGTCCCAGAGCAGCTGAATATGGATCCCTGGTTTCCACAGGCAGCTGGAAACTTAGTCTCTCCAGGAATTCTTCCTGTCTTAGCTTTCCAACCTTCTAATTATGAGAGTATCATGTAATCACCATGAAATGTAGGTTTGTGCTCCCAAAGTAGATCTCCAGACTTAGGTATTCAGCAGTCCCAGTTCTCCACTCCCTCCCTGCTCTGTTCCTCTTGTTCCCATCGGTGAGCTGGGGTGGGGGAAGGGCTTGGGTCCTGCAGGGCCACAGCTTTAGTACATTACCCTATTCCATGAGGTCTGCTCTTGTCTCCAGGTGTATGCAGTTTGGTGCAGTCCTCTTTCCTGCTGCACTTTCAAGAGTAGTTGTATTAGTTATATTTTCTTATTATATGCAGTTTTAGGAGGAAGCCTCTGTCTCTCCTCTTACGCCACCATCTTTAATCAAATGGTATTTCTATTTTGAGTGTTTTGAGGAACCTCCATGCTGCTTTCCACAATGGCTGAACTAACTTACATTCCCACCAGCAGTGTAGGAGGGTTCCCCTTCACATCCTCGCCAACATTTGTTGTTGTTTGTCTTTTGGATAGCAGCCATCCTCACTGATGTGAGGTGATATCTCATTGTAGTTTTAATTTGCATTTCTCTGATGATTAGCGATGTGGAGCATCTTTTCATGTGCCTGTTGGCCATCTGATTTTCTTCTTTGGAGAAGTGTCCTTTCAGATCTTCTGCCCATTTTTAACTGGCTTATTTGCTTTTTGTTTGTTGAGGCACATGAGCTCTTTATATGTTTTGGATGTCAACCCTTTATCACATATGTCATTTATGAATACATTCTGCCATACTGTAGGATGTCTTTTTGTTCTACTGATGGTGTCCTTTGCTGTACAGAAGTTTTTTGTTTGATATAGTCGCACTTGTTCATTTTTGCTTTTGTTTTCCTTGCCCAGTTCATGAATAAGTTCCCCATGTTTATATTCAAGATTGCCTATGTTTTCTTTTAAGACTTTTATGGTTTCATGACTTACACTCAGGTCTTTGATCCATTTCGAGTTTTCTTTTGTGTATGGGGTTAGACAGTAATCCAGTTTCATTCTCTTACAGGTAGCTGTCCAGTTTTGCCAACATCAGCTGTTGAAGAAGCTGTCATTTCCCCATTGTATATCCATGGCTCCTTTATCGTATATTAATTGACCATATATGCTTGGGTTAATATCTTGGCTCTCTATTCTGTTCCACTGCTCTATGGGTCTGTTCTTGTGCCAGTACCAAATTGTCTTGGTTACTATAGCTTTGTAGTAGAGCTTGAAGTTGGAAAGTGAGATTCCCCCTGCTTTATTCTTCCTTATCAGCATTGCTTTGGCTATTCTGGGTCTTTTGTGGTTCCATATGAATTTTAGAACTATTTGTTCCAGTTCATTGAAGAATCCTATCAGTATTTTGATAGCAATTGCATTTAATCTGTAGATTGCTTTAGGTAATATAGCGATTTTGACAATATTAATTCTTCCTACCCAAGAGCATGGAATGAATTTCAATTTATTAGTGTCCTCTTTAATTTCCCTTAAGAGTTTCTTCTAGTTTACAGTGTACAGGTCTTTCGCTTCCTTTGTTAGGTTTATTCCTAGGTATTTTATTCTTTTTGATGCAATTGTGAATGGAATTGTTTTCCTGATTTCTCTTTCTGCTAGTTCATTGTTAGTGTATAGGGAAGAAACATATTTCTGTGTATTAATTTTGTATCCTGAAACTTTGATTAATTCAGGTATTAGTTCTAGAGACTTATAACTTTTAATTCTATGCACCAGTAGTGAATAATATGAAAATCAAGTTGAGAAAATAACTCCATTTACAATGGAAACAAAACATACAATGTTTAGCAATAAAGTTAAGGAGGAACAAGACTTGTACACTGAGGACAACAAGACATTGCTGAAAGAAAGTTTAAAAGTCCTAAATTAATGATAAACATCCTGTACTTATAGATTTGAAGATTAGTTAAGATGGCAATATTCCCCCAAACATCTACAGAATCAATACAAGCTTTATAAAAATCTCAATGGACTTGTTTTCAGAAATGTAAAAATTAATAATTATGTACATATGGTAGCACCATATTGTGAATTAACTAAATGCCACTGAATTTTACACTCTGAAATGGTTATTGATATGCTATATGAATTTTACTTCAATAAATTAAAGCATTCAGATAAAAAGACACCTTATGAACTTAGGAAAAGTGATCAAAATGATAGCAGACTTCTCTTCAGGGACTATGCGAACAAGAAGCTGAAGACAGTATGGAAATAACCTAATTTGTATGATTTCAAGCCATTTAAATATATTGAGGCTTGATTCATGGCTTATCCCATGAACAATCAGGAAGAATGATCCACGTGCATTTGAGATAAATACATATATATTTGATGTTCTTAGGTGGACTTTGTATAAATATTGTTAGGTCTACATTGCCTACAGTTTTGTTCAAGTCCTTTAATACTTTGTTGAACTTTTCACAAGTTCTACCATTATTGCAAGCGGAGTATAGAATTCTCCAACTCTTCTGTTTATTGTTTCTTTCCATTCAATTCTGTTAGATATTGCTGTCTATATTTTCTAGCTCTGCTGATACATGCATATATATATTTAAAAATATTTTTGTTATAGATTTTCCCTTTTTTCCTTATAAAATGTGTGCATTTTTTCTCTAGTAAACTGTCTGTATTAACGTCTGTTTTGCTTAATATTATTGTTATCATTCCAAGTATCTTTTGGGTACTGTTGGTATGGAACTGATTGAACTGTTACAAACAGGTATCTTTTTCATCTTTTTACTTTTAACCAATTTATACTTCATTGTAACGTGTTTTTCTTGTAGGGAGTATTTAGATGAATCGTTTCCTATTATCCATTCTGCCAATACCTACCTTTCAATTAAATTGTTTAATCAATTTAAATATAATATTATTACTGTTAAATTAAGATTTTCATGTGAAATTTTAGGGCTGTTCTAGGCTTTTTTAATTTTTAATTTTGCTATTATTAATATACAATTCCATGAGCAACGTTATGGTTACCAGACTCCCCCTATTATCAAGTCCCCACCACATATCCTATTGCAGTCACTGTCCATCAGCATAGAAGGATGTTATAGAATCACTACTTGTCTTCTCTGTGTTATACTGCCTTCCCCGAATCCCCCCACCCCACCCCCACCCCTGCTACATTATGTGTGCTAATTGTAATAGCCTTTTTCCCCCTTATCCCTCCCTTCCCACCCATCTTTCCCAGTCCCTTTCCCTTTGGTAACTGTTAGTCCATTCTTGGCTTCTGTGAGTCTGTTGCTGTTTTGTTCCTTCAGTTTTTTCTTCATTCTTATACTCCACAGATGAGTGAAATCATTTGATACTAGTCTTTCCCCACCTGGCTTATTTCATTAAGCATAATAGCCTCTAGCTCTATCCATGTTGTTCCAAAAGGAAGGATTTGTTTTCTTCTTATGGCTGAATAATATTCCATTGTGTATAGGTACCACTTCTTCTTTATCCATTCATCTACTGATGGACACTTAGGTTGCTTCCATTTCTTGGCTATTGTAAATAGTGCTGCGATAAACATGGGGTGCATATGTCATTTTCAAATTGGGCTGCTGCATTTTTAAGATAAATTCCTAGGAGTGGAATTCCTGGGTCAAATGGTATTCCTATATTGAGTTTTTTGAGGAACCTCCATACTGCTTTCCACAAGGGTTTGCTAATTTACATTCCCACCAGCAGTGTAAGAGGGTTCCCCTTTCTCCACATCCTGGCCAACATTTGTTGTTGTTTGTCTTTTGGATGTTGGCCATCCTGACTGGTGTGAGGTGATATCTCATTGTGGTTTTAATTTGCATTTCTCTGATGGCTAGTGATGTGGAACATCTTTTCATGTGCCTGTTGGCCATCTGAATTTCTTCTTTGGAGAAGTGTCTATTCAGATCCTCTGCCCATTTTTTAATTGGCGTATTTGCTTTTTGTTTGTTGAGGTGCATGAGCTCTTTATATAATTTGGATGTCAACCCCTTATCGGATATGTCATTGATGAATATATTCTCCCACACTGTAGGATTCCTTTTTGTTCTACTGATGGTATCCTTTGCTGTACAGGAGTTTTTAGTTTGATATAGTCCCATTTGTTCATTTTTGCTTTTGTTTCCCTTGCCCGAGGAGATATGTTCATGAAGAAGCTGCTCATGTTTATGTCCAAGAGAATTTTGCCTATGTTCTTTTCTAAGAATTTTATGGTTTCATGACTTACATTCATGTCTTTGATCTATTTCGAGTTTACTTTTGTGTATAGGGTTACA
This sequence comes from Phataginus tricuspis, assembly GCA_029783875.1. NCBI lineage: Eukaryota > Metazoa > Chordata > Mammalia > Pholidota > Manidae > Phataginus > Phataginus tricuspis. The sequence goes on along the minus strand of JAQQAC010016209.1, from coordinate 56,146,627 downwards.
CAGTAATCCAGTTTCATTCTCTTACATGTAGCTGTCCAGTTTGCCAACACCAGCTGTTGAAGAGGCTGTCATTTCCCCATTGTATGTACATGGCTCCTTTATCATATATTAATTGACCATATATGCTTGGGTTTATATATGGGCTCTCTGTTTTGTTCCACTGGTCTATGGGTTTGTTCTTGTGCCAGAACCAAATTGTCTTGATTACTGTACCTTTGTAGTAGAGCTTGAAGTCAGGGAGCCTAATTCCCCCTGCTTTATTCTTCCTTTTCAGGATTGCTTTGGCTGTTCAGGGTCTTTGTGGTTCCATATGAATTTTAGAACTATTTTCTCTAGTTCATTGAAGAATGCTGTAGGTGTTTTGATAGGGATTGCATTGAATCTGTAGATTGCTTTAGGCAGGATGGCCATTTTGACAATATTAATTCTACCTAGCCAAGAGCATGGGATGATTTTCCCTTTATTAGTGTCCTCTTTAATTTCTCTTGAGTGTCTTATTGTTTACAGGGTATAGGTCTTTCACTTCCTTGGTTAGGTTTACTCCTAGGTATTTTATTTGTTTGCATGTGATTGTGAATGGAATTGTTTTCCTGATTTCTCTTTCTGAAAGTTCATCGTTAGTGTATAGGAATGCAACAGATTTCCGTGTATTAACTTTTGTATCCCAGAACTTTGCTGAATTCAGATATTAGATCTAATAGTCTTGGAGTGGATTCTTTAGGGTTTTTTACATACAATATCATGTCATCTGCAAACAGGGACAGTTTGAGTTCTTCCTTGCCAATCTGGATGCCTTTTATTTCTTTGTGTTGTCTGACTGCTGTGGCTAGGACCTCTAGAACTACATTGAACAAAAGTGGGGACAGTGGGCATCCTGTCTTGTTCCCAATCTTGAAGAAAAAATTTCAGCTTCTCTCTGTTAAGTATAATATTGGCTGTGGGTTTGCCATATATGGCCTTTATTATGTTGTGGTACTTGCCCTCTATACCCATTTAGTTGAGAGTTTTTATCATGAATGGATGTTGAATTTTGTTGAATGATTTTTCAGCATCTATGGAGATGATCATGTGGTTTTTGTCCTTCTTTTTGTTGATGTAACGGATGATGTTGATGTATTTTCGAATGTTGTACCATCCCTGCATCCCTGTGATGAATCCCACTTGATCATGATGGATGATATTTTTGATGTATATTTGAATTCGGTTTGCTAATATTTTGTTGAATATTTTTGCATCTTTGTTCATCAGGAATATTGATCTGTAATTTTCTTTTTTTGTGGTGTCTTTGCCTGGTTTTGGTATTACAGTGATGTTGGCCTCATAGAATGAGTTTGGGAGTATTCTTTACTCTTCTACTTTTTGGAAAACTTTAACCAGGATGGGTTTTAGGTCCTCACTAAATGATTGATAAAATTCAGCAGTGAAACCATTCAGCAGTTTTGTTCTTAGGTAGTTTTTTGATTACCAGTTCAATTTCTTTTCTGGAAATTGGTCTATTCAGATTTTCTGTTTCTTCGGAGGTCAGCCTTGGAAGGTTGTATTTTTCTAGAAAGTTTTCCATTTCTTCTAAGTTATCCAGTTTGTCACCATATAGATTTTTATAGTATTCTCTCATAATTCTTTGTACTTCTGTGGGGTCTGTAGTGATTTTTCCCTTCTCATTTCTGATTCTATTTATGTGTGTAGACTCTCTTTTTTTCATGATAAGTCTAGCTAGGGGTTTATCTATTTTGTTTGTTTTCTCGAAGAACCAGCATCTGCTTTCATTGATTCTTTCTATTGTTTTATTATTCTCAATTTTATTTATTTATGCTTTAATCTTTATTATGTCCCTCCTTATACTGTCTTTGGGCCTCATTTGTTCTTCCTTTTCTAGTGTCATTAATTGTGAGTTTAGACTGTTCATTTGGGATTGTTCTTCTTTCCTCAGGTAGGCCTGTATGGCAATATATTTCCCCCTTAGCACGGCCTTCGCTGCATCCCACAGATTTTGCGGTGTTGAATTATTGCTGTCATTTGTCTCCATATACTGCTTGATCTCTGTTTTTATTTGGTCATTGTTCCATTGGTTATTTAGGAGCATTTAACTAAGCCTCCATGTGTTTGTGGGCTTTTTCATTTTCTTTCAGTAATTTCTTTCCAGTTTTATACCTTTGTGATTTGAGAAGCTGGTTGGTACAATTTCAGTCTTTTTGAATTTACTGAGGTTCTTTTTGTGGCCTAATATATAATCAATTCTTGAAAATGTTCCATGTGCACTTGAGAAGAATGTGTATCCTGTTGCTTTTGGATGGAGTTTTCTGTAGATGTCCGTTAGGTCCATCTGTTCTAATATGTTGTTCAGTGCCTCTGTCTCTTTACTTATTTTCTGTCGGTTTGATCTGTCGTTTGGAGTGAGTGGTGTGTTGAAGTCTCCTAAAATGAATGCACTGCATTCTACTTCCCCCTTTAATTCTGTTAGTATTTGTTTCACATATGTAGGTGATCCTGTGTTGGGTGTATAGATATTTATAATAGTTATATCCTCTTGTTGGACTGACCATTTTACCATTCTGTAATGCCCTTCTTTGTCTCTTGTGACTGTCTTTGTTTTGAAGTCTATTTTGTCTGATACAAGTACTGTAACTCCTGTTTTTTTCTCCCTATTAGTTGCATGAAATATCTTTTTCAATCCCTTTACTTTCAGTCTGTGTATGTATTTGGGTTTGAAGTGAGTCTCTTGTAGGCAGCATATAGACGGTCTTGTTTTTTTATCCATTCAGAGATTCTATGCCTTTTGATTGGTGCATTCAGATCATTTATGTTTAGGGTAATTATGGATAGGTACCTACTTATTGCCATTGCAGGTTTTATATTCGTGGTTACAAAAGGTTCAAGGGCAATTCCCTTACTATCTAACAGTCTAATTTACCTTACTTCGTGTACTATTACAAACACAACATAAGGGTTATTTCTTTTCCTCCTTCTCCATTCTTTCTATGTTATGAATCATTTTCTGTACTCTTTGTGTTACCTTGGGTGACATCTTTTTAGCCTTAGGAATACTTCCATCTGTAGAAGTCCCTCCAAAATGCACTGTAAAGGTGGTTGGTGGGAGGTACATTCTCTCAGATTTTGTTATCTGAAAATTCTTTAATCCCTTCTTCAAATTTAAACGATATCCTTCCCGGGTAAAATATTCTTGGTTCAAGTCCCTTCTGCTTCATTGCATTAAATATATCATCCCACTCCCTTCTGGCCTGTAAGATTTCTTTTGAGAAGTCTAATGATAGCCTGATGGATTTTCCTTTGTATGTGATGTTTTTTTCTCTGTAGCTGCTTTTAAAGTCTCTTTATCCTTGATCTTTGCCATTTTAATTATTATATGTCTTGATGTTGTCTTCCGTGGGTCCCTTCTGTTGGGAGATCTGTGCACCTCCATGGCCTGAGAGACTATCTTCTTCCCCAGTTTGGGGAACTTTTCAGCAATTACCTCCTCAATGACACTTTCTATCCCTTTTCTCTCTCTTCTTCTTCTGGCACCCATATAATGTGAATATTGTCCCATTTGGATTGGTCACACAGTTCTCCCAATATTCTTTCATTCTTAGAGATCCTTTTTTCTTTCTGTGCCTCAGCTTCTTTATATTCCTCTTCTCTAATTTCTATTCCATTTACTGTCTCTTCTAACTACATCTAATCTTCTTTTAAATCCCTCCATTGTATGTTTCATTTCAGGTTTGGAATTTCTTAATGATTGAATCTCCAACTTAAATTCATTCCTGAGTTCTTGAATATTTTTCTGTACCTCCATAAGCATGTTTATAATTTTTATTTTGAACTCTCTTTCAAGAATATTGGTGGATTTGGTTTCATTTGTCTCTCTTTCTGGAGTTTGTGAGATTTTGGTCTGAACCATGTTCTTTTGTCGTTTCATATTTCTGTGTGGTGCCCACTAGTGCACAGAAACTCCAGTCTCTGGAGCTGCTCAGCCCCTAGAGTGAGGTTGTGGGTCATAGAGGAGCAGAGCTGGTGCCTGCGGGGAGGAAAGATCTGTTTCCTGATTCCCATCTGTGGTGCCTGTCTCAGGGTCAAAGCCAGTGGGCCAAGCACACATGTGTAAACCTCTGTGCTTTACATCTCTTGCTGTTGTAGGAAGGGCCTCCCTCTGACTGGCCTGACACCTGCGTAGTGACTGCAGGTTTGTGATCAGGTGCCTGCGGGCCAGTAGGAAGGCTTGGCAGACTGTGCGTCACACTGGGGGGCCTTGGAGCTCATTAGGCAGGCAGCTGGATGGAGCACCTGAAGCTCCCCAAAGTTCCCAACCAGCTGGGCAGAGCACACCCAGACAACCTTTTCCAGCTCTCCCTTCTCCTGCAAGGCAAGCTCCATGCAAACCCCACGCCTTTAAGCAGCCCTCTTTGCTGCCAGGAAGTCTCACAGACTGCCTGCCTTTTCCTCTGACACAGAGCAGCCGGGTGTGGATCCCATCCTTCACAAATGCCCAGAATGTGAATTTCTCAAGCACTCCACCTGTCCGAGTTCCCCAACTTCCAGAGCACCACACACTATAAGATTCTACTCACAAAGCAGATCTCCAGGGCTAGGTGTTCAGCAGTCCCAGTCTGCCACCTCCTCCCTCACTCCATTTATCTTCCTCTTGCTGGTGAGCTAGGGTAGGGGAAGGGCTTGGGTCCCGCCAGAGTAAGGCTTTGGTACGTTACCCTCTTTCATGAGGTCTGCTCTGTTCATGAGGTGTGTTTGCAGTCTGGTTCAGCCTTCTTTCTTGTTGCTGTTTAAGATTAGTTATATTAATTAACTATATTTTTCTACAGTTTGTGGTTTTGGGAGGAGCTCTCTGTGTCACCTCTCATGCCACCATCTTGCAAGTCCCTAGGGTTTTTTTAAATTAAAATATAGTTGATACACACTATTATATCTGTTTCAAGTATACTACACAGTGGCTCAAGAGTTAAATACATTAAAACCTCACCCCAATAAGTGTAGTTATTATTTGTCAACATAGAAAGATGTTACAGAGCAATTGCCTATATTCACCCTCTAGGTCCATCCATGTTGTTTCAAATGGCAGGATATCTTTCTCTTTATGGCTAAATAATATTCCATTGTGTGTATGTACCACATCTTCTTTATCCATTCATCTACTGACAGATTGGTTGCTTCCATATCTTGGCTACTGTAAATAAGCAGCAATAAACATAGGGGTGCATCTGTCTTTTTTAATCAGAGATTTTGTTTCTTTTGTGTACATAAAAAGAATTGCAGTTACTGGGTTATATGAATTTCTATTTTAAGTTTTTTAAGGTACCTCCATACTGCTTTCCATAGTGGCTTCACTAATTAACATTCTCATCAACAGTGTGGGAGGGTTTCTTTTTCTCAACATCCTTGCCAACACGTTTTTTCTTGTCTTTTGCATAGTGGTCATTGTGACTGGTTTGAAGTTAACACTGTGGTTTTGATTTTCATTTCTCTGATGATTAGTAACATGGAACATCTTTTCATGTGCCTTTTGGCTGTCTACATTTTTTTGGAAAAATGTCTGTTCAGGTCCTCTGCCCATTTTTTAATCAGGTTGTCTTTTTGGTGTTGAGGCATATGAGTTCTTTATATATTTTCGATTTTAACCTCTTATCTAATAAGTCTTTATTAATGTATTCTCCCATATTGTAGGTTGCCTTTTTGTTTTGTCTATGGTGTCCTTTGCTATACAGAAGCACTTTAGTTTGATGTAGTCCCAATTGTTCATTTTTCATTTTGTTTCCCTTGCCTGGGGAACTGTGTCCAGAAAATAATTGGTCATGTTACGTTCAAGATTTTTACCTATGTTTTCTTCTAAAAGTTTTATGGTTTCATGTCTTATATTTGGGTCTTCAATCCATTTTTGAGTTTACTTTTGCTTACGGAGTTAGACAGTAATCCAGTTTCATTCTTTTGCATGGAGTTGTCCAGTTTTCCCAAACCACTTATTGAAGAGAATATCTTTTTCCCATTGTATATTCATGGCTACTTGGTTGTATATACTTGACATTTATACATGGGTTTATTTATTGGCTCTCTATTCTGTTCCACTGGTCTATGGTTCAGTTCTTGTACCAGTACCATACTGTTTTGATTGCTATAACTTTGTCATTTAGCTTGAAGTCAGGAAGAGTAATACACACTTTGTTATTCTCGAGATTGTTTTGGCTATTTGGGGTCTTTTGTGGCTGCACATGGATTTTAGGATTCTTTCCTCGGGTTCATTGAAAAATGCCATTAATATTTTGATAGGGATGGCACTGAATCTGTAAATTGCTTATGGAAGGATGGTCATTTTCACAATATTAATTCTTTCTATCCATGAGCATGGACTAGATTTGCATTTATATTTCTCTTCTTCAATTTCTTTCAATTGCTTATTTTCAAAGTACAGGTTTTTCACCTCCTTGGTTAGTTTATTTGTAGGGATTATTCCTTTTGATGCAATGGTAAATGGAATTTTTTGCTTGAGTTCTCTTTCTGCTAGTTCATTGTTAGTATATAGGAATGCAACAGATTTCTGTGTATTAATTTTGTATCCTGCAACTTTTCTGAATTCAATTAGCACTGCTGGGTTTGTAGAGTGGGTGGGTGAGTTTTCAGGGGAGTGTGATGCAGGCCTGAGACACCAGTGAGGGAAAGGAGTCTTTGGAGATAGGTCTAACAGGCATCTCCCCCATTGGACTGATTGAGGGCCAGGAATGCTGGAAAGCCTCCCTCTGCCTGCCAGGCAGCAGAGTCTGTGTACTTTTGGACTGAATGGATCAGCAGGCAGGAGGGTGTGCATGAAGGGATGTGCCTTGGGGCTGCATTGCCAGCAAGATTTCTGGGACATTTGGAGTGGCTTCAATGAGTGCCCAACCATTTGGGCTGAGGGAGGTTTGGGGAAGCATCATTCACCTAACCTTTATCCTCTAGAGAGGGAATCCTCCTTCCCCCGCCCTTCTTGCATGCTTCCTGCTGCTTGTAAATCTTTCAAATTGCTGTCTCTGGGTCTCAGCAGCACTGATGGAGCATGCCTGTCCTCCTCAAATGATAGGAGTCTCAGCCTCCCAGTGTTCTCCAGCTATCCTTATTATCCATCCCAGTGCAATGTGGACTTGTATTCCCAGAGAAGATCTCCAGGGCCAGGTGTGCAGGATTCCTGCATGCTTTTCCCCTTCATGCTCTTTTCCTTTCCCTTCCACTTATGGACTGAGATGTGAGAACAGCTGGGGTCTCACTCAATCACTGTTCTGCCACTTTACTTTTCTCTATGTTGTCTTCACTTCACCAGGTTTCGATGGTCTGTTCTGCAGGCTCAGTTCATTTTCAGGGTTAGTTGTGTTTGCTGTAGTTGCTTCCTTGGTGTGTAGGTGGGAAGAGGTTTCCTCCTCGCCTTCCTTGTCTACCATTTATTCCCCTGTATGTCTTCTGTATTTTATTCCTTTATGAATACCTTCCTTTTAAATAGATATTTTTTAGTATACTTTTAAAAATACCTTGTCACTTCTCTTACTAACTTTTTTGAGTTTTCCTTTATAGTGGCTACCCTGTGATTACAATTAACCTGTTAACTTAAACTAGCTTGAATAATACCAACTTAATTTAAATATTGTGTAAAAATTTATCTTACAAATAGCTTCATTCTCTCCCTCCTACTGTATGTTATTAGTCATGCAAATTATATCATTATACATTATTTGCCCATAAATTATGGTTTTCCTAGCTTTATTTTAAATCAATAGGAGAAAATAGAGTCACAAACAAAAAATATATTCATGCTATTTCTTGTACTATATTATTATTTTACCATTGTTCTTTGTTCATGTAACTTTGAGTTTCTGTCTAGTATACTCGATTTCAGCCTGAAGTATTTTTGTAGGTGTGGCTGTTAGCAATGAAATCTTTTAGTTTTTATTTGTCTCATAATGTCTTAATTTCTTCTTCATTTGTGAATGTTAGTTTTTCTGTGTGTAGAAATGTTGGTTGACTTTTTATTTCAGTTCTTCATGTCTTCACACTTCCTGAATCCTCCATATTTTCCAATAAGTATGTAGCTTATAAGGATATGTTTTTGTGATCAGTTGTTTCTTTTTTGATGGTTTCATGATTATTTCTTTGCCTTTGACATTTGGCAATTGATTATGATATGTGTAGCTTTCCTTTATTTTTTTTTCTTTATGGAGTTTGTTGAGCTATGGAATATGTAGATTAATGTTTTATTCAACTTTGAAGAATATGCAGTATAGTGTCCTACTGGTCTCTAGGCTCTGTTTTTGTGTCACACATTCACTTATCTTTCTGTTCATCAGACTCTACAATCACAATTTACTTTTATTCAAGTAGGCTTATTCTTTATTCTGCTTATTCAGAACTATTGAAGCCATCTAAAATTTTTTTAACTTTAATTTTAATTTATATTGTAATTCTCAACTCCAAAATTTATTTTTTTAATAATTCATATTTCTACATTGATATTCTCTGTATGTTTAGAAATGGTTCTTACATATGTATTTATATTTTTATTTTATTTCCTTTTTGTTTTTAAACATATGTAAAATAGCTGATTTAAAGTCCAACACCTAGGATTCTTCTTTGGAGAGAGGTTCCTATTGAATGCTTCCTATCCTGAATATGGGACATATGTTTTGTTTCTTCCGCACAACATTTGGTGACAACACAGATCCCAGCCACTTACCACAGTATATTGTGTGTTTTTTTGATTAGTGATTAATTGACATGATTGGTAAAGTACGAAATATTTGTAGATGAGCTTAATAGATATATACAGATAATTCTACCCAAAATCAGCAGAATTCACCTTCTTTATGGGTGCACATGGAACGTTCATCAGGGTAGATCATATGTTAGGTCACAGAACAAGTCTCAACAAATTTAAGATATGAAACTAGAAACCAATTATAAGAAGAAAACTTGAAAAATGACAAATATGTGGAGATTAAATAACATGATACCAACCAATAAATCAATGAAGAAACCAAAGGAGAAATCAAAAAATACTTTTAGACAAATTAACATAGAAATGCAAAATACCAAAATCTATAGGATGCAGCAAAAGCAGTTATAAAGGGAAGATTATAGTGATACAAGGCTACCTCAAGAAACCAGAAACAATTTAAATAATCTGCCTTTATACCTAAAGGAGTTAGAAAAAACACACATAGCTCAAAGTTAGAAGAAAGAACATAACAAAGAGAATATTCTAATGAAATAGAGATTAAAAAAGACAATATGAAAGATCACTGAAACTAGGAACTGATTCTTTGAGAAGATAAACATAAATTTGCAAACTTTTAGCTAGATTAACAAAGAAAAGAAAGGACTCAAAATGAAAAATGAAAGAAGAAATATTACAACTGCCGTCACAGAAATACAAAGGATCACAAGAAACCACTCTGAACAATTACATGTCTACAAATTGAACCACCTGGAAGAAAATGATTAATTCCTGGAAGTATAAAATTTTCCAAGAATGAATCATGAAGAAACAGAAAATCTGGTCACAACAATTACTAGAAAGGAGATTGAATTAGTAATCAAACACGTCTCAACAAACAAAAGTCCAGTATGAGATGGCTTTACTGGCAAATTCTACCAAACTTTGAAAGAAGAGTTAATACATATCCTTTTCAAACTCTTCCCCACAAAAAAGAAGAGATGGAAATACTTTCAAACTCATTTTAGGGGACCAGAATTACCCTTATACCAAAACCAGGTAAGGACACCACAAAAAAGAAAATTATAAGCCAATATCCCTGATGAACAAAGATATAAAAATCCTCAACAAAATATTAGCAAACTGATTTCATTACAGTACCTTAAAAAGATCATACACCATGATCAAGTAGGATTTATTCCAGTGATGGAAGGATGGTTCAACATCTGCTAATCAATTCTGATATACAACATTAATAAAATAAGGACAAAAAGTATGTGATTATCTCAATAGATACAAAAAAGGCATTTAACAAAATTCAACCATTTATGATTAAAAGTCTCAAGAAAGTGGGTATAGAGGGAATGTACCTCAACAAGATAAAGACCATACATGACAAGTCCACAGACAATATCATACATTGGTGAAAAGCTGAGAGATTTTCCTCTAGTTCAGGGACAAGATGAGGATACCCACTCTTGCCACTTTTATTTAACATAGTAGTAGAAGTCCTAGACAGAGAAATTAAGGGTAACATGCAAAATATTTAAAGAACTTGTACAACTAAAGAGCCAAAAAAATCAATCTGATTTAAAAGTGGGCAGAGGATCTGAATAGATGTTTTCCCAAAGAAGACACAGATGGCCATCAGGTACATTAAGTGTACTCAATATCACTAATCATCAGGGAAATTTAAACAAAACCCACAATATGTTATCAACTCACACCTGTTAAAGTGGATATTATGAAAATGGCAAGAAATAACAAGTTTGACAAGGGCGTGGAGAAAAGCAAACCCTTGTGCACTGTTGGAGGAAATATAAAATTAGTTCACCTACTGTGGAAAATACAATAATGCTCACTCAAAAAATTAAAAATAGCACTATCATATGATCCATCAATTCCAATCCTGGGTATTTATGCGAACTAATTTAAAAATATATATGCAGGCTTACGTTCATTTCACCATACATATAATGGACTACTACTCAGCCATAAAAAAGAATGAAATCTTGCCATTTGTGACAACATGGATGCATCTTTATGGTATTATTCTAAATGAAATAAGTCAGACACAGACAGTGTATGAGCTCACTTATGTGTTAAGTCTTAAAAAATACAAAACTTATACACACAAAAACAGAATGGTGGTTGCCATGATGTAGGGGTTTGTGTGTGAGTGAAATGGGTGAAGGCAATCAAGAAGTACCAACCTAAAGTTGTAAAATAAATAAGCTATGGGGATGTAATCTATAGCATTGGGAACATAGTCAATAATATTTTAGTGAATATTTGAAAATTGCCAAAAGGGTAAATCTTAAAAGTTTTCATCACAAGAAAAAATTTGTATAACTTTGTTGGTAACATGGTAACTAGACTTATTGTGGTGTTCATTTTGCAGTGTATACAAATATCTAATCATTACTTTGTAAACCTCAACCTAATATGTCATATATCAATTATACATCAAAAATCATTTGTGTTCTATACACATAATTAATTATGCAAAAAATAAAGACAACAATCCTATTTACTAAAGCATCAAAAATCATAGAACACTTAGGAATAAATTTAACCAAGGAGATGAAAGATATGTACACTGGAATCTATAAGACATTGATGAAAGCAATTGAAAAGGACACAATTGCAAAAGATCCCATGTTCATAGATTAGAACTATTAATATTGTTAAAAAGTCTATACTACATAAAATTATCTACAGATTTAGTACAATCCCTATCAAAATTCCAATGGTATTTTCCCAGAAATAGAAATAACAATCTTAAGTTTCATGTGGAACCACAAAAGATCCCAAATACCCAAAGTAATACTGAAAAAGAACACAGCTGGAGAATCACACCTCCTGAGTTTATATTATACTACAGAGCTATAATAATCAAAACAATATGTCATAAAAACAGATTCAGAGACCAAGGAAAGAGATTCAAAACCCCAGAAATACCCCTACACGTATATAGTCAACTAATATTAGACAAGGGAGCCAAGAATACTCAGTGGAGAAAAGATAGTCTTTAATAAATGGTGCTGAGAAACTGGATATTCACATGCCAAAGAATTAAACTGGAACCTTCTATTAAACTACTTATTAAAAATTAACTCAAAATGAATTAATAATTTAAAGTAAGACTTGAAACCATAAAACTCCAAGAAGAAAATGAAAACTTTCTTGATATTTGTCTTAGGAATGATTTTATGGATATGACACTGTAAATACAAGCAACCAAAGAAAATATTAGCAGGTATGAACATACCAAACTTAAAAACACATCTGAACAGCAAAAGAGATGACAAACAAAATGAAAAGGCAACCTATGAAAGGGAGAAAATATTTCTCAACCATATATTTGATAACAGGTTAATACCTAAAATATGTAAGGAATTCATACAACTCAACAAAAACAACAAAGATTTTTAAGCAGGCAAAGGCTGTGAATGGACATATTTCCAAAGAAGATATTCAAATGGCCAACAGGTACATGCAAATATGCTCAACATCACTAATCTTCAGGAAAATGTAAATCAAGACCACAATGAAATAACTTCACAACTTTGGAATGCCTACTATTGAATAGAAAAAAGGTAACATGTTCTGACAAATATGTGAAGAAAGGGAACCCTGTTGCACTGTGTGGTAATGTAAACTGATATATCCACTGTGGAATACAGTATGGGGGTTTGTCAAAAACTATAAACAGAACTACCATATGGTCCAGCAATTCCACTACTGGATGTATATCAGAAGGAAATGAAATCACTATGTCATAGGTATATCTGCACACCTATGTTCATGACAACATTATTTACAATAGGTAAGATATGTAAAGAGCCTCAGTTTCCATTGATGAATGGAAGAAGAAAATGTGATTTATAGATGAACATGGATTTATATAAATGTATATAAATATGCATATAAATGAACAAAATGGATGACTCTTAAGGGCACTATGCTAAGTGAAATATGTCAGACAGAGAAATACAAATACTGTATGCTCTCATATGTGGAGTCTAAAGAAACCAAACTCATAAACAGAGAACAGATTGGTGGTTGCCAGAGGGTGGGGGTGTGGGGGAAATGGGATGAAGGTGGTGTAAGTGTAAAAACTTCCAGTTATAAGATGAATAATTTGTGGGGATATAATGTAGAACATGGTGCTATAGTTAATAACTGTATTGTTTATTTGAAAGTTTCTAACAGAGTAGATTTTTACATTTTTCCGCCTAAAAAATTATAACAATGTGAGGTGATGGATGTGTTAACTAACTTTATTGTGTTAATCATTTTGCAACATATTCTTATATAAAATCACTATTTTCTACACCTTAAACCAATATCATGTCATATGTTAATTGTATCTCAGTATAGCTGGGGAAAAATAATTAATTTGAATCCTTCTGAAACTCTTCTAAAAAACTGATGAGGAAAGAACACTCCCAAACTGATTTTATGAGACCAGCATTATCCTGATACCAAAGCCAGATAAGGACACCACAAGAACATAAAACTGCACGACAATATCCATGATGAGCATAGATACAATTTCTCAACAAAATACTAGCAAATCATATTCACCAGATCTTTAAAAGGTACACACACCATGAACAAGTGGGATTTATTCTGGGATGCAAGGATGTTTTAACATAAGTGAATCAATACATTTGATGCATCACATTAATAAAATGAAAGACAAAAATGATATGATCTCAACAGATGTAGAAAAAGCATTTGACAAAATACATTCATGATTAAAAACTCCCAACAAATTGTTTGTAGAAGAATGTACCTCATCATAACAGAGGCTATATGTTACAAGTCTGTAGCTAAAATTATACTCAACAGCAAAAGGTTGAAAGCTTTTTTTCTAAGATCATGAATTACACAAGTATGACACTTTTGCCATTTCTATTCAACATGGTACTAGTCAGAACAATCCAGGAATAAAAAGAAATAAAAAGCATACAAATTGCAAGGAACAGACATATGTAGATTGACTAAGAGAAAAAGATGTATGACTGACTGAAATTTGAGATTGGAAGACTTGATGTTGTTAAGATGTCACTATTAAACTGATTGACAAATTCAATACAATACCTACAAAAATTTCAGTGACACTTTTTCAGAAATAGAAAAATCCATCACAAAATTCATATGGGACCTCAGAGTTCTCCAAAGAGCCAAAATAACCTTGAAAAAGGGCAAATATGGAGGTGTTACACTTCCTAATGTTAAAACTTATTACAGAACTACCACAATCAAAATAGTGTGATATTGGCATAAAGACAGACATACACAGAGTAAGGACATACAGTAGACAGCCAAGAAATAAACTCCCATATATACTGTCAAATGATTTTTGACAAAGTTGTCAAGACCATTCAATGTGGAAAGAACAATCTTTTCAACAAATGGTGATGGATACAGTGGATATTCACATGCAAAAGAATTTAATTGGACATTTACCTTATACCATATACAAATATCTAACTCAAAATGGGTTAAAGAGCTAAATGTAAGAGCTGAAAGTATAAACCTGTTAGAAGAAAACAGGGAAAAATCTTCATGACATTGGATTTGGCAGTGATTTCTTGGCACATAATACCAAAAGTGCAGACAACAAAAGAAATAATAGAGAAGTGGGAATACATTAACATTAAGAAAAATTTGTGCATAAAAACATAAACAAAGAGTGAAATATCAACCCATAGAATGGGATGAAGTATTTTCAAATCATATATCTCCTAAGGGGTTAATATCTAAAATATATAAGAATTCCTGGAGTTCCACTTTAAGATGGCAATGTAGGAAGATCCTGAACTCACTTCCTCCAATGGGCATGCCAAATCTGAAGCTACATATGGAACAACTTCCTCTCAAAAAAGTCTGGAAACTGGCTGCATGAACTTGTATACAATAGGCAAATGAGCAAACATCCACACTGAAGCAAGTAAGAGGCTAGGATACAATCTCACCATAAGCACTATCCCTGGCATAGCAACCAACAACTAGTGGGAACTCATAACTTGGAGATTATCCCTGAGGAATGAAGTGATTTAATCCCACATCAGGCATCTCATCTTTGAAGATATGCACTTAAAAGATGAGCTCTCAAAATATCTAGTTTCAAAGCCAGCTGGGCTCAAGTCCATGAGACATACAAAGGTATAACAAAACAAGAAATGGTTCTTAAATGACTCACAAGCACTTATCTGTCCTAGGGCTTAGTACTGAGGTAGCTGGTCAAAAAGTGCCCTGACTTTATGTGAAGGAGGCTCATTTGCTGCTCTTGGAGCCTGAGGTACAGGCTTCTAATTAAATACACATCTAAGGACTGATTATCTTTTCCAGAGGCTTCAGCAGGTGGGCACTATCTTTACATTCTCCCCCTATTGTGCTCCAGAGTACTAGTATCTGCCAGAGGGGAGATTTTACACTTTGTTAGTGCCTTGGTTTTTAAGTCTGATGTCCCAGTTTTTGTGGCTGCTGTCCAGGGGACTCTCTTTGATCACCCACCTCTGGTGGCAAGGGAGGCCTGGTGTTCTTGAAACCTACAGGAGTGTAACAAGTAGAAAGACAGTTCTTGGCAGACTACCAGACCCAGGGCACTTCAGAGACAGCAGAGAGAAACACACCCCCAGTCTTTCTGTGAAAGAGGCATATGTGCTTGTCCTGGAGCTTTGGCCTAAGGAACAAGCTTCAGGCATACATTTATGGCCTATAGAGGTGTTCTGAGAGAATGTAGGCCAGTGGATACTATCTTTGCACTCTCCCTCTGCCTCACTACAATTTGCAGATATTTCCCAGAAAAGAGTTTATACACTTGTCAGGAGCTCTAATTTTTGCAACTGCAACCCAGGGGACACCTCCAGATCTCCTGTCTCTGGTAGCCAGCAGAGCTTAAACTTGCAGTCTTGCCAGACTGTATATATTTGCACACTTTAAAAGCTGTAGCCTTAGTGTATGGCTTCCAAACAGCCTGAAATTAGGTGCTGCCTGACATCCTCCCCTTTGAGACACTGACAGGTATGGGCACACCCTCAACTACTGAGAGCCATTAAGAACAAAATAGGCTGCTTTGACATCATAAAGGTTTGAAAGACCATCAAAGGCTAGGGCAGGGTTGAAAGTAAGTTTCCTTTCCTGCACAAGTTCACTCCTTCAAGACTGGGAGAGGTAGGTATTTTATCTAATGCATAGAAATCAATGCACAGAGTCAAACAAAACAATGAAACAGCAGAGTATGTTCCAAAATAAAGAACTAGATAATATCTCAGAAGAAAAACCTTAATGAAAGAGAAATAGTTAACCTGATAAGTAGTTCAAAGTGATGGTCATAAAGATACTGAACTCAAGAGAAGAATGGATGAACACAAGAAATTCACCAAAAGGATAGAAAATATAAGAAAGTACCAAACAGAAATAACAGAGCTGAATAATACAATAAATGAACTGAAAAATACAGTACTTGTGGTCAACATAAGATCAGATGAAGCAGAAGAATTGTTCAGTGCACTTGAAAACAGAAAGTGGAACTCACCAAGTCAGAGCAGCAAAAAGATAATAAGAATGGAAAAAAGTGAAGATAGCTGAAGGGACTATGATAGAGCATCAAGTGAGGACTAACATTCACATTATAGGGGTTCCAGAAGGGGAAGAGAGAAAGAAAGGGGAGAAAAATTATTTAAAGAAATGATGACTGAAAACAACCCTAACCTGGTGAAGGAAACAGACAGCTAGGTCCAGGAAGCCCAGAGTGTCCCAAATAAGATGACTCAAAGAGATCCACTCTGAGATACATTATAATTAAAATGTCAAAAGTTTAAAGACAAGAGAGAATCTTAAAAAGAACAAGGGAAAAAGAACTTTTTATATACAAAGGAACCGTCATAAGACTATAGCAGATTTTTCAGCAGAAACTTTGCAGGTCAGAAGGTAATTGTACAATACATTCAAAGTGCTGTAAGAAAAAAATTCCAACCGAGAATACTCTACTCAATAAGTTATCATTCAGAAGTGAAGATGAGATAGTTTTCCAGATAAGCTAAAGCTAAGGGAGACCATCACCACTTAATCCACCTTACAAAAAATGTTGAAGGGTCTTCTTTAAGCTGAAAAGAGGTGACACTATTAATAACAAGAAAATACGTGAAAGTATAAATGTCACTGGTAAATGTAAGTACATAGCAGAGGTAGTGGATAAGTCATTTATAAAGCTAGTATGAATATTAAAAGACAAGTAATAAAAACTGTTACCTACAATAATTAGTTGAGATATACAAGATAAAAATATGTAAAATGTGACATAAGCAACTAAAAATGTGGGAGGAGGGAAAGTAAAATTGTAGTGCTTTGAAAAGTGTTCAAATAAGTTATCAACTTAAAATAGACTGCTATAAATAAAAGTTGATTTATTTAAGCTTCATGGTAATCACAAATAAAAAACCTGTAGTAGGCATACAAAACATAAAGAGAAATAAATCTAAGCATATCATTAAGGAAAGTCATCAATCACAAAGGAAGAGAGAAAGAGAAGTTGAGAGGAAAAGGGAGGAATTATAAAAGAGTTGGAAAACAATTAACAACATGGCAATAAGCACATACCTATCCATAGTTATTTTAAGTGTAAATGGACTTAATTCTCCTATCAAAAACATGAGGTAACTCAATGGATTTAACAAAAGACCAATTTATATAAAGCCTACAAGAGTCACTTCAGATGAAAGCACACACACATAACTGAAAATGAAGGGGTAAAAAAAAATATTCTATGCAAATGAGAACAAAAGGAATCTGAGTTAGCTAAACTTATATCATACAAAGTAGACTTTGTTGACTTTAAAAATAAAATCTTCAGTTATTTTTCCAGCAAAAATGGGTTTATTCAGGAATAGCAGAGAATTGAAATTCAGAACAAGCAATTTAGGTGGTGTCCTCCCAATTTCACTTTAGTGAGAGTTCCCTTTCTTAGTTTTCCCAACTTTAAAACAAAGACTATAATAAGAGACAAAGAATGGCATTATATCATGATAAAATGGTCAATCCAAGAAAGAGTCATTACATCTGTAAATATTTATGCACACAAGGAGCATCTGAATATATAAAGCAAATATTATCAGATCTAAAGGAAGAATTCAACATCCATACAATAATGATACACTTACATCAATGAATATATCATCCAGACAGAAAATTAATAAAGAATCATGGGCTTTAAATGACACATTAGACCAGATGGACTTATATACAAAACATTCCATCCAAAAATAACAGACTCCACATTCCTCTCACTTGAAAATGGAACATTCTCAAGGATAGATCATATGTTAGGTCACAAAAAAGTCTTAATAAACCTAAGATAATTGAAATCATATCAAGCATCTTCTCTAACCACAATGGTATGAAGTTAGAACTCAACTGCAAGAAGAAAACTGGAAAACTCACAAATACGTGGAGATTAAACAGCATGAAACTGCATAACAAATGAGTCAAGCGAGAAATAAAAAATGACAAATGAAAATGGAAATACAATATACCAAAAGTTATAGGATGCAGCAAAAGGAGTTCTAAGAGGAAAGTTCATAGCAATAAATGCATGCCTCATGAAATAAGAAAAAAATCAATTAGACAATCGATCTTTACACCTGCACAAACTTAAAAAAGAACAAATGATCCCAAAGTTACTAGCAGAAAACGATTAATAAAGATCAGAGAGGAAATAAATGAAATAGAGACTAAAAAGACAATAGAAACGAACAATGAAACTAAGAGCTGGGTTCTTTGAAAAGATAAAATTGACAAACCTTTAAGCACATTCACCAAGAGAAAAAGAGAGAGGACTCAAAAAAATGAAATCATAAATTAAAGAGAGGTTACAAGTGATACCACAGAAATACCAAAGATCATGAGACCACTGTGAAAAATTGTATGCCATCAAATATGACCACCTAGGAGAAATGGATAAATTCCTGGAAGCATACCACCTACCAAGATTCTATAATGAAGAAACAGAAAATCTAAACAGACCAATTACTACTAAGAGGATTAAATCAATAATAATAAAACCTCCCAACAAACAAAAGTCCAGGAACAGGCAGCTTCCCTGATGAATTCAAGGAATTCACACTAATCCTTCCCAAACTCTTCCAAAAAAAGAAGAGGAAGGAGTACTTCCAAAGTTATTTTACAAGGCCAGAATTACTCTGATGCCAAAATCAGATAAAGATGACACAAGAAAATAAAAGTACATGACAATTCCTTATGAACATATTTACAAAAGTCCAACAAAATATTAGCAAACTGAATTCAACAATACATGAAAAGGATCATACACCATGATTGAATGGAATTTGTTCCAGGGATGCAAGGATGGTTCAATGCCTGTAAATCAGCCAATGGGATACAACACATTTACAAAATGAAGGATAAAAATTATATGATCATCTCTATATATGTAAAAATAGCATTTGACAAAATTCAACATTCATTCATGATAAGCACCATCAACAGAGTGGGTGAAAGGGAACATACCCCAACATAATAAAGACCATGTATGACAAGCCCACAGCTAGCATCACACTCAGTGGTGAAAAACTGAAAGCTTTTCTAAGATCTGGAACAAGATAGGAGTGTTCACTCTTGCCACCTTTATTCAACATAGTATTGGAAGTCCTAACCAGAACAATTAGGCAAGAAAAAGAAATAAAATCATCCAAATCGGAAAATAAGACATAGATTGTTTTTGCAGAGTACCTGATATATATGGGAAAGACCAAGAAACTGTGTTAGAATTAATTCAGACTCAAAAAAGAAGATAATTCTGATACATACTACAACATGGATGAACCTTGAAGACATTAGGCTAAATGAAATAAAGTATTCATGAAAAAGAAAATACTGTCTGGTTTCACTTATATGCATTACCTAGACTAGTCAAATTCATAGAGATAGAAAGTAGAATAGTAGTTGCCAGAATCTACTGTGAGGAAGTAATGGGGTGTTATACAGTTTCATTTTGAAAACATTTCAGAAATAGGTAGTCCTGATGGTTTCACAACAATGTGAATATACTTAATGCCACTGAACTGTACACTTAAAATAATTAAAGTGGTAAATTTTATGCTAGAGATGTCTTATCACAATGAAAAAATTAAAATATACCACATACTATATGATTTAATTTTAATTAAATGTCCAGAATAGGTGAATCTATGGAAAAATAATGCATATTAGTTATATCCTCAGACTGGGGGAGAGGTAAGGAATGATCATGTCTGGTATTTGTTACAGTATATCTTTGTGAGGTGACGGAAATGTTTTAAAAAATTACATAATGGTGATGGTTGCACAGCCATGTGAATATATGAAAATAATTGAGTTTAACACTTTAAATGGGTAAATTTTATTGCATGTGAATTATAGTTTAAGATGTTAAAAATAATAAAAATATTGGATCAGACTTTCATAACATAGTATCCAAACGGTCTAGTATTCAATATAAAATCACTCATAACAAAAAAACAGAAAAATTACATGTTGAATATGGAAACACAATCAACAGATGTCAACACAGAAATGAATCAGATGTTGAAATTACCAAACAAGGATTTTAAAGCAGCTTTCATACAAGTGTTTCAACACACTGTTACTAATTGTTTTGCAACAAGGAAACTCACAGAAAATGTTAGGAAATAAATAAAATACATAAAAACAATGCAAGTTATACTACTGAAATATATAATAACCAAAATTAGAACCTTACTGGACTCAGTAATAGAGGGGAGATTGCATAGAATTGAATTGGTAAATTTGAAACAGATCATTGGAATTTATCTAAGCTGAATAATGGGCAACAGAAACAGAAAAAAGTAATTAGAGACCTCTGGGTCTTTAAAAATAATGGTAGCTTATGCACCAGTTGAGTCCCAGAAGGAGAGGCAAGACACAAGTTGACCTGAAAAAGTGTTAGAAGAAATAATGACTGGAAACTTATGGAGTGTGGTGAAAGACATAATGCTGAGGATTCACAAAGTTAGTGAAACAGAAGTAGGATAAATTCAAAGAAATCCAAATCAGGTCATATCATAATGAAACTCCTGATTGTAAACACCAAGAATTGAAAGCAGTCTGATAGAAATGCCACACTACCAATAAAGGAACACTAATTTGAATGACAGCTGATCTCTATTCTAAAACCAGGGAGGCCTGAAAGAAGTGATACAACATAGCTGAAGTGTTAAAATTAAAACAAATATACAACCTATTAAATCAAAATTCTATATATTAGCAACAATGTCAGGAATAAAGGAAAAATATAGTTTCAGACAAAGGAAAACTAAGAGTGTTTGTTACTTACAAATCTATTCCTAAAGAAAGACTAAAAGGAAGGTCTCCAAAGAGAAAACATTATAAAAGAAAAAGTTAGAACTTCAGAAAGGAAAGGACATCAGAAAGGATGAAAACAGAATGTATAGAAAATACAAGAGCCCACTATGCTTTATCATGAGTTTCTTAAATCATAGTTGATTATCAAATCAAAAATTATAATGAAATCTGATGTGATAGTCAAATACATAAAGGAAGTACTCAAGACAATTATATTTTTAAAGTAGAGAATGTAGAAAACTCTAAATGGAAGTAAGGTTTCTGTATGTCACTCAGAGTGGTAAAACACTGATATCAGTATACTGTGTTGTTATGTTTGTACATTTTAATACCTAGAATGACAGCTAAGAAAACTATATAAGGCAATATACAAAAAACAAGAACAAACCGTAAGTAAATCAAGATGAAGTCTCCTAAAAATGTTTGAGTAACTCATAGGAAGGCATGAAAAGTGTTAGAGGAAATGAGAACCAGAGGCAATAAACACAAAATGTATAATAAAATGTTAGATTTAATTACTAACATACCATCGATTACCTTAAAATTAAATGTTATAAATACAAAAATTTAAAGACAGATTGGTAGAGATGATTAAAAACAAAAATGAGCCAATTATATGCTGCCTACAAGAAACTCACTGCAGATTCAATAACATAGGTAGGTTAAAAATAAAAGGATGGAACAATCTGTACCACGCAAATATTATTTTTTAAAAAGCAGTGTTTGTATTGATATCAGAAAGAGTGGACTTCAGAACAAAGAGAATTATTAAAAACGAAGGAACTTACAACTCACCAGGAAGACATAAAATGTGTGTGGTTCACGCACAAGGATCAGGATATACATGGTGAGAAGGCCACAGGACAAAAAGAGGACTCAAGTTTAGATCAGGGATGTAGAGGGGATGGGCTTTGCTGATGAGAAGCAGGAAAGACAAGGACTAGCATCCTAAGATGAGGCCTGAACAGACACACCACAGAGGGAACAAGCATCAAAGGCAGTACCTGGAGCAGATGCCAGTATTTATGTAATATTCCCACACCCCACACTTAAGACAGACTATTGAGGCAGAGTGGGAGAGAGGAAAAGAGACATGTCTTATATTTATCCTAAATTCAGTACTTACACAAAAGTAACCAAATTTCAAATAGGAGATGACCAACGCACTTTAAATTTACAAATGTGATTATTTTCAGTAATCCAGTGAAATGGGATCTCCGAAGCTATGCTGAGTTCAGTTACTGAGAAATTACATTACATACATTCTGATCAGTTGTCTTTATAAATTCCAACATCACTGAATGATGATTTGATCCAGCAAATCTCCATATGGGAATTTATCCAAGAGAAATATATACGTACACAAATAAAGCAAAGATTTGTATACAGGAATATTAATTATAGCTTTTCATTTTATGGTGAAAACCTGGAAGAAACTCAAATGACCATGAACAGGCATCTATGAAAATGAATTGTGATGCATGAATACAATGGAATAGTATTCAGCTGTCAAAATAAATACTCAAGAGTTTGCATTTTGAGGGACTACATTAAAATGCAATCAAGATTATTTGGCAGGCTATAATGAGAATGTAGAAATTTGATGGCATGTTCTCATAGTTTTTAACTTATTCTTGGTATTCAGTACAAGATGAATTGTGGACTGTCATATAATAGAGCAGAGTGTTCACATGTAAAGTTATGTTTAAGATGCTCTATTTAAATAAAGTTTCTTTCAAATAAAAAAATGTGTGTGGTTCAAACAGCAAAGATTCAAAATACATAAAACATAACCTAATAAGTGATGGAAGGATAGACAAAATTCACAATTTCATTTAAAAATTCAATCTGTTTAATTTGCTGTGTGTGATAGGTTTTTCATTGTTTGATCAGCTAGTACAATAAAAATTATATTTAACTTTTGACAGTATATCTGATAACATTCATTTAAGAAATCTGTTATATATATGTATAATTTTGATCCATATATTGACCTCTTCAGATACTAGTATTATTTCATCTTACAGATCAAGAAGGTTTTGTTTCAGAAAGGACTTTTCCAAGATCACAGTGAGTGATGGAAATAGATATACAGAAAATTTCTTTTTAAGTACCAAAAAGAAAAAGAGAGAAAAATAAAAGTGTCCACTTTTTAATCCCACATTTGCTAAAATAGGTAGGCTTATTTATATGAAATCACAAAGTCATGCAAAACAAAATTGTAATTATTTCTTATGGAATCGTTAGTGAATGTTTTTTTCTTGCTCTGCTTTCCAAATTTTCTTCAACAGCCTTATATTTCTAATGCCATATG
>JAQQAC010016209.1:56087254-56108145 GCA_029783875.1 Phataginus tricuspis | reverse complement strand
GGCCAGGAAGGAGTGGGAATCGGGCCTATAGAAATAAGAGCACCAAAACATCAGGACATATGCACCAGCCTGTTTGTCACAGCAAGATTCATATTGGGCAAACTAGGGCACAAAGCAAGTACTCATCAGTTGGGAACGACTGAAGACATTGTAGTGCAGCGGTTCCATGTACCATACAACCATTAACAGGCATGAGTTATGTCTATATGGGCTGATTTAGGGGGACTTCCAAAATATGGCATTGTTAAGTGAGACAAGTGGATTGCAGAGAAGGAAACAGTACATGGCCCCATCTGTGTGTGAGGGGGGTGAAGATAGGAGGTTGTGATCTCATATTTGTTTGTCTATTTGAATATCCACCTGGATGTCTCATAGGCATTTCTACCTTAAATGACAAAATTGTGACTCCTGAGCTTTTTTTACCTCCCACTGCCTGCTCTCCCTGCCTTTTGCTCCTCCCACAGAAGTCTTCCCCTTCCTGATGAATAACACCACCATCCATCCAGGTATTCAAGTGCAATAAAAATAGAGAGGCACGTTTATTTGCTTCCTCTCCCACTCCCACATCTTCTGCTGGCCACGATCTCATCCTTCAGCCATTCTTATCACCTCTACCTCCCAAACACCACTTGAACCTCTCCAACTCCATGAGTTCCTGCTGTAGCCTCCTGACAGCTGCCAGCTTCCACCAAACTCCCTTCTCCATCCAGTAGCCAGACTGATCTTCCTGAAAAACAAATGGCTTCTTTAGCCTCCCCTACTCAAAGCCACAGAAAGGCTCTCCATTTCACCTCGACTAAAATGCAAACTCTTCAACTTGGCTTAAATGCAATGCACTGCATGGCCTGGCCCTTGCCAACCTCTCCGTTCTCACCTCTCTATATCTCGGTCATTGTAGGCCTTCTTTAGAATATTCTGACTACTCCAGGATCCAGCCACGATCCTTCCTGAGGGCTTCTGCCTACCTGAAACCATCTTTCTCCATCTTTTTAAAGTCATGGGCAGGTCCTTAAACATACAGAACATTATCGTGAGTCACAGAACACTCATTCAAGTACACATCACTCACAATGAAGAAAAACAAAAACATATGCCCTATTTTTGTTTCAGATGTCTATATTTTTAGGGTGATAAAACAATGTAAAATACAGCTACCTTCCCCTTTGGGGCTCTACCCAATTCCATTCCCCGCTCCCCCAGTAGGGCACATACCATACCTAGATCACTTCTGGGTGTAGTTAAAGGTAGAAGACAAGCTAGTCCTCGGTTTCTCTCTCTAATTTCTTTTTCTCTATCTGTTTCTCTCCTTCTCTGAGGTCGAGAATTTCTTTGACCCTTTGCTCTTTGTCTCTCAGAAGCGGACAGGGTCCACAGAAGGGAACATAATTGGCGATATTTGGGCTCAGAATGGTCATGAGAGATGAAGAAGCCTATACTGCTAGCAGTTATTATATATTCCTAAATTCCTGGGCCTAAATTCCTCAAAGAAGATGGGCCTTGGAGTCAAATGGACTTACTTGTAGGCAGAATTCCAGAACAAAACACCTAACTACTCTGAGTCTCAGTATGTGCTTTGAGCTTTAATTTCAGAAACCCTAATTAAGCTTGTCAGGAATTTCCTTTATAACAAGCAGTTTTACCCCAACACTGCTTAGGAACCAAGAGCAAAGGGCTATCTCGATTGATGGATTTTACACAGCATTTCAGATATTTATTTTCTCTCTGGGAACCACTTCTCCTTCCAAGATATGCTTAAAATTTTAACTAGCGCCCTTCTTTGTCATAATCTTAGGCAGTTTACAGAAGGGATCTTACCAAAATATACCTATAGATATGCCCCAGGCCATGACTTACTAGCTGTGCTTACCTTGGTCAAGTTGCCTTACCTTTTTTGTTTGTTTCTTAAGCTTTGCAGTCCGCGTTTGTACAAAAGGATACTTGTAAGGATGAAAAAGAAGTGATAATGTATGTTAAATGTGTTTCATAGTGTCTGGCATGCATTCAGTGCCCAACACAAGAGACTCCTTATTAATGCCATCTCCCTCTGGCCTGAAGATACCCTGGTTCAACTGGTTTTTTTGGAGTCTTGAGTGTCTTTCCTTTCTGGTGTCCAAGGAAGCCTGGAATTCTCCCTCTAACCAGGACCAAACTGTCAGGTCAGAGGGAGTCTGATTCTCTGTATTACATCCCAGAGTATGGCTGGATTTTACGCTCGGCAACTCCCTGATTCTCTGGCCTAAACTCACTTAGCTTACACCCTCACTCAGGTTTTCCTTAAGACCTTTTTATGATCCATTTATTTACTTTCCCTGAGGTCCAAGGATCTCACAAGTCAGCACATGAACGCATGCCATTTTCTGTACCCAAGAAAACCACCCCGAGGACTTGATCATGCTGTATCAGTGAAGTGGGGTAGTGAGTTGGGGGTGGACTTTCCCTCAATTGCTCTTCATCCCTTTGAGCACCCTTTTTGGGGCCATTTTGGAGACCAATTTCTGTGACACATTTACTTAGTCAACTAATTTTTGACAAATGAGCCAAGAATACACAAGGGAGAGGGTATAGGATGTAATTGGACACTTAAACCAAACAGAAAAAATAACTGGTAATGGACCAAACACTTAACTGTACGACCTGAAACCATAAAGTTCCTAGAGGAAAACAGGGGAAAACCCCACTGATACTGGACTTAATGATAGTTTTGGATATGACATAACGGGATGTGGAACATAAGCAAAAATAAAATGGGACTATATCAAACTAAAAAGCTTCTGTACAGCAAATAAAGCAATGAAAGAAAATGAAGTTGCAACATATGGGATGGGAGAAAATATTTGAAAATCATCTATCTGGTAAGGGGTTAATATACAAAAAATGTAATGAACTCATACAACTCAATAGCAAAATAACAAACGATCTGATCAAAAAATGAGCAAAAGATCTGAATAGACATTTTTCTAATGAAAACATACAGTAGCCAACAGGCTTGTGAAAAGGTACTCAACGAAACTAATTGTAGCTCCAGGAGTAAGGGGATTCCCCTCCCAGAACAGATTCCCCTATGAATCCAATGAAACCTAAGTAAGGCAAGGAAGAAAAAAAAAAAACGTTTTTATTGCTCACAGCTTGCTCAAATTTGCTAGCCAGGCCCAGCTCTGTCAGTCCCCTATGGCCCCACTGTGCACTCACACTTCCCCCCACCCTCCCCCCTCTGGGAGGAACTCCACGGGTAGGTTCTTATGACAGGCAGATGCCAGACCAATTACATAGCAAGAATGGAGGGGAAGAGAGAATGGCCATTTTCTCTCCACCCCTTGCCCCGAATCTACCAGAGGCTGTGGGAGGCTGCAGTGGTAAACACCCATTGATGTGTGTTGTAAGGCCAGGCAGGAGACTCTGGAAATTCTTCCCTTTACCCCACAACCCACCCCTCCAGAACTCCCCTTACAATCCACACACCCTCAATCTTCCACAATGATGCCTGTGCAAGAAAGCTGGTGTACGGCAACAAGACTAATAACATACAATAACAACAGAAATTGTGATACAGGGAGCAATAAATTCATATCCTCAAGCCTGAGGATACAGCTGAGTTCAAAGTCCTACTCCAATTAAGTCCGTACCTTGCCCATTCCACAGGAGACCAACAGCTGAACCTTTGGGAGCTCCATGCAAACTCAGCGAGCAGCAGCTGTGGCTAGGGGCGTGGCGGGCCCAATCCACAAAGACTATGGAAGAGAATAACCTTAAGGATGATAAGATTCATTTTTAAATGATACCAGCATAGGCAAGTCCTGTCCATCAGGTAGGATACGTGCAAGAGAGTGGTCCTATGATAGGACAGTGGCAGGAATGGGGTCCTGTCCTGGTCTGTCATACCAGACCTTCACCCCTCTCTCTGTGGGAGTTACAGATGGGTCAATTTGTAGGGCTACACGATGCACATGCACTGGCCATAAGGACCAAACAAAACTCCCCTGTAAGATGCTCTTACTTTCTGGCCATTTTGGATACATTACCATGATCTTTGGGGGCCACTCTGCTGTTACTCCAGGAACACACAGGAGGCCAGCTTCCAGGACTTGCCCCCAAGGCACCAGAAGGGCCAGCCATTACTGGTCTGTGTGTTGAAATATCCAGGGCTATGTCCACTCTCAACAGAGTCTCCAGGGTTGAGCATGGTTGGTCCTGGCAGCAGGATGTTGCTCTGCAGGCCAAATCCCGGCTTCAATAATTCCTCCTTTGTTTGCATATGCAGTTGTATAAAAGAGGCAGCAATGTGTGTTAGCATGTCCACAGGGCTCAATGCCCCCTTCTGGCACTTCTCATGCAAATGCTTTAACACTGTCCACAAGCAGACTGATCAGTCCCATAGGCTATTGGTTCCTGACTTCAGGCCAGATTTTAACAAGCCATTGTGCCTCTCTATCATGCCTACCCTGGTAGAGCTACACGGTGCATGAAACTTCCACCATATCTCTAATTGTTGTACCCATTCTTGTAATACATGTTCAGTAAAGTGGGTGCCTTGATCACTCTCAGTTACTGCAGCTGACCATAGGCTGCAAAGAGATGCTCAAGGCCCCTTTTGGTGGTTTGCCGATCTGCATGACGTGCAAGAAAAGCAACCAATAGTCCAGTAGCTGTGTCCACACAAGTCATGGCATACTGATGCCCTTATGATATGGGCAGAGGCCCAATATAGTCTATCTGCCACATGACAAGGGGTATCTTATCTGCCCCTTTACTATTGTCCCAAGTTGCTGTGGGACTCAGTGTAAGTCCCCCTTAGAGCACACAAGGCAGTCCCTCTGGCCTCTGCTGACTTCTTCAAAGGTCAACAGCAGGCCCCACCAACAGGCTACAGCCCACATTGTCTTTTGCCCTGTGTGCAACAAACGCTGATGTAACCATTGGGCTACATCAGAGGCAGGCTTTCCTTCTAGCCAATGCACCTGGGCCAATGTGTCTTCCCTGGGGATGCGAAAGGCCAATGGCCAGTCACATGATATACGGTAACAGTCTTAGTCTGACTAGAGGCCCATAGGTCTGGCCACAACTCTTGCCCCCAAAGGGGCCGGTGATCAACCATCCAGCTGGCATGGTACCGTGTCAGTAGCCACAGAGTCAAGCCTCAATAGACAGCCGAACTGTCAGTCCAGACAACTATATGGGAGGGCTCCTGGGTGATCACGAGCCATACTGCCCACAACTAAGCTCATTGACTACTCTTCCCCTCCCCATCTTCCATCCATATAGTTTCAGTCTTAAGATGGAAAGCCACAGCCCTCCACTTCAGGGGGCTGACCATGACTGGAGCCATCTGTATAGCAAGCATCTTCAGGTATAGAGGCTTTTCCCTCCTGGCAAGGACTCTTGGCTACCAGTAGCTCAAAAGCAAGTTCTTTCTGCTTTCCACTGGTATATATCACTGGCCCCTATAAGCGGCTATTGGAAAGGGTGCTGCACTGCTGTAAATATGTGCCCCATTTGGCCAGTGTGGGCATCCATTCCACACCACTCCATGGCCTTTGGGTCCAGTCTTGCACCAACCCCACGATGGGATCAGTGGTTATTACCTTGGTCAGAGCTGTTCTGGTGATGGGTTCTATAGCCATCAAGGCATGGTACACAGCAGCCAGTTGCTCCTCTATCAAGGTGTACCAGACCTCTGCTCCTTTCCAGAGTTGCAACCAGAATCAAATAGGTTGGCAGGTTCATTAAAGCCACTGCCAGAGACCCCCATCCATAACCATCTTCCATTACATGAACATCTAGCTCACAGGGCCTTGATGGGTTGACTGCTCACTTAGCATCAGTAAAAGCTGATGTACATGTGTCCTCCCAGTCCCACCTGATGGCTTTTTGTACCAACCTGTATAAGGGCCTCAGAATCTGTGCCAAGTGTAGGATAAACACTCTCCAGTAGCCCAAAGACCCCCAAACTCTTGTAATACTGCCACAGCTGTAGGGGTAGGGAAAGCCTGGACCTTATCTATGACTGCTTCTGGGATAACTTTAGTCTTACCCGACCAGAAAATCCTCAAGAACTTTACTGACAAACCAGACCCCTGAATCTTGGTGCCATTCACAGCCCATCCTTTCTCCTGTAGATGCTGCAGCAGTCTAGGAACTGTCCCTTCTCAGTCTACAAGAGAATCAGACATGAGCATAATATCATCGATGTAGTGAAACAGCTACACCTCTTGCGGTTTCTTCCATGTGGCCAAGTCCTGGGCTACAAGTCCATGGCAAATGGTGGGACTGTGGAGGTATCCCTGTGGAAGGACAGTGAATGTCCCCTGCTGGCCTTCCCATGGGAAGGCAACCTGTTCCTGGCTTTCTTTTGCTTTGTCAGTAGAGAATAAAGCAGTTTCAAGGTCCACAACATGATATGTTCCTAGCTCATGACTGAGTATGTCCATAAGGGCTGCTATAGAGGGGACAGAAACATGCAGAGGGGGTGGGACTTCATTCAATTCTCTGTAATCCATGGTCATACACCAGGAGCCATCTGGCTTTTTCACTGACTACACTGGGGAATTAAAAGGACTATGAGTGGGCTTTCTGATGCCCACATTCTTCAGCTCCTGTAGACTTTCTCTAATTTCTTTGTGCCCCCTGGGCAATTTATATTGCTTAGTATTTGTCACCCACTGAGGTACAGGCAAAGCTACAGGCCAGTGCTTAGCATGTTCCCTCAGAACTGCCTTTACCACATGGAATCTCAGTCTGAACTCACCTGCAGTAGTCTGTAACCACAGGCCCTGCAGTATATCCACCTCCAAAATAAATTCAGGGATGGGAGAAATATACATGGCATACTCCTTTGAGGGTAAATGCACTATTCCCAATGGGATTTGGGCTTTCTTCACTCTAATTCCCTTACCCCCATAAGCCATCAATCACAGCAGGGGTCCCAGGAAACCACTCAGGGTTGCCATACATCAGAGACCATTCAGCCCCTGTGTCCAACAGTGCCAGGACATGTTGTACATTCCTGGGGACCAATGAATTGCTAATTCTACATGTGGTGCCCAGTACCGACCATGTCCCCAAAGGAGGGGGTCTTGACCCCTCCCCTGTCAAACCACAATGCCCTATCGCCTTCCTGTGGAGGCAGGGGCCCAGATGGGGTCTGGGTACTCTCCTCTAGGAAGTCCTGCAGGCACATGGGGCTTTGCCTCTGGCTTCTGTCTTTGACCCCAGCAGCTGGAACTGCTCCTCTGGCTTTAATTGATGCCATAGTTCTAGCAAGATCCTATTGGGATGTCCACCAAGTTTTTCTTTCACCACCCCCACCTTTATCAATCAACCTATGCCTGTGTCCTTGAGACCTTGTTGGAGCCTTCTGAACCTCTTCTTTCAGTAATAGAATGTGTTTTCTGCACTTTTATTGTTTCAACCTCCCCCAGATCTGCTATTGTATGAGTAACCTCACTTATGGGTTGCCCTACATGAGGGGCAAGAATGGTCACTAGGGGCCCAAAGAGGGTTCGGGAGCTGTATGGAGAACCACGTTTCTAATCCCCATGGTGAACAACTCCTCGTTGGAGCCCTGAGGGCCCATATTATAGATGATATTTTTCATGCCCAACTCCCATAAAACCTGCTGGAGCTCTGCATATGTTTGCCAGCTAGCAGGGATATATGGTAAATCACTCTGATTAGGCCAAACTGCCCTAAGGGCTTCTGTCAGCCAATCCAGAAGCATATGATTCCCTAAGGTGTGATGGGAATTTTGCAACCTCTGCAGGAAAGAGGGGTGAGTCATCAGGGAAGCCATTTTTCCCATTTATGATGCAGACAGAACAATCCCCTCTACTCCTAAGTGCCAAAGATTCAAAAGCTATGTGGGCAGAAGCTCTGAGGGCTTCTGCTGAAACTCGGTGCTCAAATCCACCAGCTCAGCCCGGGTATATGGGTGGAGCATGGAGTGCTCCACAAGCTGGGGAGGGGGCTGTTTCTCCCCCTGAGGAACCCACGGTTGCTGTGTCTTTATTTTCTCCCTTATTTTGCAGAAGGTGAACTGCACAGCCTCCAGTGTCCCCACCAATCCCCAATTCCGGGGAGGCACCTTGAATTGCTAATTCTACATGTGGTCTCCAGTCCGCACCACTCCTCTAGGAGGCACCATGACCAAATCGCCACTGGGTAATCTCCAAGTGAATCCCAACCATCCACAGGAGGGTCCCTGGGTGTCTACCCACCACCCACGGGAGGGGGTCCATGGATATTTCCCCACCATCTATAGGGGCAGCCTGCAGAAACACTGGACCCATAAGGACAGATTTTGGGTTCACCGGACCCTGCTGAGTCTACACTAAATGTAGCTCTGGGTGTAAGGGGGTTCCCCTCCTGGAACAAATTCCCCTATGAATCTGGTGAGAGTGAAGTAAGGCAAGGAAAAAAACCATTTTTGTTGCTCACAGCTTGCTCGAATTCACTAGCCCTGCCTGGCTCTGCCTATCCCGTCTGGCTGTGGTGCACACTCCCACTTCTCCCCACCCACCCACCCTGGGAGGAACTCCATGGGTGGGTCCTTGGTGACTGGCAGATGCCAGGCCAATTACATATCATTAATGGAGAGGAGGAGAGAACGGCCATTTTCTCTCCACCCCTTGTCCCGGATCCACCAGAGGCTGTGGGAGGCTGCAGCAGTAAGCACCCATTGATGATGTGTAAATGGACTAAGGCCAGGCGGGAGATTCTGGAAATTCTGCCATTTACCCCACACCAATCATCAAGGAAATGCAAATCAAAACCTCATACTGCTTCATGTGGCTATTATCAAAAAGGCTAACAAGTGTTGGTGAAAGTGTACCATAAATAGAACCCTTGTATAAGTTGTAGATGGGAATGTAAATTGGTACAGCCATTACAAAAAGCAGTATGAGGGTCCTTAAAAAGTTAAAAATAAAACTACCACATGATCCAGCAATCCCACTTCTGTGTGTATATCCAATGCAAATGCAAGCAGTATTTAAAGAATGATATATATAAATAATATATATATGACTATTCCTCACCAATTAAATTAAGAAGGAAGTCCTGCCATTTGAGGCAATATGGGTGAATGAGTGAATCTGGATGACATTACGCTAAGTGAAAAAAGCCAGAAGCAGAAAGACAAATACTGTATGGTCTCACCTATATGCAAAATACAAAAAGTTAAACTCACAGAATCAGAGAGCAGAATGATCATTATCAGGAACTGGTAAGTGGGGAAAATGAGATGCTGGTCATGGGGCACAAACTCTCAGTTATAATACGAATACATTCTGGAGATGTAGTGTACAGCTTGGTGACCACAGTTAAAATACTGTACTGTATACTTCAAAGAGAAGTATTTGCTAGGAGAATATGCCTTTAGTGTTCTCACCACAAGAAAAGTTAACTATCTGACAGGATGGGTGTGTTAATTAATGTGGTTGTAATAATCATTTCACAATGGATATGTATGTTAATCCGATACTTTGTGCACCTTAAAAAACATCACACTATAGAATTTAAATATGTACAAAATTTATTTGCCAGTCATACTTCAATAAAGCTGACACAAAGAATGGGTTGACATATGCAAATCAATAAATGCGACACACTACCTTAACAAAATGGTTCAAAAAAGACACGTGATCATTCAATAGACACTGAAAAACTATTTGCCAGAATTCAACACCCTTTCACGATTGTAAAGTCTCAACAAAATAGGTGTAAAAACGACTTGCTTCGACAATACAGGCTGCATATGAAAAGCCTAGAGCAAATATAAGAATCACTGGAAAAAACATGAAAGCTTGACCTCTAACATACAGTACTAGGCAAGGATGACCACTCTTGTCACTTTATTTAATATAGTACTGGAAATCCTGGCCAGAACAAGGAAGCAAGGAAAAGAACAAAAGTTGTCCACACCAGAAGGTAAGAAGTAAAATTATCTCTACTTACAGATGACATGGTCATATATGTAAAAAAATCTAAATACTAACTAAAAAAACACGTAAATAATCCCATTCATAGTAGCAACAAAAAGAATATAATACTCAGAAATAAACTTAGTCAAAGAAGTGAAAGACTTGTACACAAATTGTAACACACTGATGAAGAAAATTAAAGATGTAGGTAAATGGAAAGACATCCCATATTCGTGGATTGGAAAAATTCATATTGTTAAAATGTCCATGCTATCCAAAGTCACCTATAAAGTCATTGGGATCCCTATTAAAACACTGACTGCATACTTTACAGAAATGGAACAATGAGTCCTAAAATTCAAGTGTAGCAACAAAAGACCCTCAATAGTCAAAGCAATCTTGAGCTAAGCGAACAAAGCTAGAGGCGCCATGATTTCAAAGTATATTACAAAGCAATAGTAATCAAAACAGTATTGTACTGGCATAAAAGTGGACACATACACCTAGGCAACAGTAAATGGAGCCCAGAAGTATATCCATCATCCATAGTCAACGGATTTTTGACAAAGGTGTCAAGAACACACAATAAGGAAGGGACAGTCTCTTCAGTAAAGGTTGGAAATACTGGATAGTTACATGCAGAAGAATGAAATTCAACCCAAAGCTCACATCATATAAAAAACAACTCAAAATGGATTGAATACTTAAATGTAGGACCTAAAACCATGAAATTAGTAGAAGGAAACACACAGGAAAAGTTTCTTGACATTGGTCTGGGCAATGATTTTTTCGATATGTCCCCAAAAACACAGGAAACAAGAGCAGAAATGCATCAAACTAAAAAGCTTTTGTACAGCAAAGGAAACAATCAACAGAGTGGAGAAAACAATCAATGGAATGGGAGAAAAATATTTGCAAACCATATATCTGACAAGTGGTTAATAGTCAAAACATATAAGGAACTCATACAAGTCAACTGCAAAAATAAAACAAATGTACAGTGTTGGTAGAAATGTAAATTAGTGCACCCACCATTGTAGACAAAGGACCTTGCTATAGACTAAATGTGTACCTCAAAATTCTTATGCTGAAACTTCATACCCAGTGTGATGGTATTTGCAAGTGGGATGTTTGAGAGGTTATTAGGTCATGAGGTTGGAGTGCTCATGAAAGAGATTAATGATCTTATAAAAGTGAACATAGAAAGCTCCCTATCCACTTCCATCACGTGAGGGCACAGCAAGAACACCATGAACAAGGAGACAGGCCCTCACAGACACTGAATCTTCCAGCACTTGGATCTTGGACATCCCAGCATTCAGAACTGTGAAGAATGGATGTTTGCTGTTAATAAAGCAAACAATATATAGTATTTTGTTGAAACATCCCAAGCAGACTAAGACAGAATTTGATACCAGAAGTAGAAAGTTGCTGTAACAAATACGTAAAAAATATGGATGCAGCTTTGGAACTGGGTAAAGGATAGAAGCTAGAAAAGTTCTGAGGTGCATGC
This sequence comes from Phataginus tricuspis, assembly GCA_029783875.1. Lineage (NCBI taxonomy): Eukaryota > Metazoa > Chordata > Mammalia > Pholidota > Manidae > Phataginus > Phataginus tricuspis. The sequence goes on along the minus strand of JAQQAC010016209.1, from coordinate 56,096,718 downwards.
TAGAAGAAGTCACGTGGGCAGGGCCACCCAATGCTTTGGTGCTGGCCTACCTGGAACATGGGGGCCCAACTCCTGTGCAGCAAAGGTGTAGAACCAGAACTGCCACAGCAGGGGGTCTTGAAGGCAGGACCTCTATCCCAGTGGGTCTGGATGGCACAGCATCCAGCCCAAGAAGATTGTTTTCAAGCCACAAAATCTCACAGAATTTTCCTTGTAGTCTGGACTTGCTTAGGTCCTGTTATCCTTTCTTCTTTCCTGTTTCTTTCTTTTAGGATGGGAGTGTCTATCCTCTGCCTGTGCCACCATTGTATTTTTTTTTGAAATGTGTAACATCTCGAATTCACAGGTTCACAGATGGAGAGGAATTTGTCTCAGTATGAATTATAACTTGAGTTTCACCCATAACTGGTTTAGATGATATTTAGATGAGACTTTGGACTTTAGACTTTTGAGTTGATGCTGGAAAGAGTGAAGACTTTGAGGGCTGATGGGACGTGGTGAATGCATTTTGTGAGTGAGAAGGACATGAATCTTGGTGGGTCAGGGGCAGAATGTTATAGAATGACTGTGTCCTCTCAAAATTCATATGTTGAAATCTAATCCTCAATTTGATGGTGTTTGGAGGTTGGACCTTTTTGTGAATGGCTAGGTCATGAAGTCTCATGAATGGGATTAGAGACCTTATAAACGAGACCCCAGAACTCTCCCTTGATCCTGCCATGTGAGGACACAATGAAAACATGGCCTTCTATGAAAAAAGAACCAGATCCTCAACCTGACACTGAATCTTCCAGGCCCTTGATCTTGGATGTCCCAGACTCTAGAACTGTGAAAAAAAAATGCTTTTTGTTTATTTATAACTTACCCAGCATATAGTATTTTTTATGCAGCCCAAATGGACTGACATACCTAAATAGACATTTGTCAAAAGAAGACATAAAAAATGGCCATCAGATATATGAAAAATTGCTTGACACCACTAATCATCAGAGAAGTGTGAATCAAAAACAATGAGATATCACTTCATGCTTATTAAAATGGTCATTATAAAAAAAGATAACAAATGCTGGTGAGAAGATGGAGGAAAGGAAATGTACAGTGTTGGTAGAAATGTAAATTAGTGCACCCACCATAGAAACAGGGAGCAGGTTACTAAAACAAATAAAAATGCAACTGCCTTAGGATCCAGAAATCCCACTTCTGGGTATACATTCAAAGGAAATTAAGTCAGAATCTCAAAGAGATAGCGGTATTCCCATGTTCATTGCAGCATTATTTACAATAGCCAAGATGCGGAAACAACATAAGTACCTATTGATGTAATAATGGAAGAAGAAGAGGTGGTATACCCACCAGCCCAGCCTCCTTGGCATAGAAATGGTCAGATTTTGCTGCCTGGCAGGCATAAGGAGTCTTTCCCAGCTTCCCCAGCCCTCTCTCAGCCCAACTGGGGAGGAACATGCAAGAGCCAGATGCAAACACTCCATCTCCATCACTTGTGACTGAGTCCCATGGTGGTGCTCCTGAGTACAACCACTCTCCCCACACTGCCAGCTCAGCAGTGGCAGCTGTTGCTTCCTGGAAGACAGAGGGTGGACCCACCACCCAACAATCACAGCCAAAGCACCTCTCAGCACACAAATTACAGAGTCAAGCTGTCAGATAAGCCAATGCTCACAGTCAGGCAGAAAGGTGGCTGCACCCACAGCCAACCAACAGCAACTGCAGCTCCACCACAAAGGAGAAACGGGCACTGGAGAGTAGAGTCTTGAGCTTCTGGGCACCACACGATGCCTTCTTCATAAAGCCACTATTTTCTATATGACAAGGCAGAGCTGATCTATGCCATAAAAAGAAAAAAACACAGAAACCCAGGGAAAATGAGGAGGCAGAGGAATATATTCCAAACAAAAGAAGAGGATAAGACACCAGAAAGAGGGCTAAATGAAATGGAGATTACCAATCTTCTTAACAAAGATTTCAAAGTAATAGTAATAAAGATGCTCACTGACCTGGGGAGAAGAATGGATGATCTCAGTGAGAACTTCAACAAAGAGATAGAATATTTGAAAAAGAACCACTCAGAGTTGAAGAACGCACTAACTGCAATGAAAAATACCATGAAATGACGAGTGGACTGCTGGAAGTAAAGGAGAGACATCAGTGAGATGGAAATTAGAGAACAGGAAAACAACCAAGCTGAGGAACAGAGACAAAAATGAATTTCTAAAAATGAGAGGATGCTAAGAGAGCTGTGTGACAACTCCAAATGAAACAATATTTGCATAATAGGGGCCCTGGAAGGAGAAGAGAATACAAAGGAGTAGAAACTCTCAGAAGAAATAACAGCTGAAAACATCCCCAATCAGGGGAAGGAAACAGACACCGAGGTCCTGGAAGCACAGAAAGCCCTAAACAAAAGAAACCCCAGGAAGACAACACCAAAACATATAGTAATTAAAATGGCAATGATTAAAGATAAAGAGAGGATCTTAAAAGCAACAATCGAGGCAGACAGTTACATATAAGGGAAGCACCCTAAGGCTGACAGCAGATTTCTTAGCAGAAATTATTTAGGACAGAAGGGAGTGGCATGAAATACTTAATGTAATGAAATGGAAGAACCTAAAAACAAGAATCCTCAAAACAACAAGATTATCATTCAGAATTGAAGCAGAGATCAAAATTTTCCCAGATAAATGGAAGTTAAAAGAATTCACCACCATTAAACCAGCCTTACAATGTATTTTAAAGAGACATCTGTGGATAGAAATGTTCTTAAGCCTAAATATTTTTGATCAGTAAAAATAAACCTACAGTAAAGTACTAGATGAATAACTTACTAAGAAAGTACAAAGGTAAGAAAACAAAAGTAGTTAAATCAAGTATACCCAAAATCAGTCAAGAGACACACAAAAGATGTAGATTATGATATCTTATACATAAAGTGTGGAGGAAAAAGAAGAAAACAATGTAGTCCTTTTAGATTGTGTTCAAAAAACAGCAAACATCAACTTAATACAGATTGTTATATACTTAGTAAACTATCTAAAAACCATACGGTAACTACAAACCTAAAGCCTATAATATATACACACAAAAATTTTTTTAATGAATCCAATTGTCTTTACCATAAAACTAAATAAAAGCAACAAATCACAATAGAAAAGCATGGGAGAGGAGGAAAGGAACAGAAAGGAACTACAAACACAAAGAGAAAACAATTAATAAAATGGCAGTAAGTACATACCTATCAGCAACTGCCTTAATGTAAATGGACTGAATGCACCAATCAAAAGACATAGGGCTGAAGGATGGATAAAGAAACAATGCCCATCTGTCTGCTGCCTACAAGAGATTCATTTCAGACCTAAGACATGCACAGACTGAAAGTGAAGGGATGGAAAAAGACATTTAATGCAAATAAAAGGGACAGAAAAGCAGGAGTAACAGTACTTATATTTTAACATGCCACTTACTTCAATAGATCAACCAGACAAAAAGTAAATTAGAAGTGGCTTGAATGACACAGTAGACCAGATGGACATAACAGATACATACAGATTGTTCCACCCAAAAGCACAAGGGAACATAATTTTCTCACGTGCACATGGAACATTCTCCAGAATAGATCACATATTAGGACACAAAAAGCGCTTCAATCTATTAAATAATATTGTAATTGTATCAAGCAGCTTTTCAGTCACAATGGTATGAAACTAGAAATCAATTACATGAAGAAATAAAAAAAACCTACAAACACATGAGGTTAAACAGCATTCATTTAAATAATCGATGGATCAGGGGACAAATCAAAGAATCAAATAATACATGGAGACAAATGAAAACAAGCACAATAGTCCAAAGTATGTGGGATGCTGTAGAAACAGTTCTAAGAGGAAAGTACATGGCAAAAGAGACCTACCTCATGAAACAAGAACAATCCCAAATAAACAATCTAAATCAAAACTAAAGAAACTAGAAAAAGAAGAACAAATGAAACCCAAAGATAGTAGAAGTAAAGACATAATAAAGATCAGAGAAGAAATAAATAAAATAGAGAATAAGAAAACACTAGAAAAAAATGAGACCAAGAGCTGGTTGTTTGAGAAGATAAACAAAATAAACAAACCCCTAGCCAGCCTTATTAAGAAAAAAGACAGAGGCAACAAGTAAATGAAACCAGAAATGAAAAAGAAGTTACAACTGACACCACATAAATACAAAGAAATATTAGAGAATTATATGAAAAACTATATGCCAATAAACTGGAGAACCTATGAAAAATAGACAAGTTCTTACAAAAGTACAACCTACAAAAGTACAATTCCAAGACAAACCTAGGAAGAAACAGAAAATCTGAACAGACTAATTACCAGTAACAAATTTGAACTGGTAATCAAAAAACTTCTAACAAACAAAAAAATCAAGGAGCAGATAGCTTCACAAGTGAATTCTACCAAGTATTTAAAGAAGAGCTAATACCCATCCTTCTTAAAGGATACCAAAAAATAGAACAGGAGGGAATACTTCCAAAATCATTCTATGAGTCCAACACCACTGTAATACCAGAACCAGAGAAAGACACCACAGAAAAAGAAAATTGTGGACCAGTATTGCTGATGAACATAGGTGCAAAAATCCTCAACAAAATATTATCAAACTGAATTCAAAAATACATCAAAAAGATCATTGATCACGACCAAGTTGGATTTATTCCACTGATGCAAGGATGGTACAATATTGGTAAATCAATGTGATATACCATTTTGAAAAAGGAAGGATAAAAATCATATGATCATCTCGATAGATGCTGAAAAGGCATTGGACAAAATGCACCATCCATTCACGCTAAAAACCCTCAACGAAATGGGTATAGAGGGAACATACCTCAACATAATAAAGTCCACATATGGCAGAACCACACCCAACATCATACTGTATGACAAAACGTTGAAAACGTTTCCTCTAAGATCAGAAACGAGACAAGGATGTCCACTGTCATTGGTTTTATTCAACATAGTATTGGAAGCCCTAGCCATGGAAATCAGAAGAGAAAAGGCAATTAAAGGCATTCAAATTGGTTAGGAAGAAGTAACACTGTCACGATTTGAAGATGACGTGATACTATATATAGAAAACCCTAAAGACTCCACCAGAAAACTAATAGAACTAATTAATGGATTCACAAGAGATCCAAGATGCAAAATCAATATACAGAAATCTGTTTCATTCCTATATACAAACAATGAACTAGGAGGAAGAGAAATTAGGAAAAGGATTCCATTAACAAGTGCATCAAAAATAATAAAGTACCTAGGAATAAACCTAACCAAGGAAGTTAAAGACCTGTACTCCAACAAGTATAAGAGACTGATAAAAGAAATTGAAGACACAAATCAATGGAAATACATACTACGCTCATGAATAGGAAGAATTAACATTGTGCATATGGCCATCTTGCCAAAAGCAACTTACAGATTCACTGCAATCCCAATCAAAATTCCAACAACATTTTTCAATGAACTAGAGCAAAGAATCCCAAAATTCATATGGAACCACAAAAGATCCCAAATAGCCAAAGTAATCTTGAGAAAGAAGAACAAACCTGGAGGTGTCACGCTTGCTGGTATCAAGCTATACTACAAAGCTACAGTGGTAAAAACAGTATGGTACTGGCATAAGAACAGACCGTAGATCAATGGAACAGAATGGGAAGCCCAGAAATAAACCCATGCATATACAATCAACTGATATATGATAAAGTCCCATGAATATAAAAAGGGGAAAGGCAGTTGTTTCAATAAATGGTATTGGGAAAACTGGACAGCTACATGCAATGCAGTGGCACTGGATTACTGTCTAACTCCATACACAAAAGTAAACTCAAAATGGATTAAAGAACTGAGTATAAAACATGAAGCCATAAAACTCTTAGAAGAAAACACAGGCAAAACTATCTTGAACATAAGCACGAGCAATTTTTTTCTGGACATGTCTCCCCGGGCAAGGGAAACAAATGCAGAAATTAACAAAGGGAACTACATCAAACTAACAAAGCTTCTGTGCAGCAAGGGACATTATTAACAAAACAAAGAATGGAGAATATATTGGTAAATGGTAATATCTGATAAATTCAACATCCAAAATCTATAAAGAGCTCAAACACATCAACACCAGAAAAACAAATAACCTGATTAAGAAATGGGCAGAGGACCTACATAAACACTTTTCCAAAGAAGACATAAAGATGGCCATTAAACACATGAAAAGATGCTCCACATCACTAATCATCAGGGAAATGCAAATCAAAAACACAGTGAGATGTCACCTCGCACCAGTCAGAATGGCCACTACCCAAAAGACAAGAAATAACAAAGTGTTGGCGAGGATGTGAAGAAGAGGGAACCCTCCTACCTTGTTGGTGGGATTGTAAATTGGTGCAGCCACTATGGAAATTAATATGGAGGTCCCTCAAAAACTAAAAGTAGAAATACCATATGACCCAGTAACTCCACTTCTAGGAATTTACTCGAAAGAAAAAAAATCTCTGATTCGAAAAGATATATGCACCCCTATGTTTACTGCTGCATTATTTACAATAGCCAAGATATGGGAAGGAACCAAAGTGTCCCTTATTTGAATGCATAAAGAAGAAATTTTACATGTACACAGTGGAATGTTATTCATCCCTAAAAAGAAAGAAATCCTGCCATTTGTGACAGCATGGATGGACCTAGAAGGTATTATGCTAAGAGAAATAAGCCAGGAAGAGAAAGACAAATACCATATGATTTCACTTGCATGAGGAATCTAAAACAAAACAAAGCCAAATGAACAGAATGGCAGTAGACTCATAGACACTGAGAAGTGACTGGTGGTTGCCATTGGGGAGGGGTTTTGGGTGGGTGGTGAAGTCGGTGAAGGAGATAAAGAGGAACAAAATCTCAATTGAAATATAAATTAGTTACGGGAATGAAAGCACGGAGTAGAGAACATAGTCAGTAGTTCTGTAACATCTTTCTATGGTGAAAGATAGTAACTACACTAGACGGGGTGAGGATTTAATAATGTATATAACTGTTGAATTACTATGTTGTACACTTGAAACAAGTATAATATTGTATATCAACTATACTTAAACAAAAAAAACCCAGTTACAGTGGCACATAAATAGATGCAGAGATCAGTGGAACAGAACTGAGACCCAGAAATAAACCCTCCAATATAAGGTTAACAAATATGTGACAAGGGAACCAAAAAGAATTGATGCAAAAAAAGATAATCACTTCTATAAATGGTATTGGGAACCTGGATATAACTACATGCAGAAGGTTGAAATTGAATTCCTATTGTACACCATGAGACAAACTAACTTGAAATGGATTAAAGGTTAAACGTAAGAACTGAAACTAAAAGTATCCTAGAAGAAACCATAGGGAGAAAACTTCTTGACATTGACCTTGCAATGATCTTTTTGTATATAATAGCAAAAGCACAAGCAACAGAAACAAAAATTAAAAAGTGGGACTGCATCAAACTAAAAAGCTTCTGCACAGCAAAAGCAATAATCAACAAAACGAAAAGGCAACCTACAGAATGGGAGAAAATATTTGCAAACCCTATATTTGATAAGGGGTCAATATCCAAAACATATAAAGAACTTATACAACTCAACAGGAAAAATATCCTGTTTAAAAAAATGGGTAGATGATCTGAATAGACATTTTTCCAAAGAAGATATATGGATAGCCAATAGGTACATGAAAATATGCTCAAAATCACTAATCATCAGGGAAATGCAAATGAAACCACAATGAGATATCACGTCACATCTGTTAGACTGACTACCATCAAAAAGATGAGAAATAAGTGTTGGTGAGACAGTGGAGAAACGTGAACCCTTGTAGACTGTTGCTGGGAATGAAAATTGTACAGCCGCTATGGAAAACAGTATGGAGGTTCTCCCCAAAATTAAAAACAGAATTACCCTACGGTGCATCTATCCCACTTTTGGGTATATACCCAATGGAAATGAAATCATGATCTCAAAGAGTTATCTATACTCCCATGTTCATTGCAGCATTATTCATAATAGGGGAGATACAAAAACAACCTAAGCATCTTATATATACGCAATGACATACTACTCAGCCATGAGAAAGAAGGAAGTCCTGCTGTTTATGACAACACGGATGGACCTTAAGGGCATTATGCTAAGTGAAGTAAGTCAGACAAAGAAAGATGAGTCCTGTATGATCCTCCCACTTATATGTAGACCCTAAAAAAAAAAAAGGCAAAAACAACTGAGCTCATAGTTACAGCAGACACATTGCTGTCGGGGTAGGTGAAAAAGGTGAAGGTGTTCTAAAGGTAGAAACTTCCAATATAAAATAAGTGAATCCTGCGGATGTAATGCACAGCATAGTGACTGTAGTTAACAATACAGTATTATGTATTTCAAAGTTGCCAAGAGTAGATTTAAGTGTTTCTGGGCCTTCTCTGCACAAGAAATAAAATGGTAATTAAGAGAGGTGATGGAGGTGTAAGCTAATGCTGCATCTAATCATATCTCAGTATATAAATGTATGAAACCAACATGATGTATACCTTAAATTTAAACAATGTTGTATCTCAAATATAAAAATTTAAATTAAAAATAAATATAAATGTCGCTAACCTGCATCCAAGAATTAAATATGTGTCTCTAAATATACAAATTGTGGCACGTAGTCATAATGTAAGTAATCTCCAATGGATTTTTTTCTGTCTCTCTCTCTGTTGTTATTGTTGTTGTTGTTGTACTTCAATGTCTGTATTATGTCTGATATGGATACAAATAGAGCTGGAAAAAAAGTGCTAGAAGAAAATATATGAGGAAAGACCCGAATAGATATTTCTCAAACCATAATATTCCGATGGGCAACAAGTACATGAAAAGATGCACTGTCATTAGGGAAATGCAAATCAAAGCTACATTGGGATGCGATTTCACGTTCAACTAGATGGCTATAGTAAAAAGAGAAACACTAACAAGAGCTGGAAGTCTGTGGAGAAAAACATTGGAGGGCTGCTACATTGCTGGTGGGAGTATAAAATGATGCAACTCCTATGGAAATCAGTATGGCAATTCCTCAAATGAGTAAATATAAACCTCATGACCCAGTAATTGCACACCGAGGTATATATCCAAAAGCATAGAACACCCAAAAGCGTTTATAAGAATCTCATAGTAGCAATATTTATAATAGCCATAAAAGGTGGAAACAGCCCAAATATCCATCACCTGATTAACAGATAAACATAAGTTGTATGGCCATACAATGGAAAATGGAATGAAGTACCAAAATGGAATGAAGTACTGATACATGCGACAGTCACAAAAATGGAATGAAGTACTGATACATGCGACAACATGGGTGACCCTTGTGAACATTATGTTAAGTGAAATAAGCCACCACAAA
>JAQQAC010016209.1:56054674-56086754 GCA_029783875.1 Phataginus tricuspis | reverse complement strand
CCCCGACCACCACCACCAAATACACCAAAAACTTCCAGATTTATTTCACTCCTAATGAGAGAGAAACAAAAGAAACTAAAGGAATGTGTTGGAAGAAAGGATGGGTCAGCTTCTTATGGAACTGTGTTCTCGCCTGGGCAGGCTAAGACATCAGAACTACCCACCGTGCAAAGCTAAGGGCCCCACTCTGGGGGTCCCAGTGGGATTCAGCTTCCCATCCAGTAAGGAAAGGGATTAATATGATTTGGTGGAGGCCTCTATGAGGGCCACTCATGCATTGCCTGTGTAGGAGGGCCCACCGTTTGCCCATTGGCCTGGGGATTCTAGGCGTTGCAATATCTAACAGGGCTCGCACATGTTGTTGGGTTTAAGGCACAAACGTGCTCCAATCCCCCAAATAGGCTTCCTCTGCCGATATTATGTTGCAGTACATATCAAGGTCACCTTAGGAAAGGGGGGAAAAACTTACATCATGTGAAAATGAACAGTCTGTAGCTAGAGAGGCAAGTTTGCCTGTTGGAGGTACTATGTCTTGTGGAGGAGGGAGGGTGCTTGGAGCTGACTATATGTATCTGAGTCTAAGAGATTTTCTTAGGATGCATAGGTTCTTTTTTCGTGTGTCTCTCCCCCTCCATATAAACATGGCCCAGCTGTTCTCAGATATGAAGGTTGTGGGTGATGCTGGGGAAAGAGAGATGTTATTTCCTCTTTCTTCCTGCACTCATTTCCCCCAACAGAGACAGAGCAGTCCTCTGGAAAATTCAATCTTCACTGGCAACCGTGAATGAGGAGCCAGCAGCACTGCTCCAATAAGGAGGTTGTATGGCCTCCTAGGGCTAATGAAATGCTAGCTCCCTCCCTCCACCACCCAAGCACCACCACAAACAATAACCCCCAAGTCACCTGAGGCTGGTGTCCATGTTGAAAGTTACATTGTTGAAAAGTTGATGCAGAAACATTAGAGCATGTCAGCATTTATTTCAGGCCCAGCAAACACTGGAGGATCTGGGGAAATCAGGGGCATGTGGCAGCAGAGGGGGCTTGATCACCATTCATGGGTCTATGTCTGTGGGTCCCATGGACTCAGTTTAGAAGTGTCTGGTGTCCTCTCCTACAAAGGCAAAACAGAATGGCAGCCGGACTCATGGGAACTCTGGGGAAGTCAGGCCTGGCTTGGGGGCCCTGTGGGTGGAAAGGGAAGGGGAGGCGCATTGGCTTGGCTCAGACCAGTGAGAGAGGCAGAAGCTGATTCTGAGCTCTCACCTGAAGCACTTGGTGCAACATGCTAGGGTTCTCTGTACCCAGCTCCTCCAAGACTTTCAGAGACCAGCAGGCTCCCCGGGTGAGCCTGTGCCACTGGATGGGTTCTCTGTAGTGTCAGACAAAACAACAAATTACTCAGTGTCTTTAAGCCTGCCCTTCGTGTTTTGCCAAAAAAAAAAAAAGAAAGAAGAAAGAAAGAAGAGAGAGAGAGAAAGAAAGGGGAAAGAGGAAAGAAGGAAGGAAGGAAGGAAGGGAGGGAGGGACGGAGGAAGGGAGGGAGGGACGAAGGGAGGGAGGAAGGGAGGGAGGGAGGGTGGAAGGGTAAATATCCTTGTCGTAAAGGAAGGAAGGAAGAGAAAATATCCTTGTCCTAACGGTGCCGGCCTTCATTACCTCATTCAACAAGTATTATGTTCATCCCCAGCGCTGTTCCAGGTGATGGGGATACAGCAGTGAACTCTACAGACAAAACCCTGGCCCCCTGACATCCCATAGCAAAGACCATGAAGGGACATCAGACTCACCAGGTCAGGAGTTGGAAGGAAGGGAGTGCAGATCATGCTTCTAGGAGAAAGTGATGTGCCGGTAGTGACCAGCAGGATTTCCTTGAAGAGACCAGCAAAACTCCTCACTCTGCTGCATGCAAAGCAGCTGAGGGCCTGGCCCCAAAACGCCCCTGCCCCAGCCCATCGGGCTCCGCCCTGTCTTTCCTCCCTCCTACAGCCAAGTGCACTGTGCTCAAGCAGTGGATACATTTCGGGCATGTGACATCCCCTCTGTTCCTGTGTCTCATACTCCCACACCTTAGATCTCTTTTTCTCTCTTCCTTTCTCTTTCTCTCTTTTTCTCTTCTTTCCTCTGAACCTCCCAGCAGGCTCAAGACAGGTTTCTACTTGCTGAGCAAAAAAAGCAGAGGCGTTCAAGGCAGATAGTGAGTTGTCATATGGTGGGGATGCCATAGACAGGAGTGTTCATGTGGGGCCTCCCCACATTTAGATTCATAGGGTTATGCACATCAAAGTCCTGGGGAGGTATAAGGGTCCAAATGTGTTATCAAAGCCAGGAGGGTGAGCTGGGTGACGGCATCCACAGTCCCAATGAACAGCAGAGGTTTTCCTCTCAGAGGGTTATGTGAGATGCCGCATCAGGTGGTTGGTGGGCACGTGGTATTGGGCTTGAAGGGCTTGGAAAATGTGAGGGACAGACCGGAAGGGCCTGGACATGGCTAAGTTGAAAGCAGAACAGCTGAGGTGAGAGCTCCCTGTTGCCTAGTCCTGCGATATGAAATTCCATCTTTGACACTTGACTTTCAAGCAAAGCTGCCTTGTTATGCCCTCTGTTTACCACCCAGAACTATGACAGTCTGTGCAACGGGCTTCAAGGGAGCTTGCTGGAAACAGTACCTGGGAGGGAAAGAAGAAGTAGGTGGTTTCAGAGTCCTTTATTTGGTTTTTGAAATAATAATGTTGTTTAGGAAAGCATCTCTTATATAACTGAGGAGTTACAGCGCTGATCTTCTCTGGGAGCCTATCATGGGCCATGGCCTGGGGTTATAGAAATGAATGAGACTTGCTGCTTCAAGCCATTCTGTGGGAGGGACGCCAAGAAAAGGATGATTACAGCAGAGAGCGGTGGAAGGAAGTTTACACAGCTATCGTACGACCGAGGAAGGGCAGCCACCCAGCCTCGGGAATTGGAATATAGTCTTGGAGATTTCCAAGAGGCATGCCTGAAATGAGTGAGGAAAGAAGTTGGCCAGGAAATAGAGAAAGGGGAGAGCTTCACAACGTAAAACCAAGACAATAAAGTGAGTTCATATAACTGGAAATAAGCACACCCAGCTTTCTGTTCTAGGGGTTAAGTAGAAGTCAAGGTCAGTCATGAGGTTCCAGTACATGAGTAGAAAATGGAGCCTCACATAGATACTGAACCATGGTTTTTGAGATGCAAAGGTTTTTGTTTTTAATTTTGATAACCATCCATTGATTATTTTTTCTTTGTGATTCATGCTTTCTGACTGAATGTCCCACCTAACCAACGTATCTTTGCCTAACCTCATGACTCAAAAGTGTTCTCTTATATTTTCTTGTAGGTTTTCAAATTTACAATTTGCCCTTAGATCTATGATTTATTCTGAGTTAATTTTTTGCATATGCTGTGAGGTATTATTGAAGTTTGTTTGTGGTTTCTTTTGCCATTTGGAGATCCACTTTCTCCAGCACCACTTGTTAATTATTAGTTAATTTAGTAATCTTAGCACGTTTATCCTAGATCAACATACCATATATGTGTAGGTCTATTTCTGGGCTTTCTATTTTATCCATTGATCCATGTGTCTATTCTGAGTGTGGCAACGTCACTCAAAATCACTGTTGTGATTACCATACCCTTATATTAAGTCAGGGAATTTGGTAGAGCAAGACCTCTATCTTTGTTCTTTTGCAAATGGTTTTGGCTATCCTATGTCTTTTGCATGTCCATATAAGTTTTAGAAGTAGCTTTCCATCTTTTGTGCATTTGATTACAGCGAATCTGTAGATGCATTACCTGAGAATTTACATCTTTTTTGGTCTTTAAGCCTTTCTTGGTCTTCTGATCCATGAGCACAGCATCTCTCCATTTAGTTAGGTCTTCTTTAATCTTTCTCAGCAATATTTTATAGTTATCTGCATGCAAGTCTTGCCCAGATTATATTATATTATGTTATGTATGTTACGTTATATTATGCCATGTTGTTATATTATATTATAAATTATAGTATATTATATATTTCTATTGTGACATTTAAAAATTTTTTGCCTCTCCAGTTATAGTTCCTAGAATATTGAAATGAAAAGGACTTTCCTATATTGGCTTTCTGTCCTATGATCTTGTCAGATTGCTTATTAGATCTGGGATATGAGTTTTGTTTTTTTCTAGATTACCAAGTATTTTCTATGTAGACCATCATGCCTTTTGAAAACAAAGACAGTTTTTTACTTCTTCCTTTTCTATCTGTATGCCTTTTATCTCTTTGGCTTCTCTTATCAACTAGGACCTCAAGCATAATGTTGAATAGATGTGGTGAGAGTGGACATTCTGCTGTATTCCTCATCTTATGGGAGAAGCATTCCATCTTTCACCATTAAGTATGATGCCAGCAGCAGGTTTTGGGTGGAAGAATTTTATCAGGTTGAGGATGTCCCCTTATGTTCTTAAGTTGCCAGATGTTCTTACCATGAATGGATGTTTTATATTATCAAATGACTTTTCTGTCATATATGGTGATAATCATTGTTTATCTTTCATTTCCTTAATATGGAAAAATACACCAGTGCATTTTTTTTTACGTCAAAATGACCTTGAATTCTTAGGGTAGACTCTATTTGGTCATGGATTATACTTTTCATACATCATTGGATCCAAATTTCTAAAATTTCATGAGGGCGTTTTAGGTTTATGTTCATCAGGGATACTGGCCTGTAGTGCTCTTTCCCCCCTTGTAGTCTCTTTTCTATTTTTCATATAAACATAGTGCTACTCATAACATTAATTGGCAAGAGTTCCTCTGAGAGTATTTTCTGGAAAAGTTCTGTAGGACTGTTACTATTTTTATCCTTTAGATGTGTGATACTGTTTGCCAGTGAAAACATCTAGGAGGACTGACGTTTTCTTTATGGGAAAACTTTCAATTACAAAGTCAATTTTTATAATATTTTTATTTTAATGAGACCTTTAGGGATAATCAACAATTAAGTGTATGTAGTTATTAGACAATAATACAACTACAACCAAACACTATCATTGGTAAAACCTTAACTATATTCCTAATGAAAAATTTGCCTTTGGTATCTATATCTATATCTCTATCAGAAATTTCTTGCCAGGGTAAGGTAATTTTCCATGAGACTGTCTTTCTTTCTTTCCTCATTGTGGCAAAATATACATAACATAACATTTACTGTTTTTACCATGATAAGAATAAAATGCAAAGACATTCAGCACGTCCACATTGTTGTGCCATCTTCCCCACCATCCATGTCCGGAAGCTTTTGATCATCCCAACCTGAGAGCCTGTATCCAATAAGCAATAACTCTTCCATGCCTCTCTCCCTGCAGACACTGGCAATCATGATTCTTTTTTCTGTCTCTACGAATTTGACTACTCTAAGTACCTCACATAAGTGGAGCCATATGGTCATTGTCACTTGGTATCTGGCTTAGCACAGTTTCTTTAAGGTTCATCCATGTTGTGGCATATAACAGAATTTCTTTCCTTCTCAAGCCTGAATAATATCGTGTTGTATGTATATACCACATTCTGTTTATCCTTTTGTCTGCCAGTGGACACCTGTATTGTTTCCACCCTTATCTGTATGAGTCGCTCTTTTCCATTTTTTTGCTGTTGTTATTATATACCTAGAAGTAGAATTGCTGGATAACGTGGTAATTCTATACCTAGTTTTTAGAGGGACACCCATACAGTCTTCCACAGCAGCTGCGCCATTTTACATCCCCACCAGTAAGGCACAATGGTTCCCATTTTCCACATCTCTGCCAACACTTGTTATTTTCTGTTTTAAAGTATAATACCCACGAGAAGTGATAGCTCACTGTGGTTTTTATTGCATTTGCTTAATGACTAACGACGTTGAGCATTTTAGGACAATATTTCAATATCTAAAAAATAAACGTCATTGGGATTTTGATAAGGATTGTGTTAAATCTTTAGATTGCTCTGGACAGAGTTGGCATGTTAGTAATATGAAGCCTTCCAATCCATGAATACAGGATGTCTTTCCATTTATTTATGCCTCCCTTAATTTATTTCAGCAACGTTTCACAGTTTTCATTGTACAAGTCTTTCACCTGCTTGATGAAGTTCATTCCTAAATACATTATTCTTTTTAATATAAGTGGAATTATTTCATAGTTTCGTAATGGATTGGTCATTGTCAGTGTAGAGAAGTTTAAGTGCGATTAAAGATGGCAGCGTGAGAGGTGAGACAGAGGCTTCCTCCTAAAACCGCATATAATATGAAAAATAAATAATACAAATACTCTTGAAAGAGCAACAGGAAAGAGGACTGCAACAAACTGCATACACCTGGAGACAAGAGCAGCCCTCACAGAAAAGGGTAACGTACTAAAGCTGTGATCCTGTGGGATCCAAGCCCGTTCCCCACCCCAGCTCACTGGCAGGAAGAAGAGGAATGGAGCATGGTGGGAGTGGAGATCTGGGACTGTGGAATACCTAACTCTGTAGATCTGTTCTGGGAGCACAAACTTACATTTCATGGTGCTTGCATGATACTCTCATAATTAGAAGGTTGGAAAGCTAAGACAGGCAGAATTCCTGGAGAGACTAAGATTCCAGCTGCTTGTGGAAAGCAGGGATCCATATCCAGCTGCTCTGGTACAAAAGAAAGGTGGGCAGTCTGAGAGACTTCCTGACAAAGAAGCCCTTAGCAAGAAGGATGCTAAAGGGGCAAGGGTTTCACAGAGCTTACTGCTCAGGAGAAAGGACAGGGAGACAAAATTGTCTGGGTGCACTCTGCCCAGCAGATTGGGAGCTTTCATGATCTTCAGGTGCTCCAGCTCCTTGGCTGCCTACACAACTCCAAGAACCCCTTCCATGACAGGCAGACTAGTGTGCCTTTCTCCTGCCACCCCCCTGGGCTTGCAAACCGGGAAACCCTATCTAGGCATTAGGCCAGCCAGAGGGAAGATCTATCTACACCAATTAAAAACGCAAAGCACAGAGGTTTATACCTGTGTGCTCGGCCAACTGGTTCAGGCAGTGGAGACAGGCATAGCAGCCGGGAACCAGGAAACAGCTCTTTCCTCCCGTGAGGCACCAATACCACTCCCATACAATCCCCGACATTGCTTCAGGGGCTGAGCAGCTCCAGAGAGTAGAGCTTCTGGGCACCAGAGGGTGCCATACACAAATATGAAACATCAAAGGAACCTGGTCCAGAGTAAAATTATGAATACAACTCCTGAGAAAGATTTAAATGATATCGACCTAATGACTCTCCCTGAAAGAGAGTTCAAAATAAAAATCATTAACATGCTCATGGAGGTATGGAAAGATATTCAAGAACTAAGGAATGAATTACAGTCGGAGATCTAGTCATTGAAGAGCACAATGGACGGTATTAAAAGCAAATTGGATACAGTGGAGGAGACAATAAATGAAACAGAAACTAAAGAAGAGGAATACAAAGAAGCTGAGGCACAGAGAGAAAAAACGATCTCTAAGAATGAAAGAATATTGAGAGAACTGTGTGACCAATCCAAACGGAATAACATTCACATTATAGGGGTACCAGAAGAAGAAGAGAGAGAAAAACGTATAGAAAGTGACTTTGAGGAGGTGATTGCTGAAAATTTCCCCAATCTGGAGAAGGAGATAGTCTCTCAGGCCATGGAGGTGTGAATATATCCCAACACAAGGGACACAAGGAAGACAACATCAAGACATATAGTATTTAAAATGGCAAAGATCAAGGATAAGGACAGACTATTAAAAGCAGCCAGAGAGAGAAATACGATCACATACAAAGGAAAACCCATCAAGCTATCATCAGACTTCTCAGCAGAAACCTTACAGGCCAGAAGGGAGTGGCATGATGTATTTAATGCAATGAAGCAGAAGGGCATTGGAACCAAGATTACTTTATCCAGCAAGATTATCATTTAAATTTGAAGGAAGGATTAAATAATTCCCAGATAAGCAAAAGCTGAGAGAATTTACCTCCCACAAACCATCTCTACAGTGTATTTTGGAAGGACTGCTATAGATGGAAGTGTTCCTATGTTTAATAGCTGTCACCAGAGGTAATAAAACCACAGTAAAGAAAATGGAAGAGCAAATTACTAAGCAAATGCAAAATTAAATTAACTATCCCCAAAATCAATCAAGGGATAGACAAACAGTACAGAATATGATACCTAATATATAAAGAATGGAGGAGGAAGAAAAAGGAGGAGGGAAAAATGAAACAAACAAAAGAAGAACCTTTAGATTGTGTTTGTAATGGCATATTAAGTGAGTTGTTAGACTCTTAGATAGTAGGGAAGTTAACCTTGAACTTTTGGTAACCAGGAATCTGAAGCCTGCAATGCCAATAAGTACGTACCTTTCCATAATCACCCTAAATGTAAATGGACTGAATGCACCAGTCAAAAGACATAGTCACTGAATGGATAAAAAAAACAAGACCCCTCTATATGCTGCCTTCAAGACACTCACTTTAAACCCAAAGACATACACAGACTAAAAGTTAAGGGATGGGGAAAGCCATTTCATGCAACTAATAGAGAAAGCAGGAGTTGGAGTACTTATATCCGACAAAATAGACTTCAAAACAAAGAAAGTCACAAGAGACAAAGAAGGACATTACATAATGATAAACGGGTCAATCCAACAAGGAGACATAACGATGATAAATATCTATGCACACAACACAGGAGCTCCTACATATGTGAAACAAATACTAACAGAATTAAAGGGGGAAATAGAATGCAATGCATTCATTCTACGAAACTTCAACACACCAGTCACCTGAAGGACAGGTCAACCAGACAGAAAATAAGTAAGGAGCCAGAGGCACTGAACAACACATTAGAACAGATGGACCTAACAGACATCTACAGACTTCTACACCCAAAAGCAGAAGAATACGCATTCTTCTCAAGTGCACATAGAACCTTTTAAAAATTAGATCATTTACTAGGTCACAAAAACAACTTCGGTAAATTCAAAAAGATTGAAAATGTACTAACCAGCTACTCAGACCATAAAGGAATGAAACTATAAAAGAATTATGCAAAGAAAATGAAAAATCCCACAAACACATGGAGGCTTAATAACATGCTCCTAAATAATCAATGGATCAATCACTAAATAAAAAGAGAGATGAAGCAATATACAGACACAAATGACAACAACAATTCAACACTGGAAAATCTGTGGGCCACAGCGAAGGCCATGTAAGATGAAAGTATATTGCAATACAGGCCTACCTCAGGAAAGAAGAACATTCTCATATGAGCAGTCTAAACTCACAATTAACGAAAGTAGAAAAAAAGAAAAAATGAGACTCAAAGTCAGTAGAAGGAGAGACATAATAAAGATCACAAAAGAAATAAATGAAATTGAGAAGAATCAAACAATAGAAAAAATCAATGAAACCAAAAGCTGGTTCTTTGAAAAAATTAACAAAAGAGATAAACCCCTAGCCAGACTCATTAAGAGAAAAAGAGAATCTACACACATAAACAGAATCACAAATGAGAAAGGAAAAATAACAACGGACCCCACAGAAATACAAACAATTAGAAGAGAATATTACGAGCATCTATATGCTAACAAGCTGCAAAACCTAAAAGAAATGGACAACTTCTTAGAAAAATACAGCCTTCCAAGACCTACCAAACAGGAAACAGAAAAACTAAACAGACCAATCACCAGCAACGAAATTGAATTGGTAATCAAAAAACTACCCAAGAACAAAACCACCGAACCTGAAGGATTCACCTCTGAATTCTACCAGACATATAGAGAAGAAATAACACCCATTCTCCTTAAAATTTTCCAAAAATTAGAAGAGGAGGGAATACTTCCAAACTCTTTCTATGAAGCCAGCATCACTCTAATACCAAAACCGGGCAAAGACCTCACTAAAAAAGAAAATTACAGACCAATATCCCTGATGAACGTAGATGCAAAAATACTCAACAAAATATTAGCAAACCGAATTCAAAAATACATCAAGAGGATCTTACACCATGACAAACTGGGATTCATCCCAGGGATGCAAGGATGGTGCAACATTCGAAAATCCATCAACATCATCCATCACATCAATAAAAAGAAGAACAAAAAACACATGATCATCTCCATAGATGCTGAAAAAGCATTTGATAAAATTAAGTATCCATTCACGATTAAAACTCTCAACAAAATGGGTATAGACGGCAAGTACCTCAACATCATGAAGGCTATATATGACAAATCCACAGCTAACATGATACTTAATAGTGAGAAGCTGAAAGCTTTTCATCTAAGATCCGGAACAAGACAAGGGTGCCCACTCTCTCCACTGTTATTCAACATAGTACTGGAGGTCCTTGCCATGGCAATCAGACAAAACAAGGACATACAGGGCATCCAGATTGGTAAAGAAGAGTCAAATTGTCACTATTTGCAGATGACATGATACTGTACATAAAAAACCCTAAAGACTCCACTCCAAAACTACTAGAAGTAATATCTGAATTCAGCAAAGCTGCAGGATACAAAATTAACACACAGAAATCTGTTGCTTTCCTACACAGTAACGATGAACTGACAAAAAGAGAAATCAGAAAAACAATTCCATTCACAATTGCATCAAAAAGAATAAAATACCTAGGAATAAACCTAATGAAGGAAGTGAAAGACCTGTACTCTGAAAACTACAAGACACTCCTAGGAGAAATTAAAGAAGACTCTAATGAATGAAAATGCATACCATGCTCTTGGCTAGGAAGAATACATATTGTCAAAATGGCTATACTACCTAAAGCAATCTACAGATTCAGTGCAATCCCTATCAAACTAACAAAAGCTTTCTTCAATGAACTGGAACAAATAATTCTAAAATTCATATGGAACAAGAAAAGACCCCGAATGGCCAAAGCAATCCTGAGAAGGAGGAATAAAACAGGGAAAATTACGCTCTGTGACTTCAAGCTCTACTACAAAGCCACAGTAATCAAGACAATTTGGTACTGGCACAAAAACAGACCCACAGACCAGTGGAACAGAATAGAAAATCCAAACATTAACCCAAACATCTACCGTCAATTAATATTTGATAAAGGAGCCTTGGATATACAATGGGGAGATGACAGCCTCTTCAGCACCTGGTGTTGGAGAGACTGGACAGCTACATGTAAGAGAATGAAACTGGACTACTGTCTAAGCCCATACACAAAAGTTAACTAAAGGTGGATCAAAGACCTGAATGTAAGTCATGAAACCATAAAACTCTTAGAAAAGAACATAGGCAAAAATCTCTTGGACATAAACATGAGCGATTTCTTCATGAATATATCCCCCTGGGCAAGGGAAACAAAAGCAAAAATGAACAAATGGTACTATATCAAGTTGAAAAGCTTCTGTACAGCAAAGAACACTATCAGTAGAACAAGAATATATCCTACTATATGGGAAAATATATTCATAAACGATGTATGTGATAGGGGTTGACAACCAAAATATACAAAGAACTCATGCACCTTAACAAACAAAAAGCAAATAATCCAATTAAGAAATGGGCAGAGGACATGAATAGACACTTCTCTAAAGAAGAAATTCAGATGGCCAAGAGGCACATGAAAAGATGC
Source organism: Phataginus tricuspis (assembly GCA_029783875.1). Lineage (NCBI taxonomy): Eukaryota > Metazoa > Chordata > Mammalia > Pholidota > Manidae > Phataginus > Phataginus tricuspis. Next base: position 56,075,114 of record JAQQAC010016209.1, on the reverse strand, counting down.
TCCACATCGCTAATCATCAGAGAAATGCAGATTAAAACCACAATGAGATATCACAACACACCAGTGAGGATGGCCAACGTCCAAAACACTAACAACAACAAATGTTGTCGAGGATGTGGAGAAAAGGGAACCATCCTACACTGCTGGTGGGAATGCAAATTAGTTCAAGCATTGTGGAAAGCAGTATGGAGGTTCCTCAAAAAACTCAAAATAGAAATACCATTTGACCCAGGAATCCCACCCCTAGGAATTTACCCTAAGAATGCAGCAGTGCAGTTTCAAAAAGACAGATGCACACCTATGTTTATTTCAGCACTATTTACAATAGCCAAGATGTGGAAGCAACCTACGTGTCCATCAATAGATGAATGGATAAAGAAGATGTGGTACATTTACACAATGAAATATTATTCAGCCATAAGAAGAAAACAAATCCTACCATTTGCAACAACATGGGTGGAGCTAGAGGGTATTATGCTCAGTGTAATAAGCCAAACTGAAAAAGACAAGTAGCAAATGATTTCACTCATATGTGGTGTATAAGAACAAAGAAAAAAATACTGAAGGCACAAAACAGCAGCAGACTCATAGAACCCAAGAACAGACTAATAGTTACCAAAGGGAAAGGGACTGGGGAAGAAGGGTGGGAAGGGAGGGATAAGAGTGTAAAAGGGGCATTACAATTAGCAGATGTAAGGTAGGGGGGGCACGAGGAGGGCTGTACAACTCAGAGAAGACAAGTAGTGACTCTCATCTCACTACGCTGATGGACAATGAGTGTAATGGGGTTGGTGGGGGGGACCTGATGAAGGGGGTAGTTTAATCACCATAATATTGCACATGTAATTGTAGGTTAAAGATACCAAAATAAATTGTTAAAAAAAAAACCTACCTAAGAAAATATGCCTGGACCAGATGACTTCACTGATGAATTTTATCAAACATTTAGTGAAGACCTAATATCCATCTTTCTTAAAGTTTCCCAAGGAGTAGAAGAAGAGAGAATACTTCCAAACTCATTCTATGAGGCCAGCATCACTCTAATACCAAAACCGGGCAAAGACACCACAAAAAAAGAAAACTACAGACCGATATCCCAGATGAACATAGATGCAAAAATACTCAACAAAATATTAGCAAACCGAATTCAAAAGTACATCAAAAGGATCATCCATCATGATGAAGTAGGATTTATTCCAGGGATGCAAGGATGGTTCAACATCCGAAAATCCATCAACATCATCGACCACTTCAAAAAAAAGAAAAACAAAAACCACATGATCATCTCTATAGATGCTGAAAAGGCATTTGACAAAATTCAACATCCACTCATGATATAAACCCTCAAGAAAATGGGTATAGAGGGCAAGTACCTCAACATAATAAAGGCTATTCATGACAAACCCACAGCCAACATTATACTTAACAGTGAGAAGCTGAAAGCTTTTCCTTTAAGATCAGGAACAAGACAAGGATGCCCACGCTCCCCACTTCTATTCAACGTACTACTAGAGGTCCTATCCACAGCAATCAGACAACAGAAAGAAATAAAAGGCATCCAGATTGGCAGGGAAGAAGTTAAACTGTCCCTGTTTGCAGATGACATGATATTGTACATAGAAAACCCTAAAGAATCCACTCCATAACTACTAGATCTAATGTCTGAATTCAGCAAAGTTGCGGGATACAAAATTAATGCGCAGAAATCTATGGCATTCCTATACACTAACAATGAACTAGCAGAGAGAGAAATCAGGAACACAATTCCGATCAAAGTTGCATCAAAAAGAATAAAATACCTAGGAGTAAACCTATCCAAGGAAGTGAAAGAACTATACTCTGAAAACTACAAGACACTCATGAGAGAAATTAAAGAAAATACCAATAAATGGAAACACATCCCATGCTCATGGATAGGAAGAATTAATATTGTCAAAATGGTCATCCTGCCTAAAGCAATCTACAGATTCAAAGCAATTACTATCAAAATACCAATAGCATTTTTCAACGAACTAGAGAAAATTGCTCTACAATTCATATGGAACCACAAAAGACTCCGAATAGCCAATTCAATCCTGACAAGGAAGAATAAAGTTGCAGGGATTATGCTCCCCAACTTCAAGCTTTACCACAAAGCCATAGGACTCAAGACAATTTGGTACTGGCACAAGAACAGACCCATAGACCAATGGAACAGACTAGAGAGCCCTGATATAAACCCAATCATATATGGTCAATTAATATATGATAAAGGAGCCATGGACATACAATGGGGAAATGACAGCCTCTTGAACAGCTGGTGTTGGCAAAACTGGACAGCTACATGCAAGAGAATGAAACTGGATTTTGTTTAACCCCATACACAAAAGTAAACTCGAAATTGATCAAGGAACTGAATTTACGTCATGAAACCATAAAACTCTTAGAAGACAACACAGGCAAAAATCTCCTGAGTATAAGCATGAACGACTTCTTCCGGAAAGCATCTCCTCAAGCAAGAGAGACAAAAGCAAAAATGAACTCATGAGACTACATCAAACTGAAAAGTTTCTGTACAGCAAAGGACACCATCAACACAACAAAAAGCCTTCCAACAGTATGGGAGAATGTATTTGTAAAGGACATAACTGGCAAGGGGATAACCTCCAAAATATATAAAGAACTTACACGCCTCTACACCCAAAAAAAAAATAACCCGATTAAAAAATGGGCAGAGGATATGAAGAGACAGTTCTCTAATGAATAAATTCAGATTGCCAAAAGACACATGAAAAGATGCTCCACATCACTAATCATCAGAGAAATGCAAATTAAAACCACAAAGAGATACCACCTCACACCAGTAAGGATGGCCACCAACCAAAAGAGTAAGAACAACAAATGCTGGCGAGGATGTGGAGAAATGGGAATCCTCCTACACTGCTGGTGGGAATGTGAGCTAGGTCAACCATTGTGGAAAGCAATATGGAGGTTCCTCAAAAGACTAAAAGTACAAATACCACTTGACCCGGGAATCCCACTCCTTGGAATTTACCCAAAGAATAAAACTTCTCAGATTCAAAAACACATATGCATCCCTATGTTTATTGCAGCGCTTTTTTTTATAATTTATTTTTGTATCATAAATCTACAATTACATATGCAATATTATGATTAAACTGCCCCCTTCATCAGGTCCCCCCGACCAACACCCTTTCAGTCACTGTCCATCAGGGTACTGAGATGCTATGGAATCACTACCTGTCTTCTCTGAGTTGTAGAGCCCTCCCCATGCCTCGCAAACATTACATCTGCTAGTTGTAATGCCCCTTTTTACCCCTTATCCCTCCCTTCCCACCCATCTTCCCCACTCCCTTCCCCTTTGGTAACTATTAGTCTTTTCTTGGGTTCTGTGAGTCAGCTGCTGTTTTATTCCTTCAGTTTTTTTCTTTGTTCTTATACTCCACATATGAGTGAAATCATTTGATACTTGTCTTTTCCAGCTTGGCTTATTTCACTGAGCATAATACCCTCTAGCTCCATCCATGTTGTTGCAAATGGTAGTATTTGTTTTCTTCTTATGGCTGAATAATATTCCATTGTGTACCACATCTTCTTTATCCATTCATCTACGGATGGAAACTTAGGTTGCTTCCATTTCTCGGCTACTGTAAATAGTGCTGCAATAAACATAAGGGTCCATCTGTATTTTTGAAACTGGGCTGCTGCATTCTTAGGGTAAATTCCTAGGAGTGGGATTCCAGGGTCAAATGCTGAATTTTGTCAAATGATTTTTCAGCATCTATGGAGATGATCATGTGGTTTTTGTTCTTCTTTTTGTTGATGTGGTGGATGATGTTGATGGTTTTTCGAATGTTGTACAATACTTGCATCCCTCAGATGAATCCCACTTGATCATGGTGTATGTTCCTCTTGATGTATTTTTGAATTCGCTTTGCTAATATTTTGTTGAGTATCTCTGCATCTACGTTCATCAGGGATATTGGTCTGTAATTTTCCTTTTGGTGAGGTCTTTGCTTGGTTTTGGTATAGAATGATGCTGGCTTCATAGAATGAGTTTTGAAGTATTCCCTCCTCTTCTTTTTTTGAGCAACTTTAAGGAGAATGTGGGTTATTTCTTCACTATATGTCGGGTAGCATTCAGAGGTGAATCCATCTGGTCTGGGGGTTTTGTTCTTGGGTAGTTTTTGATTACCGATTCAATTTCATTGCTGGTGATTGGTCTGTTTAGGTTCCTGTTTTTTGCTTGGTCAGTCTTGGAAGGTTGTATTTTTCTAAGAAGTCCAATTCTCCTAGGTTTTCCAGCTTGTTAGCATATATATTCTCACAATATTCTCTTATAATTCTTTGTATTTCTGTGGGGCCTGTCATTATTTTTCCTTTCTCATTTCTGATTATGTTTGTGTGTGTAGATTCTGTTTTTCTCTTAATGAGTCTGGCTAGGGGTTTATCTATTTTGTTTATATTTTCAAAGAACGAGCTCTTGGTTTCATTGATTTTTTCTGTTGTTTTATTCTTCTCAATTTTATTTATTTCTTCTCTGATCTTTATTATATCCCTCCTTCTGGTGACTTTGGGCCTCATTTGTTCTTCTTTTTCCAATTTCAATAATTGTGTCTTTAGACTGTTCATTTGGGAATGTTCTTCCTTCTTTAAATACTCCTGGACTACAATATACTTTCCTCTTAGGACTGCCTTTGCTACGTCCCACACAAGTTGTGGCTTTGTGTTGTTGTCATTAGTCTCCATATATTCTTTGATTTCTGTTTTGATTTGGTCGTTAACCCATTGATTCACTAGGAGAATGTTGTTAAGTCTCCATGTATTTGTGAGCCTTTTTGATTTCTTTCTAAAATTTATTTCTAGTTTTATACCGTTGTGATCTGAGAAGTTGGTTGGTACAGTTTCAGTATTTTTGAATTTATTGAGGTACATTTTGTGGCCTTGTATGTGGTCTATTCTGGAAAATGTTCTATGTGCACTTGAGAAGAATGTGTATCTTGTTGCTTTTGGGTGTAGAGTTCTGTAGATGTCTGTTATGTCCATCTGCTCTAGTGTGTTGTTCAGTGCTTCTGTGTGTTTACTTATTTTCTGTCTGATTGATCTGTCCTTTGGAGTGAGTGGTGTGTTGATGTCTCCTAAAATGAATACACTGCTTTCTATTTCCTCCTTTAATTCTGTTAGTATTTGTTTCACATATGCTGGCGCACCTGCGTTGGGTGCATATGTATTTATAATGGTTATATCTTCTTGTTTGTCTGACCCCTTTATCATTATGTAATGTCCTTCTTTATCTCTTGCTACTTTCTTCATTTTGAAGTCTATTTTGTCTGATACAAGTACTGCAACACCTGCTTTTTTTCCTTGTTTGCCTGAAATATCTTTTCCGTACCTTCACTTTTAGTCTGTGTATATCTTTGGGTTTTAGGTGCGTCTCTTGTAAGCAGCATATAGATGGGTCTTGCTTTTTTATCCATTCTATTACTCTGTGTCTTCTGATTGGTGCATTCAGTCCATTTACATTTAGGGTGATTATCGATAGATATGTACTTATTGCCATTGCTGGCTTTAGATTTGTGGTTACCAAAGGTTCAAGGGTTGCTTCTTTACTATCTAACAATCTATCTTAACTTTCTTGTTAAGTTATTGTAAACACGGTCTGATGATTCTTTTTTTCTCTCCCTTCTTATTCTTCCTCCTCCCTTCTTTATATACTAGGTGTTTTATTCTTTGCCTTTAGTTAGTATTTGGATGGTCTGCTTTCTTTGCTATGATTTTATTTTCTCTGGTGACATTTTTTAGCCTTAGGAATGCTTCCTTCTAGAGAAGTCCATTTAAGATATCCCGTAGAGGTGGTTTATGAGAGGCAAACTCAACTTTCGCTTCTCTTGAAATTTTTTAATCCCTCCATCATATTTAAATGATAATCACTCTGGATACAATATTCTTGGTTTGAGGCCCTTCTGTTTCATTACATTAAATATATCATGCCATTCTCTTCTGGCCTGTAGGGTTTCTGTTGAGAAGTCTGATGATAGTCTGATGGGTTTTCCTTTGTAGGTGATATTTTTACTCTCTCCAGCTGCCTTTAATACTCTGTCTTTATCTTTGATTTTTGCCACTTTAATTATTATGTGTCTTGGTGTTGTCTTCCTTGGGTCCCTTGTGTTGGGAGATCTGTGGCCTTCCGTGGACTGTGAGACAATATCCTTCCCCGACATGGGGAAGTTTTCAGCAATTATTTCTTCAAAGACACTTTCTAACCCTTTTTATCTCTCTTCTTCCTCTGGTAGTCTTATAATGCGAATATTGTTCCATTTGGATTGGTCACACAGTTCTCTTAATATTCTTTCATTCCTAGAGATCCTTTTATCTTTCTCTGCTTCAGCTTCTCTGCATTCCTGTTCTCTGTTTCTATTCCATTAACAGTCTCTTGCATCTCATCCAGTCTGCTGCTAAGCCCGTCGACCACTTGTCTCAATTCTTCATTGTCTTTCCTCACTTCCCTCACTTCCTTCCTCAGCTCTTGTATATTTCTCTGTAGATCCATCAGTATGGTTATGACTTTTGTTCTGAATTCATTTCCAGGAAGGTTGTGCATTTCCATCCCTTCACATTCCCTCTCTGTTGTTGTCTGGGTCTGGGTGAGTTTTGTTTGTACCATATTCCTCTGTCTTTTCATGGTGATAGAAGTGGTCGCTGGTAGGTGCCATGTATGTCAGCTGGGCTCTTTATGACTTTTAAAAAGAAAAAAAGAAAAGAAAAAAGAAAGAAAAAAAATGCGCACTGGGAGTAGATTCTGTGAGGATGCTGTAGGTGGCGCTGTTGCTCCACTATTCGGCAGCTGCAGCTGTGCCGCTCTGCAGGGCCCTTTGCAGCTCTGGCTGGGGTGGGAATGGATGGGAGGCTGTTGATCTCTGTGCAAAGTCTGAGTGTAGCTACTCTTTCCCAGTTTCCAGCCAAGGGGTCCAAAATTCCCCAGGATGCCCAGCCTGCTGGCCTGAGTGTGCTGAGATGATCCTGGGCCCTTGTCTCTTTAAGACCACTAAAAAAGAGCGCACACTTTTCTCCTGTCCAGGAGCTGCCTGAGAGGACCTGGTGCATTCCCAAGCTCAGATCCTGCACTCTCTGTCTCTCCAATCTCTGGTACACTGCACGATATGTGTCAATGCTCCTGGCGTAGATCATCACGGCTGGTTATTTCGTAGGCTTGTACTTCCACTCCCTCCTGGCTCTGAATCATCTCCTCCCGCCAGTGCACTGGGGTAGGGGAGTGCTCCCATCCCGCCAGGTCGTGGCTCCATATCTTACCTGCCTCGCAGGATGCCGAGTTCTCTCAAGTGTAGCTTCAGGCTGTGTGCTGTCCTGTACCTTCTGGTCTCTTTTCCACGAATAGTTGTATTTTTGTATTTTCATAAATACATATGGTTTTGGGAGGACATTTCTGCCGCCCTGCTCATGCCGCCGTCTTCCCGGAACTCCCTATTGCAGTGCTTTTGACAATAGCCAAGATATGGAAGCAACCTAAGTGTCCATCAGTAGATGAATGGATAAAGAAGAGGTGGTACATATACACAATAGAATACTATTCAGCCATAAGAAGGAAACAAATCCTGCCATTTGCAACAGCATGGATGGAGCTGGAGGATGTTATGCTCAGTGAAATAAGCCAGGCGGAGAAACACAAGTGCCAAATGATTTCCCTCATTTGTGAAGTATAACAACGAAGCAAAACTGAAGGAACAACATAGTAGCAGACTCAGAGACTCCAATAAGGAACTAGTGGTTACCAAAGGGAGGGGTGTGAGAGGGCAGGCGGGGAGGGTGGAATAAGGGGATTGTGGGGTATTATGTTTAGTACACATGGTGTGGGGAATCACGGGGAAAACAGTGAAGCACAGAGAAGGCAAACAGTGAATCTGTGTCATCTTGCTACACTGATGGACAGTGACTGAATTGGGGTATGAGTGGGGACTTGATAATATGGGTAAATGTAGTAACCACATTGTTTTTTCATGTGAAACCTTCATAAGAGTGTATATCAATAATACCTCAATAAAAAAGTGGCCATCCTGCCTAAAGCAAAAAAAATAAAATAAAATAATAAAATAAAAATAAATAAATAAAATAAAATAAAAAGAAGTTTAAGTGCTTTTTGTATGTTCATTTGTATGCAGCAAGCTTTCTGAGTTAGTGTATTCTAATAGTTTTGCTTTTGGAGTCTTTAGGGTTTTCTCTATATAAGATCATGTCACCTGTCCTGTGAGCAGATAATTTTACTTCTTCCTTTGCAATTTGGACACCCATTGTTCCTTTTGCTTGCCTAACTGTTCTAGTTAAGGCTTCCAAGTACTGCGTTGAATAGAAATAATGAAAGAAGTCATTCTAATCTTATTTCTGATCCATGAGGAAAAGTTTTCATCATTCCACCACTGAATATGGTATTAGGTGTGCAATTTTCATCTATGGCTTTTATCACATTGAGGAAGTTTTTTTCTATTCCTACTTTGTTGATGGTTTTTATCATGAGTGGGTGTGAATTTTGTCAAATGCTTTTTCTGCACAAATTGAGACAATGTGGGTATTTTTTCCCTTCATCTGTTAATGTGATGTGTCACACTGATTGGTTTCCTATGTTAACCTATCCTTGCATTCCAAGAGTAAATCCCATGTAGTCATAGTGTATAAACCTTTTAAAGTGATGCTAATCTTGTTTTCATAGTAATTTTTTGAGGATTTTTGCATTAATATCCATGAAGGATGTTAGTTGTAGTTTTTTTTCTTTTGTGTGTGTGTGTGTGTGTGTGTGTGTGTGTGTGTGTGTAATGGCTTTCTCTGGCATTGGTATCATGGTAATAATGGTTGCATGGATGAATTGAGAAGCCAATTCTCTGGAGGGGTTTGGAAAGAATTGACACTGATTCTTCTTTAAATTTTTGTTAGAATTTGCCAGTAAAGCCATCTGCTCCTGGGATTTTCTTTTGGGGAGGTTTTTGATTACTGAATCTGCTTACTAGTTATGGTCTAGTTATATTGTATAGTTACAGTTTTATTCACACATTCTCATTCTTCACGATTCATTCTTTATAGGTAATATATTTCTAGATTTTTGTCCATTTCATGTTCACTATCCAATGAGTTGGTAAACAATTGTTTGTGGTACTCTTTTTAATCCCTCTTATTTTGTAACATCAGTAGTATTGTCTCCCTTGTCTTTTCTGAGTTGAGTGCCCCCAACACCCATTTTTTAAGTAAATCTAGCTGGAAGTTTTTTCACTTCCGTAACTCCTCAAGGAATCAACACTTTGTTTCATTGGTTTGCCTCTATTGTATATCTATTCTCTATTTTATTTATGTCTGAATGGTCATTATTTTTCCTTCCTTATGATAGTTCTGGGCTTGCTTTATTCTTCTCTTTCTAGTTGCTTGTGCTGTAATGTTAGTTGGCTCATTTCAGATCGTTCTTCATTTTTAATGGAAGTGTTTACAGTGACAAATTGCCCTCTTAGGACTGTTTTTGCTGCATCCCTTGGTATTAGGCATGTGCTTTCATTTTCATTTTCTCAAGATATTGCCTAATTTCCCATGAGATTTCTTCTTGGACCCATTGCTTGTTTAAGTGTATCATGTTTAAATTCCACATATTTGTGCATTTTCCAGGTTTCCCTCTCTTCCTTCTGCTATCGATTTCTAGTTTCACTCTACTGGGATTGGCAAACATACTTTGCATGGTTTCCACCTCCCCAAAATTTTTACAACTTGTTTTGTGGACCAACGTATGGTTTATCCTGGAAGATATTCCAGGTGCACTAGAGAAAATGTTTACTTTTGTTTTGGGATGGAATTCTCTCTGTATGTTTGTAAGGTTCAGCTGTTCTATAGGGTTGTTCAAGTCCTGTATCTCCTTATTGATCTTCTGGTTGGTTGTTCTATTCATCACTGAAAGTGGAGTATTGAAATCGCCTTCAATTATTATAAAGCTGACTATGTCTCTCTTCAATTCTGTCAATGTTTCCTTCATGTCTTTTTGATCTCTGATATTTGGTGCAAATATGTTTATAATTATTATATCTTCCTGGTTCATTGACTCGTTTATCATTATATAGTCCCACTTTTAAAAGAAATCAGTCTCTTTTAACAGTTTTCACTTAAATTCCATTTTTTTGTGGTATTATTATAGCCACACTAGCTCTCTTTTACTTATTATTTGCTTGGAAAATAATTTTCCACATTTCTCACACTCTGTATGTCCTTAGATCTTAACTGAGTTGCTACTAAATAGCATATAGTTGAATCGTTTCTTCAAAATATCCATTCTTCCAATCTGTGTCCTTTGATTGGGCAGTTTATGCACTTACCTTTAGAGTAATTACTGGTAGGCAAACACTTTTTCGATTTTATTATTTGTTTTCTGTATTTCTGATAGTTTGTTATCCCCTCATTTCCTCCATTACTGACTTCCTTGTATCTAGCGGTTTTTTGTAGTTTCACATTTACATTCCTCCCTTGTTTTTCTGTGCATATACTTGATAGATATTTTCTCTGTGGTTACTGCGGGGATGGCGCATAACATACTAAAGTGTGACAATCTATCTCAAATTTATACCAACTTAACTTCAATTGCATACACAAACTCCAGTCCTTTACAGTTTTGCCTCCTTTTTTATGTTATTGATTTCACAAAATAGATATTTGTATATTGTGAACACATTAACATAGATTAATCATCATATTTTATGCACTTGCTCTTTATATCCTGCAGAAAATATAAATGAAGTTATGAACAAAAATTACAAAAACAGGTTTTTGTTTGCCCAGATAGTCACCTTCACTGGAGAACTTGATATTATCATGTGGCTTCAAATTACTGTCTAGAGTCCTTTAGTTTTCATTTGAGGGACTCTTCCTAGCATATCTTGGATGGCAGGCCTAGTGGTAATGAACTCCATCAGTTTTCATTTGTCTCAAAATGTGTTAATTTCCCTATAATTTTGAAGCTAGTATTGCTGGATACAGCATTCTTGGTTGACAGTATTTTTCTTTCAGCACTTCAATACATCATCTCACTACCTTCTTCACCACAAGGTTTCTGCTGAGAAATTGGCTAATTTCTGTTTGCGCTTACAAATTTTCTCTTGGTGTTTTTAAGATTCTATCAGTGTCCCTGGATTTTGACAGGTTGATTACAGTGTGTCTTGGGTTGGTCTCTGTGTTTATCTTTCTTGGAGTTCTTCAGTATCTTGGATTTGTATATTTATGTCTTTCTTCAAATTTGGGAAGTTTTCAGCCATTGCCCTTTCAAATAATGTCTCTGTGTGTGCACACGCACGTGTATGCATGCACACACACACATACACACAGACACCCTTACCCTTCTAGGACAAGGCTTCCCCATCCCGATTGAGATGATTTCAGTAGTTTCATCACCACACAGTGGTAAGGGAGCAACCTCAAACCATGCACTAAAGGGAAAGTGTTCCAGCACATAAAAAAATGAAATGAATGGGATGGAAATGATTATAAGGCATATCAAAATTTGCGGGATGAAGCTAAAGCATCGCTGAAAGGTAAATTCATATCATTAGGGCTTACATTAAGTAAAAACAAAAAGTATCAAATCAATCTGTTATTAACCTCAGGAAACTAGAAGAAGAGCAAACTAAACCCAAAGCAGGCAGAACCCAAAGGAAGGGAATACTAAATATAAGTCCAGTCATCAATGACATCAAAGACAGGACACAATACAGAAGATCAATGAAACAAACATCTGGCTCTTAGAAAAGATCTGTAAAACTTACAAACAAAAGTCTCTCTAGTGAGACTGACAAAGTAAACCTGCAATGGCTCACTGCATTTGCACATATTTACAGAGTGACTTTAATAATTCATGGTGCACTTCCTACAGTCTACTTTCGAAGCCTATGTTCTCAGTATGTCTCGCACAGTGGAAAGAGGAATAAGAGAAACATCATATTCTTGATTTAAATTAACAATGAAATTTGATTTCCAGCATAACAGCTAGATCACTGTCCTTCATGGCAGAATCAATTTTTGGTAATATCTTTCATAATTAGCTAAAATTCTTTCCTAAGTGATAGAAATGATTCTACAATATCTGTGCCACAAGTTCAATCTTTAAGATACAATTATGTCTCTGCAAATTGGAAAGTCCTTGGAGATAAAATGTACCCAAAGTAGTATTTGTCCAGGGTCTCGTGTCTCATGATTCACGTAATGGTAAAAATAAGGCATTTTAAATTTTTTTCAGATTTTGAATCAATTACTCTCTTTATATGTTGGAAAAGTCTTGTATTCTATAGACTTAGCTGAAGATCTTCAGCTTTATGTAAATTGTTACATAAGATGTCACAATCCTCTCACACACATTCTGTATCTGAAATAACAATGTTTTTCTTTTCATTTTTTACCACGTCTTCACCTGAAATGTTTCTGTGTGTATGTGCATGCACACAAGATCCAAGCCATTTTCTAGCTGGCCAAATTTATAACTCAGGTCGTCCTAATAATTGTTAAAATATTTTATTCTGTTGGTGTTGACAGTTCATTCTAAAATCGGGCAACAGATTTTCTCATTCTGTTTGGACTGTCACAGGAAGTTCTTACCAAAGTCATCTTCCATCTGTTTACATATCTCCTAAAATTGTCCTTATATTTCTTTGAGCACAAGAAATAAGCAGCTTCTCATATTTCTCTGCTGCTGAGAACACAACAGCAGCAGCAATAGCAAGGTGGGGCGTGGGAGGCTGGGATGCTCGCCTTTACAGCAGAACACCCAAAAGCGGACGTAGACCTGAACGATAGAAATAGAAAACCACCATTTTCCAACCACCAAAGTCATAATCAAATCACACGAGAACGCTGAATGAAAACTCAGGCCAAGAGGTGAAAATATTTTGGAGAATGGAATACCTACATGGTATCAAACTTTCACACCACGGACAGCTTATAAATCACAGAGGGACAAAGGTGCCTTTACACTGGAGTGATCTGTCCAACAACTTAAATAGGTGACCAACCCGAGTAATGCCCATAGAGCACTGTCAGCTTGACAAACTGACCTTAGGAGTCTCCAGATACGATGTAATGTGAACTACTCACCACCTACTTAATATTCTTGCCCGAAAGGTTAAACATAAATCTAAGCAAGGAAAATATCAGGCCAACCCACACAGTGGACACCACAAGCAAACAGGCCTAGGCTCTTGGAAAATGTCCTTGTCATGGAAGATTTAAGTTGAGTGGCTGTTTGGGACAAGAGGATACTAAAGATTTATGAGAAATGGATGCAGTGTATGATGCTTATTTGAATTACTGGTCCTCAAAAGCACATTATTGGGACAACTGGGGAAATCTGAATAGAGACTGTATATGGACTTAGATAATATGGTGTCACTGTCATATTTCTACAATGTATGTTAGTACTGAGGTCAGACAGCAGACTATCCCAGTTCTCAGGACATAGGCTCTGAAGTAATAGGATGAGGTGGTTGGAACTGTTAAGTGGTTAGGGAAAAAGAACAAAAAGGAGAGGTAAAGCGATGGGATAACACCAATCCAGGTAAAAGAATGTGGTGAAAATTACTCTAGGGAAACTTCACTGACGTGCAGTAGAGAGGCCAGCAGGGGGAGCCCTCAAGCCCTACAATTTCTCCTCAATTGCAGACCCAGGCAGAAGAGAGGGACCTTGCAAGTGCATACTGCTTTAGGTAACACTTTTCTGCCCCAGCAGGGGGAAGGAAAGCTTTCCTCCTCCCTCGGCTACAGCCCAGCCAGTGGGAGATGGGTCACAACTCAGCCAACGCAAAGCCACTATACTTGGCACTCTCAGCTCACTCCAATGGACTTTTTGTTTACAACAGCCCCTCCCCATTCTGCCCTTTCCTCTGTAAAAGAGCAGTTCTTCTCCTTTGTTCTCTGGACTTGCCTATGGTTTTGCCATAGCTCGCTTGCCCTGAATTGCAATTCCCTGCTATTTCTGAAGAAACCCATTTTGGCTGGTAAAATAACTGACAGTTTTATTTTTAAGATCAGCAATGTTCACTTTTCAAATTTGTGCACTTTCAAAGGAAAAAGTTGAGGAAAATGGATTGTTCATATTCTAGAGGTAGGCACTGAAATATTTAGCAATAAAATAAGATGATTCCTGGCATTTTCTTGAAAACAGTCTGAGAGCGGGGTAGGAGTGAAGATATATATGAAATGAGTTTGGCTATGAGTTGATAATGGTTGCAGTTGGGTGATGGATAACTGGAGATGCTTCACTATTCTGTCTTGTAGAGCGGTTCTCAAAGTGTTTGGCTCCCCCACCAGCAGTATCTGCATCACCAGAGAACTTGTCAGAAAAGCGAACTCTGGGTCCTAGCCCATATTTTTAAATCTGAGGCTATAGATGTGGAGCTCAGCAGTCTGTGTTTTAACAAGCACTTTAGGTGATTCTGATGCAAGCTAATGTTCCAAGATGACAGCTATACTGTAGTGAACCTAGAGTTTGTAAGTTTTCAAAGAAATTCGATTTGTATTTTGTTTGAAATTATCCACAGTGCAATTTAGAAACAAATAATAAAGAAAGACACCCCAGCAGTTTAGCAGTCAAGTTTTAATAATGAAGTCTCAAGACAGATAATCCTAATCTTATACAAACAATGCCAGAGCACAGAAGAGAGGGAGTGTCCCCCAACTCAGTCCAGTCTATGAGACTAGAAAACCTTGACCCTGGAATCAGCGAAGATAGTATGAGAAAGAGCAACATCAAGTCAATCTCTCTCATGAACAGAAGATGCAAAACCCCTGAGCAAAACTTTAGCAAACTGAACCCACCGGCATACACAAAGGATGATACACCGTAACTCGGTGACATTTATCCTAGGAGAGCAAAGCTGCGTTCATAGTAGAGAAACTATAGGTGGAAGGGGGCATGAGAGAGGTTTGCATGTTGCTACTATGTTCTGTCGCTTGCTCTAGGTGCTAACTGAATCTGTATGTTTAATTTTTAAAAACTCATTAAGGTACACACTTACAACTTTTGTCATTTTTTAGTATAAGATCAACTTCTCTAACGGTTTTGGGAAACCTTACTGCATCAAGAGATGAAGTGAATAGACTCCTGCTCATTTTAATGGAGGCAGGAGAGTACAATTCAATATCTACTCATGACTTTTAAGACAAACTTGTGAAACTAGGAATATAAGGGAAGTTTCTTCATCTGAGAAGGGGGAAAAAAGAGAGAGAAAGAAAAAGAAACAGAGAAAGAAAGGAAGGAAGGAAGGAAGGAAGGAAGGAAGGAAGGAAGGAAGGAAGGATGGAAGGAGGAAGGGAGAAAGAGAGAGGGAGGGAAGGAAGGAAGGAAGAGAAAAGAAGGTAGTGAAACACAGCAAACTCATTTTAATATGGAAGTGTTAGCAGCATTCTACTTACCATTAGAAAGAACCCAAAGATGCTCAGGTTTGCCATCTCTATTCGATCTTGTCGTGAGTGTCCTCACCATCTCAGTAAGAATCCTGTAAGTTGATTATCATAGTTCTGTTACTCACAGATTCACAGAAAACGGCAGAATGCATATAGACAAATTATTAGATACCACAGAGTTTGGCATAGAGGCTGATTTTAAGATCAACATTACTTTTTAAAAGCCCAATGGATTTCTAGAAATTAGATACAAATAGAAAATGTGATTTTAAACACATATCAAGTTCAAGAGCAACATCGCTCTTGATTATCTTGGGATAAAGCCAATAAAAGAAGTACAGGATCTGAATACATGAAAGATACAGCTAAATACTAAACTGAGAGATTTAAATGTTAAGGAAGACCCACATGAATAGAGAGACATCCCATGTCGGTGACTAGAAGGCTGGACATCATATAGTAGGTTCTCCCCTAACTGATTCCACAGATTCGATGAAAACGCTATCCAACTGTGTTCCAAATGAGTTTTCAGGGAGCAGGGCATGCTGGTCCTAACGCTTATATGTAAGGGCAAAAGGCAAAGAACAGCGAAGATACGCCTGACGATGATGAATAAGACGTGGGGACTTGCCCTGCCACAGACCAAGATGTCTTACCAAGAGATAAAAATTAAGCCACTGTAGTGCTGATACAGGAATAGACAGATTTATGTGTGGGACTGCACAGGGAGCTCAGAAACAGAGAAGGATATAAAAAAGACCGTAACAAAAATGAAATTGAAATGAGAAAACAAATTGAAAAGTCAAGGAAACCTAAACCTACATTTTTTGGAAACATAAACCAAATTTTATAGAACTTTAGACAGAGATACTAAAAAAGAAAGAAGACACAACTTTCCAATATCAGAAATTAAAGAGGGTATATCATTACAGATACTGCACACATAAGGAAGAAAATAGGAAATAAAAACACATTTATTCACATAAATTGAAGAACTTAGATGAAGTTGAATAATACCTCAAAATCAGAAACTATGAAACTCACCCCAGACTTGGGATGCTGCGCGTGGGGGAGGCCCATCGCAGGGACTGGGAGCCCTCCGGGCCCTGCACTCCAGGGAGACACACCCGACAGACACCCCCTTGGGGTGTTCCTGTGCCCTCGGCTTGTTGGGCAGGACTAGCCCGGGGAGTTGCCCCTTGCAAGGAGGACGGGCCACCTGCCTCCCTCGCCCTCTCCTGGTGCGTGCCCCAGGCGGTGGGAGGGTCAGCGGGGCTGTCTCCAGAAAGCCATCACTCTTTTCTCCACCCCTCGCTGGATCAGAGATCAGGACGGAAAGGGTGCTGTGAGCCCCTTTTGGAAATGGGCGAAAAGTCAGGCTTTCGTCCTGACTGCTTCCTGAACGTGGCGTGTCTTTGTGGCTCCCTTGTATGACCACGCTCGTCTGCGAAAATGCTTTTGGACGAGGGAGCCTGGGGGACAAGAGGGGTGATGGGAGCATTGTCAACTTTGAGTACTGAACGTGACGCCCTGATTTTGTCACCATGGAGGAAACAGAGACCTGGACACCTGGGCAGCCATGGGGTGCAGGGAGGGCTTGGCGACCTCGGTTTTCCAGACCTGCTCCTGGTGACTTTGCCCTCGTCCTGGGGGAGAGCTCGCCCTGCCATGCCGCCTTTGCAGGCTGCCCCACGTGCTGCTGCGAATCCGCATGGACTGCTGGGCCCGGGAGCACACCGACTCAGACCAGGTCAGGGCCCACCCAGCAGGGTGTCAGGGGGGTTCCACTCCATTCTGACAAGATCTGCCCTGAGACAGCATCAGACCCCACAGGTCAAAGGATCGGGTTCACTGCCTGCTCCCGCCCCCTGCAGAGGCCAGTCGTGAGCCCACTGTCCTCCTGACCCACCAGCTATGATCAGATTCTCCCAGGCGCCTTCGTCGGTTTCGACTGATGTGCTAGATGGGCTGGCACAACTTCGAGGAACAGGTTCCTGTTGGGGAGGAAACATTTTCCTCTGCCCTTCAAGGTTCTTCTAAGCGGGTCTAAGAATGGAATCAACCTGAGACAGATGAAGACTGATGAACCGGAGAAGGTCAAACTGAATTACGTAGTAGGATTAATCCCCGATAGTGGATTCCAAAGACAGTGGGGCACAGGAGGCCTGGCTGTCACCCCGAGCTAAGGACAAGGTGGTGGGGCCTAGCCCTTCAAAGGGAAGGAAGGCAATTCACTGGAAGATGAGAAAGAGTAAAGGTCTGATAAGCAAGTGCTCATGGGGCCACACAGCAACAAGGGGACCTGCATACAGAGGAATTTCAGCAGACTTTGCTAGGTTCCTCCCTGTCTACCACCCCAGTGCTTCTTGTAATGTAGTCTTCTAGAGCAATAGCTCTCTTGCAGGGGCAGGTCCTCTAGCTAAACTCTTTTCAGGCATTCAGGGGGAAGGTCAAAGGTTCTTTCTGAATATTCTGGGCCTTCCTGTTTTTAGCTCCTAAATAATCTGCATGCCAAAGTGGCACGTTTCAGAGCACCTGCACCTGGCCCCCACAATACGCACTGAAGGCTTTTGAAAAGATTATGACTTGTTTCAAATAAATGGCTGTATTTTTGACAGAAACATCTGGAAGTGCCCTAATTAGTGAAGGTGCTAACAGTTCCTCCATATCATGGACATTAGCTGATACCTGTTCTTTAGTGTGGACATGTATGCAGTAACAGTACGAGCATATAAATTCCATATGCAATATGAGAACCCTATAACATGTGAACTTAGTGTAAAACTGGGATTACTTTTAGGTGGGAGGTCAATATAATTTGGATGTCAGCCATGTCTTACAGAAGCAAAAGTTGCAAAGCATTTAAGTAGAGAATTATAATTGAGTTATTACTTATGTTTGTTTCTTGCTCAGTATTGTTACTTAAAAGGGTTGTGTGTTTTACATTGAAAGGGGTGATTCTAAAATCTCCAGGTCTACTGTTCCCTATGGTGGCTTTCCTAACTGATTTCTATAATGTACTCTGCATGTCATTACACTGATATTCAAATGCTCGTTCCGGGCAAGGTGCTGCAATCCTGCAGGGATGAGGCAGGTGAGTCATGACCTTACTGAGACTCTTGACCTCTCTATGCATGGATGTATAAGGCAGGGAGAGAAGTAAAGGTGTTTATCCTCAATTTACTGCAATACAACCACATTCTCTCAGTCATCTGTAAAAGGAAACAATAAAGAATGAAACAGGAAGAGGGGAAAGAAACGTGAATATTGCACCTCTCCTGTGAAGCCTTCGCTGCTTCCTCTAAGTGGAAGTGACCTGTCCATAGTTACAGCCCTCAATTCTGGACCATTTCCTCTAATTTATGGGCATATTCTTTCTCAACTAAAAATAAAGAAAATCACCCACAATACCAAGTTATTTTCTATTGCTACTTTTAAATATATCTGGAAAGAATCTGTAACGTTTGTTCTTCGTAAATGTTTCCCCAAAGAAGATTTAGCTGAATGCTGGGTAAAGACCGACAAAAAAGGTGAGGACCATAACCTGCTCGAGCTTCATTTTCTGTGATTATTTATGCTCTTTTTTCTTCACCTTTGCCTTCCCTGTAATCAGCCTCATCCTGTAGTGTGCCAGAAAGATGCTGATTACATACAAGTCACAGGATAATTTACCCTTTTGACCTTCCTTGAGCTCTTATAAATCTCTCCACTGCCAGGAGGCTGGGGTTTTGTTCTGCCCTCCGCAACAAAGGGCTGTTGCTTTATAAGCTGCCTCTCACAGCAGCAGAAAGGAAACAGTGAAAACTGTGTGCAAGTCTGGCTGGGGGAGGGGTGGCTATGACCTTGGCCTCTCTGAGAATATGAGGAAGAGGAATATTTCCCGTTTCCCCAGTGTTCACAGCCCAAATATGCAGAGGCCATGCTGGTGACAAATTGGAATGCAGTTACCAGTTGTGAGTATAAAATGAGGAGGTTGGACCTTGATCTCAAAGGCCCCTTGTGGCTCTCACGTTCCGGGATTCTAAATATATCTCACGCGATAACTTGAAGAGAAGATTGACATGGCAATGAATTAGGCTTATGTGTGAGAAGCACCCTGGTGGGTACGGCCATTCACAAATCACAGCGATAGCCTCTCCTGAACCGAGATGTCCAACAGAGAAGGTTCTGTCTAAATTGTGTTAAATAAACAGAGACAGCCTGCCTACCATACTAACTTAAGCAGGAGGCTCTGTCCTCCAGTAGAAGGTAAGCAGATAGATAGGGAAATAATTCCAGCATTTGGTTTCTTAAAGGTTTTCTGAAGTTTGTCAGTATTATTTGGTGAACTGATAGATCTGCTTTGCTCTGAGATTCTCCTTAGGATATTGGTAGGTGGAATTCTTTCCCTTTGTTTTCTATACTTAGTTAGCATGATCCTAAATGTTCCCATTATTTTTTCATTTCCTTTTCTGTACTGATTTTAATGCACAAAGGGGAATCCCCTTACAACAATTTGATCCATCATCGTCAAGACTTGACTGTGAAGAAAATACGTTGAGTAACACGGTGTGTTTTATTCCTTTGTTTGATCCAACATGGATGTAGACACATCCTACTACAAATAATAGCAACAATGATGTAGCACTTGATTTGTGCCACACAACACTCAAACTGCTCTGCGTGTATTAATTCATGTTATGTTCCCAACCATGCTATGACTGAGTGTAAGTGTGTGTGTGTGTATGTGCGTTGTGTGTGTGTATGCATGGTTGTGGGTGCTTTCCCCCTGTGCTGGTTTGTATCTGGGGCAGTTCAGAGTGTCCTGTGTTTTATTTTTCATTTGGGGTTCTGAGAAAAGAAAAAAGTTCCCTTCATTAGTTTCTCTCCTGTCTTACCATGGTACTTGGCCCTGGCCTGGCAGCCTTTTTGCAGCACCAACAGTCCAGGCAGCCACACCCAGGCAGCAGGAGCAGCAGCAAGAATAATGTGCTGCTCAGAGAACCAGTTCGTGCCACGTGCAAGATCCAGGGGG
>JAQQAC010016209.1:56025611-56054174 GCA_029783875.1 Phataginus tricuspis | reverse complement strand
TTTATAAAAGGGCTTTTCCTCTGCAACATGATAGGGTAGAAAAGGGTCATGGAGTCAGAAGGCATATGTTTAAATCTTTGTTCTGCCACTTCCTCTGTGATCTTGAACAAGTTCATCTCCTTGAGTCTCAGTTTCCTCAAATGAGAAACAGAATTAATCATAGCACCTACCTCACAGTGACGTAAGGGTTTGAATGCACTCCATATTTGTGAAAATGCCTACTACAGTGTTTGGCACCCAATAGATAATTCATACAATTTTAAAACTCTCCCAGTACAAGGAATGAGAAAGTATTCGACATCACACAGTATGGCTTGACCTACTCATGAGTGGTCTAAGCCATGAGCTCCAGTTTAATGTATTGTGGTGGTTCCTAGAGCCCCTTCCTTTCCAGCCAGGCTCTTTAACCTGCACCTGCTGTGTCCTGCTAAGCCTTAGTGTTCTGCATGAGCATTACCCTTTCTGCACACCTTGTGACCACCATTAGAAGACATGCACTTGAAGCAGTGGTCAGTGTGTCAGAGGCCCGTTGCAATCACCTAGGTTCCACAGACGACCAGGCCCCACTGCAGAGATTCTTATTCAACTTGTCTAGGGTGAGTCCCTAGACATTTTGGGCATTTGAATTTTTAAGAGATTCCCAAGTCATTCTGGTGCTGTGCCAAAGTCAAGAATTGCTGCTTTACAGGGTTACCCTTGCTTTCCCCTGCTGTCCCACCTGTGCTGCTAAGAGGGAAAATGGGTTGCCTGAGCCAAGCACAGCCTCCTGCTTATTTCTTCTCACCCTCAGACTTTGCACAGTGTCTGGCACATGGTAAGTGCTCAATAAATATCTCTTGAAAAAATGGATGAGTCAATGAATTACCAGTGGTGCCTGCTTGCAAGGTTGCTTGCTGATGTTGGTGAACAATGATGTAGGACAAAGTGACTTGACTTGGGAGTCAGAGAATCTGGGCCTTCAACCTGTGACAGCTTGATGGGTTTTCATGGTTAAGTTACTTATCCATTCTAAGCCTCAGGTTCCCCAGATGTAAATTGAGAGGAGTAGACTAAACGATGCCTCAGAGCCTCCATAGCTCAAACATTGTTATTCTATGAGTCTATGAAAACCCATGGCACTAAGTGGGGTCTCTGGAGTCAGACAAACTGCATCCAGGCTGACTGCCCACTAGCTGGGTGACTTGGACACGTTCTTTGGGGTTTGGTGAGGATGAAATGAAACATATATAAAGCACTCAGAACAATACCTGGCAAGTACAAAGGACACAATAAATGCTAACAAAAACACAACAAAACCACAATAAACTCCATATTTCAACTGCAGAAATTGAAGCTCAGAGAAGTCAAACAAATTTGCTGGTAAATCACAAATCAAAGATTTCAAGTACTCACTGGAAAGTCAGTGGCCTTACCCTTGCTCCTCTCGCCACACTGGGGTTCTGAACAGGGCTAGGTCTGCTTGCCCACTCCCTGCTGCTATTCACACTTTGCTCTCTGCAGTAGTCAATGCTGGGTCCTTATAGGTTTGGTTTCGCCACTGATCCTCAACTTTTCCCCAAAGCTCCTTTTCAAGGGTTCTTTACCATAAAAGAATGAGAGTTTTGCTGGATTCAGACATGCATCTCTAGCTTTTAACACAGTGTAAGACCTCTTCATAGGCAGAATTGTTTCTTGATGCATCTAATCATAAAGACCTTTGCAGAGAAGCTGGTCTGGTAAAACAACTCTACATCTTCCACAGCCCCCAGCTCCCAGTGCATGCTCCTTAAGTTTGGGGCAAGACCTGAGCAATGTGCTTTGAAAATTTCCCAAGAGCTATTACTATGCTCCCCTGATTGAACCCCGTCCCGCCACACACACACACACATACACACACACACACACATTCTAGTTCAAAATCCTGATCCTATAGTTGGGGAAACAGCCAAAGAGGAGTAGAAATCTGCTCAAGGTCACATCAGAAAAGTCAAATCTGGGTCAACTTGAGACAGGGACTGTGGGTGTAGTCAGAGTAGGGGAAGACCCTCCTGAAAAATCAAGGTAGAATATTTGCAGTCAGAGCAATGTAACTACATGTAAGGAAACCCCCTTTCAAAACTCTGTGTTAAACATTAAGCTCCAAGGTCATTCTTCAGTAAGATCAGTGGGTGTTCCCCAGATAAAGAAGAGTACCCCATGTTTTTATTATGCTAATCATTTGCAAGATTCACTTTAGCATGCTAAAAGGCCCAGGCCTATGTGCTGTCTTTCCTCTTTCAAATATGATAAAGTGATTTTACAAATTAGGCAACTAAGTTAGCATGCAGACCCAGCTGTAAACAACATAGTGAAAGGCAGGGACGATTCCACCTTAAAGATAAGATTGCATTTTAACACCCAGGAAGTTTGGGAAGCAGAATTCTTAACTTACTCTAGCAAACAAACAATACCTCAGCCCACCTTGGGGGCTGGGCAGGCTGCCTTTTGATATGCCCCTAGACCAGGATGTAGGTGTTCTGGAGAGAAATCCGGGGGGTGGAATTCCTTGTGTTAAGTTAATTCTGGGTGTTCAGACACCACTTAGCAGGTCTGCACCCCTAAAACTTTTTTTTTCATGTTCTTGAATAATCCTCATCTGCCTATAAAACCCCTAGACAATGCAGCACACCAGACTCTCTTGTCCCCTCCTGGCGTGAGCCGGGCGCTCTGTCCTATCACTTTATTTCTAAATAAAGGCCTGTACCTTGCTCTCCTACCTTGCCTGTTTGCTAAGCTCATTCTTTGGCTTCGTGAACAAGAACCCCGGCATCAACCTGATTTCAACTGCAGACCTCTTTCCCCTGCCTGCCAGGCTCAAGTGGATTTAGGTCTTTGGAAGTGCCCACGCTGTTCTACTTCGCTAATCTAATATCAGCAGCATAGCTGAGTTGTCTTGATGAAATGCTTTGCTCTCTGGTGGCCCTCTGCTCATTTTGGAGATACCATTTTGAGGTAATGAGAAAAGCTTTCTCACAAGGAGGCAATATATTAAGGTGGTTAAACACGTGGAATCTCGAGGGATAATGGCTGGTTCTAAATCTGACTTCATCACTTTCTGGTTGCATGAAGTTAGGCAAATTTCTTAACTTCTCTGATCTTCTGTCATCCCACATGGAAAACGGTTGATGCGACAATTAAATGAGGTCATGTATATAACCTACTTTGAAAAATGCCTGACATTAGGAAGTACTCAATATTTACTCTTCAATCTGTATTATTACCTTTCCTTTCATGACTTACTTCAACTGAGGCTTTATCTCATCATACCTCAAGTTTCAAAAATAGGACGTTTACCTTATTTCCAGCTCTACTGTCTGTAAAAACATGTAGGTCTGGTTGTACATAAATTCAACTGCAACACAAAGCAACAGAGCTCTAACTGCTTACCAGGGTGAACAAACCCCAGCTCCATGCCACTCAATCTTTGTCAAAAGTGGAGTTGAAAGAACAGCTCCTTAAATGGGAGCAGTGCTAAGCGTAGACGTGATCCATCCAACTCTTCCAATACATGGCTGGATTCAGACATGTCAGCAGAGTTAGGCACGTAGATTTCATCACATTGGCCCTCCAGCAGAATGGCTTTTCCCAAATTATGCTTTGGTATGATTCTGCTCTTCCAACCTCTATTAAGGATCATGTTAATCAATAGCCCAATTAAATTCATTGTTACATATAGAGATAGTGACTTTAGTCATTATACAGCCAGTTTATGAGGATGCCTAGGAAAAAGTCTTGGCCTCTCTACCAAGGATAATTATACATTCATTGTATAATTTGTGTATTTGTGCTTCATGGACATTGTGGCTTTTGCAGCATATAGAGCCTCTCTTTTCCTAATGGCTGCTAGGCCTGTTGGAATAATTCTGTGGCCATCTCCTTGGCAGGTATGTAGAATACCATGACATGCAATTTAAGTTCAGACCTAGGTCACTTTGTTTCTGCACTTGTACCTCTTTCTCTTTCACCCGTACTTTTAAGCTATTGTCAGATTTTATGCATTTTTATTTCTTTTCCAATATTTAATATTTGGCTGTGTAAGAGAGGAAGGAGTGAAGGAAGGAAGACAAATATTTTCAAAAGACTATCTCAGTCCTTCAAAGTTCAGCCCCAAGATGTTACATGCATCAGGATTTACCCACACACCCATCTCCTGCAATACAAAGATGCATTTTCAAAATACTCATATAGCCATTATATTTTAAAACTCAAGAGCAATATATTATGACTTATAAGAAAGGCTGATTAGGCATCTATTCTGTCACTTTGGACTCAAGGGACAAATTCATTTCACAGTGTGTTTTTCTTCCTGGGCAATGATGTCCTTTGAAGACCACGAAGTGACAGCCATCCACAGTTGTGGCGATTGTCTTTTCTAGTGTCTGGAGCTTTCAACACTTTCCAGTTTCTGTGATGAATGGAGATTTGAGAAGGGATAACTTAGCAAAGCCCACATTTAATTTGTGTTTTATTTGTTAGTGGTGCTTATGCTCAGAGATATTTTGAAAATAAAATCAGAGGCATGACATGATTTCCCAAATCAATAGATTAATATCTTGGTTACAAATACTCCTACCATTAATCCTGATCTGCTTATAAAGCTCTGGGTCATGCCATGCTTGAGGTAGCAAGTAAATAAGCACGCCTTTTCATTGGTTTGGACTCAAAAGATAGACATATTTTAGATGTGCTTTATTTTAGGGTGAGTGTCATCATCAATCATTTAAATAAAGCCTTTTGTTCAGAAATACAAGTTCACTTACTTTAAAAGTAAGTGATACATAAGCAGCTAGCTTTATGGTGTGCTCAGTACATACTGACATATGACAAATTTAAATTTAAATATATCCACTGTAGTCCTATACTTCAATCCACTTGCACTTCACCTTTAAGATATTCATCTGTACAACAGAAATCTAACTCTTTAATGGAATTCTCCAGTCTATTCTTGAGAACTTATCTATGTGTAGTGGATTTTGTAAATGGCCATAAATTTTAACCATTAATTTCCTTATCGCAATGGTAATCTTCAATTTAGCAACTGGCAAGCAAATTGTTTCTTTAAAAGCTAAAGCTAGGTGCATGAAATCATATTCATTATGAAAACGGTTCCTATCATTTCCAGGAAGGGATTTTTATAGCATTCATCAAACTCTCTTTCCCAGAGCATAGGTCATTTTAAAAGGGAAGTAGCAATGTGCATGTTAGTGTCATGGTTATTCATAGACTTTGAAACAAAGATGTTAGAGTGGGAGGGGGGCCTTAGAGACCATTGAACAGACATTGCATTCTACAGCAAAGAGAGGAGAAGGAGTGCATTTGCCTAAGATTGCCCAGATTACAAGGAAAGAAGTCCTGTGTGTATGTTTGTGTGTGTGTGTGTGTGTCTGTGTGTCTGTGTGTGTGTAAAGAGAGAGAGAGGGAGAGACAGAGAGACTGAACCAGTGGTAGCCCTTTCTTTTCTAAACAGCCAATATTTTGGTGACTTAGGGCTCCAGTGAATAGAAGCAAATCTAGCTATAAACAAAACTTTGGGGAAATTCTGTTATGCTATTTACTTGCTGATTTCACATCAGTATCAGCATGGATACGGAATGATCCAAACTTTAGTATAGACTGCAAATAAGATCAGACGAAGCCCAAAGATCCATGAGGCTCCAGGGAGAGAAGAACCCAAGGAAAATCCTCACTGAAAACATTTGCCTTTTCCGCCATATATCTGTAATAGGGTGGAATTTGTATCACCATTAACTGTTTGCATTATTTAGTATAGTAAATGTCTCAAAGACCCAAATCAGCAATTAATCTTCTTAAGAACCAAGTAACCATTTGAAGTTTGCTTTTATTAACAAGAACATTTGATAGGTGTGCTCTTTGTCTCTAAAACTTCATTGTAATGTAATATGTTTTAAGGCAGTTCTGATGTATCTATTTGCATGGGTGAGGGAGTCTAAGGATATTTTAGCTGGATGTCACAATCCACGGACATCCACTCTTTCTCTCTGAGTCATCAGCAGGGCTGGGTAATGGTTATGAAGACAACTAGAGGTCCAGGGCAGGCTGAGGTATGGACAATGCTAAAGAAGGAATATGGAAAAGGGAGAAGGGAGGAAAGTGACTTTGAAGGGAGAGTGAGAAATATAGATGAGGGAGAAAATGATGAGAGGATTAAAAAAGGGTGTCAAATACAAGGACCTGATGTTACAACAAGCTGAGAATCCTAGCACTAGGCTGCTATGGACTTTTTTGGGTTAGTATTTCCAAAGTTTCTAAAAGATCTTTTCGAGAAAAATGAATGTTATATTTAAAAACATAGGGGGTTTTGAAAAGTATGAAATATTCATTGTAATGTTATTAAAGCACCACTTCTCAACCACAATACACCAAAAAATCCTACAGGATTTTATACCTCCTTCAAGGTGAACTTGAACATTCCACATGACCCTATGAAATTTACATTAACAAAAGTGTCAGGGGTTTTAAGAGAGAACCTGTGCTCTAAGAATTTTATTTAGTTTAAACTAATGATTATCATGCTGGCAAAAAAAATTATCAAAACCACCAGTAAGCAAGGAAATGCACTAAATGAGTGCTGTATTCCTGCTTCTCACCAAATAGCAATTATGCCCTGCGCCTTTTCTTGTCCATTTTGTTATTTGCACAGAAAGCTAAACTGTCATGAATAGGACCTTCATGGTATCCCAGAAACTTTTCTCTAGCACAAAATTTTGGCAACATAGATCCAGATAGTGTACAGGAATCATCTGGTTTTAATTCAGAAAAATGCCACTGCATCCCAAGTGTACATTGACATAAAAAGGAATAAACACAATGTGGTCTATGTCCATACCATGGAATAGGATTCAGCCTTAAAAGGGAAGGACATTTTGAGTCATGCTATAACATGGATGAACCTTGAGAATATTGCACTAAGTGAAATGAGCCAATCACAAAATAAAACAAACACTGAACCATTTCACATATATGAGGTGCCTAGAGTAGTTAAACTCACAGAGACAGAAAGAATGGTGGTTACCAGGGGTTGGGGAGAGGGGAAATGGGGAATTGTTGTTTGATGGGGACAGAGTTTCAGTTGTGCAAGATGAGAAGGTTCTGTGATGGATGGTGGTGATAGCTGCACAGCAATGTAAATGTATTTGATGCCATTGAACTGGACACTTAAAAATGGCTAAGATGGGAAATATGTGTATTTTGCCACAGCTTTAAAAGACAAAAAGAAATAGGTCACTGTAGCAACTCCCAGACTCTTGACCTTCACATCTGTGTTCCTGAATCCTTCATGGTCCCTTTAAGATGTTGTGGATCTTAAAGAACATCCCTTAAACTCTTCAGTAACAAGTATACTCTTGCTGCCATTTCTAGAGCTCTCCTTGTATATGTGCTCTTCCCTGGAGGATAATCATTAAAATACTGCCTATTAGAGCCCTCCTCAAGTTAGACCTCTCTCAATTATCATCCTCCTTATAATTAGATGATTCTCTCAGGTTGGAGACCTTCCTTGCTGAAGGGCTGGGAATTAATGGTTGGGGTGGGTGGAGTGGAAGTGTTCCCCTCCTAAGGAACAGTGTGACTCTGAGGCA
Organism: Phataginus tricuspis; assembly: GCA_029783875.1. Lineage (NCBI taxonomy): Eukaryota > Metazoa > Chordata > Mammalia > Pholidota > Manidae > Phataginus > Phataginus tricuspis. The sequence continues at coordinate 56,046,558 of JAQQAC010016209.1, read as the reverse complement.
TCTGCTATCTGATTACTTAATGGAGTTCAATGGATGGCATCTAACCTTTGGGAATAGATGTTCATCTGCTTTCTTTCTCTGTGTAGAAAGCATTAGTCACTGCCCCCGATTTGATAGGTCAGCCCCTTGAAATTCTGCCTTTAAAGAAATAGTCAGTTCGCCTCCATGCTGTTCTGACCCTCTGGTCTTGCACAGATGATTGCCTTGACACTGGCTCTGTCCATGGCCAAGCTGTCATGGCCCATGCAACAGAGCCAGTTCCACTCAGGGACTTGAAGAGGTTATGGAAGCTGGGTACCTGGAGAGTTCCCATGTATCACCCTGTCATTCAATTATTTACTATTTATTCAGGCACATATGAAGTCCTTGAATTTTTTATGAAAAATTCCATTAGCTCAGAGGAATAGAAGTGTTATTAAGTTATAAAACAGATTTCCATTGAAACTAACTGGGAAAGTGAGAGAAATTAACATAAGAAATATAAAACTAATTAATTTCTGCCTTGACACAGTTAAGGATTGTTTAGATTAGACACAACAAAATGGGAGGTATCTGTGCTTTTTTACATAATATAAGCCTGCATACCAATAGGCATTTTAAACAAATGTGACAGAATGAGGGCATTATGATTTAGATACTTTGAGCATACTTGGAACGATAAATTTAGCAGACTTGAAAAAATGGCCTGAAGTTGTCACAATGAGTGTCATATGGAAGAGATAACAGGGGCACATGGCTTATGGCACTAAAATCAAAGCAACAGTGCCACAACTAGACACACTAAGGACCTGTACTCTTTGCCTTTAAGAGTTTGCTTTTCATTCTTATGCACAGGAAGCCTTTTGAATTTCAGTTGGCCAGAATGGTAGGTACTGATTATTACAAAAGAGTTGCCTCCACTCTCTTTTGAGGAACTCTGTAATTTTAAATAAGAAGACTAGACTTAATGAAACCAGCTTTTTACAGCTTTATTTCCATTACAGATTGGAGTTCTGTATGTTTGTACTGAAGTTGAGCATGGTGTCTTGTGTTATGTTCATAAATGTGATTGCCCTATATAAAGACTAGTTTTAATTTGGGCACAAGAGGAGCCAGATATTTTAGTGCCAAGCCCAGGCACTTATAGAAGTGGCAGTCTTTCATGTGACTAGGCACATTGTTTAAAATATTAAAGAAACAAAGTAGTTTTCAAACTGATCTGAAGGTAAAGGTGTGACTTTGCAAAGTGCCAGACACCTTCTTGAGGCAGCTTTGGGTTGCAACCCAGTCACTAACAGGGAATAACCCAGAACTGAAAGCTTTGTACATCTAGATGCCAGCATCCCTCTCTCTACAGAGGAGATGCAGCCCAGCACAACTGGTTAGAACTGAAATCTCCTATTTATACATCTTATAGAATCAGACCACTTTTGAGCATGGATTAAAGATGGTGGCATGAGAGGTGAGACAGAGGCTTCCTCCTAAAACCGCATATAATATGAAAATAAAGCTACTACAACTACTCTTGGAAGAACAACGGGAAAGAGGACTACAACAAACTGCATACACCTGGAGACAAGAGCAGCCCTCACAAAAAATGGTAATGTACTAAAGCTGTGGTCCTGCGGGATCCAAGCCCTTCCCCCACCCCAGCTCACCAGCAGGAGGAACAGGAACAGAGCAGAGAGGGAGTGGAGAACTGGGACTGCTGAATACCTAACTCTGGAGATCTACACTGGGAGCACAAACCTACATTTCATGGTGATTACATGATACTCTTGTAATTAGGAGCTTGGAAAGCTAAGACAGGCAGAATTCCTGGAGAGACTAAGATTCCAGCTGCTTGTGAAATCAGGGATCCATACCCAGCTGCTCTGGGACAAAAGAAAGGCAGGCAGTCTGAGGGACTTCCTAACAAAGAAGACCTTAGCAAGAGGCCTGCTAAGGGGGCAAGGACTGCACAGAGCTTACTGCTCAGGAGAAAGGACAGGTAGACAAAATTGTCCACGTGTACTCTTCCCAGCAGATTGGGAGTTTTCTGATCTTCAGGTGTGCCAGCTCCCTGGCTGCCTACACAGCTCCAAGAACCCCTTCTGTGACAGGCAGACTAGTGCACCTTTCGCCTGGCCAGCCCCACCGGGCTTGAAAACCTGGAAACCCTTCCCTGGTGTTAGGCCAGCCAGAGGGAAGATCTGTCCACAGCAACTAAAAAGGCAAAGCACAGAGGCTTACACTTGTGTGCTCAGCCCGCTGGTTCAGACAGTGGAGACAGGCATAGAGCCAGAAACCAGGAAACAGTCCTTTCCTCCCCCGAGGCACCAATACCACTCCCCGACAATCCTGGACATCGCTTCAGGGGATGAACAGCTCCAGAGAGTAGAGATTCTGGGCACTAGAGGGCTCCATACACAAATATGAAATGCCAAAGGAACCTGGTCCAGAGTAAAATTATGAATACAACTCCTGAGAAAGATTTAAATGATATGGACCTTATGACTCTCCATGAAAGGGAGTTCAAAATAAAAATCATTAACATGCTCATGGAGGTACAGAAAGATATTCAAGAACTCAGGAATGAATTCCGGTCAGAGATCCAATCCTTCAAGAACACAATGGACGGTAATAAAAGCAGATTGGATACGGTGGAGGAGACGATAAATGAAATAGAAACTAGAGAAGAGGAATACAAAGAAGCTGAGGTACTGAGAGAAGAAAGAATCTCTAAGAATTAAAGAATATTGAGAGAACTGTGTGACCAATCCAAATGGAACAATATTCACCTTAAACAAGTACCAGAGGAAGAAGAGAGAGAAAAAGGGATAGAAAGTGTCTTTGAAGAAATAATTGCTGAAAACTTTCCCACACTGGGTAAGGAAATAGTCTCACAGTCCACGGAAGCCCACAGAACTCCCAACACAAGGGACCCAAGGAAGACAACACCAAGACACATAATAATTAAGATGGCAAAGGTCAAAGATAAAGACAGAATATTAAAGGCAGCTAGAGAGAGAAAAAAGATCACCTACAAAGGAAAACCCATCAGACTATCATCAGACTTCTCAACAGAAACTTACAGGCCAGAAGAGAATGGCATGATATATTTAACGTAATGAAACAGAAGGACCTCGAACCAAGAATATTGTATCCAGCACGATTATCATTTAAATATGATGGAGGGATTAAACAATTTCCAGACAAAGGAAAGTTGAAAGAGTTTGCCTCTCATAAACAACCACTACAGGATATCTTAAACGGACTGCTCTAGAGTGAAGCACCCCTAAGGCTAAAAAGATGTCACCAGAGAAAATAAAATCATAACAAAGAAAGAAGACCATCAAAATACTAACAAAAGGCAAAGAATAAAGCAGCCAATATATAAAGAATGGAGGAGGAAGAATAGGAAGGGAGAAATAAAGAAACATCAAATGGCATTCACAATAACTTAACAAGAAATTTAAGTTAGATTCTTAGATAGTAAAGAAGCAACCCTCGAATCATTGGTAACCACGAATCTAAAGCCAGCAAGGGCAATCAGTACATATCTATCGATAATCACCCTAAATGTAAATGGACTGAATGCACCAATCAAAAGAAACAGAGTAACAGAGTGGATAAAAAAGCAAGACCCATCTATATGCTGCTTACAAGAGACTCACCTCAAACCCAAAGATATACACAGACTAAAAGTGAAGGGATGGAAAAAGATATTTCCTGCAAACAACAAAGAGAAAAAAGCAAGTGTTGTAGTACTTGTATCAGACAACAAAGACTTCAAAACGAAGAAAGTAGCAAGAGATAAAGAAGGACATTACATAGTGATAAAGGGGACAGTCCAACAAGAAGATATAACCATTATAAACATATATGCACCCAACACAGGAGCGCCAACATATGTGAAACAAATACTAACAGAATTGAAGGAGGAAATAGACAGCAATGCATTCATTTTAGGAGACTTCAACACACCACTCACTCCAAAGGATAGATCAACCAGACAGAGAATAAGTAAAGACACAGAGGCACTGAACAACACACTAGAACAGATGGACCTAACAGATATCTACAGAACTCTGCACCCAAAAGCAACAGGATACACATTCTTCTCAAGTGCACATGGAACATTTTCCAGAATAGACCACATACTAGGCCACAAAAAGAACCTCAGTAATTTAAAAAATATTGAAATCCTACCAACCAACTTCTCAGATCACGAAGGCATAAAACTAGAAATAAATTTTAGAAAGAAATCAAAAAGGCTCACAAATACATGGAGACTTAACAACATTCTCCTAATTAATCAATGGGTTAACGATCAAATCAGAACAGAAATCAAAGAATATATGGAGACTAATGACAACAACAACACAAAGCCACAACTTCTGTGGGACGCAGCAAAGGCAGTTCTAAGAGGAAAGTACATTGCAATCCAGGCCCATCTAAAGAAGGAAGAACACTCCCAAATGAACAGTCTAAGGACACAATTATTGATATTGGAAAAAGAAGAACAAATGAGGCCCAAAGTCACCAGAAGGAGAGACATAATAAAGGTCAGAGAAGAAATAAATAAAATTGAGAATAAAACAGTAGAAAAAAACCAATGAAACCAAGAGCTAGTTCTTTGAAAAAAATAAACAAAATAGATAAACCCCTAGCCAGACTCATTACGAGAAAAAGAGTATCTACACACATAAACAGAATCAGAAATGAGGAAGGAAAAATAACGACGGACCCCACAGAAATACAAAGAATTATAAGAGAATATTATGAGAATCTGTATGCTAACCAGGTGCAAAACCTAGAAGAAAAGGACAACTTCTTAGAAAAATACAACCTTCCAAGACTGACAAAGCAAGAAACAGAAAAACTAAACAGACAAATCACCAGCAATGAAATTGAATCGGTAATCAAAAAACTACCCAAGAACAAAACCCCCGGACCTGATGGATTCACCTCTGAATTCTAACAGACATATAGAGAAGAAATAACACCCATTATCCTTAAAGTTTTCCAAAAAATAGAAGAGGAGGGAGTACTTCTGAACTCTTTCTATGAAGCCAGCATCTAATACCAAAACCGGGCAAAGACCTCACCAAAAAAGAAAATTACAGACCTATATCCCTGACGAACATAGATGCAAAAATACTCAACAAAATATTAGCAAACCGAATTCAAATATACATCAAGAAGATCATACACCATGATCAAGTGGGATTCATCCCAGGGATGCAAGGATGGTACAACATTCGAAAATCCATCAATATCATCCACCACATCAACAAAAAGAAGAATTAAAACCACATGATCATCTCCATAGATGCTGAAAAAGCATAAGACAAAATTCAGCATCCATTCATGATTAAAACTCTCAACAAAATGGGTATAGATTGCAAGTACCTCAACATCATAAAGGCTATATACATGCCAAACCCACAACTAACATCATACTTAACAGCGAGAAGCTGAAAGCATTTCATCTAAGATCAGGAACAATACAGGGATGCCCACTCTCTCCACTGTTATTCAACATAGTACTGGAGGTCCTAGCCACGGCAATGAGACAAAACAAAAATATACAAGGCATCTATATTGGTAAAGAAGAAGTCAAATTGTCACTATTTTCAAATGACATGATACTGTACATGAAAAACCCTAAAGACTTCACTCCAAAACTACTAGAACTAATATCTGAATTCAGCAAAGTTCCAGGATACAAAATTAACACACAGAAATCTGTTGCTTTCCTATACACTAATGATGAACTAACAGAAAGAGAAATTAGAAAAACAATTCCATTCACAATTGCATCAAAAAGAATAAAATACCTAGGAATAAACCTAACCAAGGAAGTGAAAGACCTGTACTCTGAAAACTACAAGACACTCCTAGCAGAAATTAAAGAGGACACTAACAAATGGAAATGCATCCCATGCTCTTGGCTAGGAAGAATAAATATTGTCAAAATGGCTATACTACCTAAAGCAATCTACAGATTCAATGCAATCCCTATCAAACTACCAACAGCTTTCTTCAATGAACTGGAACAAATAATTCTAAAATTCATATGGAACCAGAAAAGACCCCGAATAGCCAAAGCAACGCTGAGAAGGAGGAATCAAACGGGGAATTATGCTCCCTAACTTCAAGCTCTACTACAAAGCCATATTAATCAAGACAATTTGGTACTGGCACAAAAACAGACTCACAGACAAGTGGAACAGAATAGAAAATCCAAACATTAACCCAAAGATTTACAGCCAATTAATATTTGATAAAGGAGACTTGGATATACAATGGGGAGATGACAGACTCTTCAGCAGCTGGTGTTGGAAAAACTGGACAGCAACATCTAAGAGAATGAAACTGGACTACTGTCTAGCCCCATACACAAAGGTAAACTCAAGGTGGATCAAAGACCTGAAAGTAAGTCATGAAACCACAAAACTCTTAGAAAAAACATAGGCATAAATCTCTTGGACATAAACATGAGCGACTTCTTCATGAACATATCCCCCCGGGCAAGGGAAACAAAAGCAAAAATGAACAAATGGGACTATATCAAGCTGAAAAGCTTCTGTACAGCAAAGGACACCATCAGTAGAACAAAAAGACATCCTACACTATGGGAAAATATATTCATAAATGATGCATCTGATAAGGGGTTGACATCCAAAATATATAAAGAACTCATGCACCTTAACAAACGAAAAGCAAATAATCCAATTAAGAAATGGGCAGAGGACATGAATAGACACTTCTCTAAAGAATAAATTCAGGTGGCCAACAGGCACATGAAAAGATGCTCCACATCGCTGGTCATCAGAGAAATGCAGATTAAAACCACAATGAGATATCAACTCACACCAGTGAGGATGGCCAACATCCAAAACACAAGCAACAACAAATGTTGGCGAGGATGTGGAGAAAAGGGAACCCTCCTACACTGCTGGTGGGAATGCAAATTAGTTCAACCATTGTGGAAAGTGGTATGGAGGTTCCTTAAAAAACTCAAAATAGAAATACCATTCGACCCAGGAATCCCACTCCTAGGAATTTACCCTAAGAATGCAGCAGCCCAGTTTCAAAAACACAGATGCACCCCTGTTTATTGCAGCACTATTTACAATAGCCAAGAAAAGGAAGCAACCTAAGTGTCCATCAGTAGATGAATAGATTAAGAAGATGTGGTTCATATACACAATGGAATACTATTCAGCCACAAGAAGAAAACAAATCCTACCATTTGCAACAACATGGATGGAGTTAGAGGGTATTATGCTCAGTGAAATAAGCCAAGCCGAAAAAGACAAATATCAAATGATTTCACTCATATGTGGAGTGTAAGAACAAAAAAAAAAACTGAAGGAACAAAACAGCAGCAGACTCACAGAACCCAAGAATGGACTAATCGTTACCAAAGGGAAAGGGACTGGGAAAGATGGGTGGGAAGGGAGGGATAAGAGGTTAAAAGGGGTACTACGATTAGCAGAGGTAAGGTAGCGGGGGCACAGGGAGGGCTGTACAACTCAGAGAAGACAAGTAGTGATTTTATAGCATCTCACTACGCTGATGGACAGTGACTGTAATGGGGTTGGTCGGGGGACCTGATGAAGGGGTAGTTTAATCACCATAATATTGCACATGTAATTGTAGGTTAATGATACCAAAATAAATTGTAAAAAAAAAAATCAGACCACTTTTTGCCATAGGGGGAAAAAAACCCACAAATTATATAGAAAATATTTGCAAAGGAGGGTTAGGACAGTGTCAGCTCTTCATCCTATACACAGCAGGCTGGCAGGCATCTGTGAGTCTTCCACAGTCCTCAGGGAGATGAACCTTCGTTTCCTGCTCCCAGAACCAGACCTTTGCATTTCTATCCACTGACACACACTCTTCTCCACTTTTCATTCTCGATTTTTTAATGACTGTTCAATGGAGTCATGAAAATGTCAGACCTGGGAAATTACACATCCCAACATGGTGAAAGCCCCTCACTTTGCACATGGCAAAATATATATTAGATGGGATTAAATGCCTACAGTTGTGTAACTAGTTAGTGGCAGACTCTCTTTTTACTACACCATGATAAAGCAAGTTCTGCTAAGGCGCTGCTGGGTTACATAGTCAAGTCCTCCAAATCACCTCTGAAGGGTGTTTTCTAATGGAAAATAAATTGACAAGGCTCCAGAGAAGGTCCTGCTGTGTGTTTTGTGTATGCATTTCTGTTCAATTTTTAAAATAATAGTAATACGTGAACCTGATGGCAAAAATTCAAAACCACACAGAAAGATTTCAAGTATATACCTATCCTTCCTGCCAAATTATACCACTTAACTGTTTCAGCCTGCCTTTTCTATAGGTTAATATGTATACCCAATTTGTGTGTGTATATTTAAAAGTACACTTTCTTTGGTGAAATTAAAGTCATGTAGTATGGAAAAGGGGCATTCTATTTACAAAGAAACATGCCAGAAAACTTTTGAAATTTGTGAAGATGAGTTCAACTCTATTCTGTTTTCAGTTAGATAAGCTAGAGAGGTTGAGGGTTTCCATAAAGTTTTTTTGCCTTTAAAGATTATTATGGAATATATACATTTGTTTGGGAAAATAAAAAATGTAGCTTGACAATAATGGAATAAAGAATAAAATCACCCCTAATCCCACAGAAGAGAGATAATATCATCCTTTTGGATTACTCTGTATGTCTCTATATATTTTGGTAAACTCATAAATACAGACAGTGAGGTAGGAAAGTTAATGACTTTAAAAGTCAATACTAGATATCTTTTTAGGAAAGGAACTGTATCGATTAGGCAAATGCCTTGATCAGCACTTGAGTATGAGAAAAATGAGGATCCATGCATGTGATTGGCAGAAGGAAATGAAATAAGATAAACAACTGAACTGTTCTGGGGAACAAAAGGAATAAAGTAAGTAGAGGGATTTGATGAGAGAGAGAAAAAGGAAACAGAAAATCGAGCAGCCTGTTAGGAGGATGGCACCTGCGAGGAAGGGTGGCTGTGAAGCATTCCTGTAATGAACAAGGATATCAAATGGCTACCCCTGCACTGACCCGTCATCACTAACACATAAACAAGTGCCTTGAGTGAGAATGTAAGCGCTGTGAGAGTGGGCACCTCCTCCTTAGCCACTGTACACTGCGTGTCTATAACAGTACTTGTTACATGGATTAACGAAATGGTTTGGGAGAATAAAGGACTAGGGGATGAGTTTGAGCCAGAGGAGTTGAAGCACAAGAGTTAAAAAGAAGCAAGAACTCAGAATGAGAAATGAGCATGGGAACATAAATTGTCAGCAATTCACAGAAATATTGGGGGACATCCTGGAATTGTCAGCAATTCACAGAAATACTGGGGGACATCCTGGACTTCCCACAGGACTTAGGATGGGAGATGAAAAAATCTTTAATCTCTAATGTTAGAATGACTTCATCTGACATAGAGACTTTTTTTCTCTGCTTACAAATAATTTTACAAAAAAGTTTTAATGGTCATGCTATGCCATGAATATCATAATGTGGTTTTCTCACTTAGAAAGAAATATGGACTTACATTCATTTGAATGGCCTCATATTTAATGGAATTAAATAATGTAGTTAACCTTTTATTCATTCTCAACTTTTCACTATGGAAACAATGCTGCACTAAATATTCCTGTTAAGTGCAATGCTTACATAAATATAAAAATAGGAAAGGTCTGTGCCATTGCTTGAAAACAAAAGGAATACTTCAATAGGAAGAAACTGAGGACTTTTTTTTTTAAGAAAAAGTCTACTTTTACTTGCAAAATATCTCATCTCCCCCAGCAGCACAGAAGGTTGGAGAAATAAGAAAAATACGGATTAGTATTTTTTTAATGAAAAGCAAGAAACTGAGGACTTTCTGAGTAGTGTGGTATGGTTAGGAGAAGGTCAAGGGAGACACTGTACTGTTCTTCATCCAGACAGGAATGAAGAACCCAGTTGAGGACTTTAGAAATAAGTGGATGGGGTCCCTGAGCAAAGCCTCCCCAAATCCCCATGCCTGGAGCGGGAGGTCTGTGTGCTTATGGACCTGTGGGGCAGTGGCAGGGAGGGGACAGTACAACAGACCATGAGGTGGCAGGCCAGGTGAGCACTCATCTACTTCCCTCCCACGGCATGGGTATTGTGCTAAGAAGAGAGAGGAGAGTGCTGTAACGGGCCTAGCAAAGGCAGTAGTGTCAATTTGGGAAAGGGGAAGTTCTCAAGCTGACTTTACGCTACCATCACAAACAGAGAGGCTGTTGGGCCCAAGAGTTCTGAGAGAACATTTCATAGGTGAAGGCGAAGCAGTGTGAAATCAGGTAAGATTGGTGTCAGATGAAAACCACAATTCCAGAATACAAAAAAGCACCATGGAGGCAATGAACAGTACATAGATTTTTATGGAAAACCAAACCTGTAAAATAGAAGAATTCAGAAAATTCTCCCCGCACATAGAAAAAAGGAGTTGGAGATAAACATGATATACAAAGATTTAAAGGCCATGGAATTCTTAAATACATAGGATTGGAATTCTTGGAAGTGAAAGAAACAAATGAAGGAAAAGCAATAGAGAAGTAATAGGGAAAAACTCTCTGAGCTTAGGCTCATTAAGTTTCAGTTAGTTAAATCTTCTCCTGATTGGGGAAAAAAACTGCAGGATGTTCATTCATGCTGCTGAAAGGAATACATAGTGTAGCCAGCCTTTTTCTTTTGGCAGTTGCCAAAAAGCAAAGAGGAAATCAGCACTTTTTCCCTTGGACAAAGAGACAGGAAACTGAAAATATCAGCTGGCCCTCCAAAGGACAATTACAGTGATTCCTCGGATGAGGTCTAAGGAGGAAGATACAGAAAGATCTGAAAGTCAGATGAAAGCTTGAATGGAAGCTTGCTGGTTTCCTGCAAAAGGTAAATGTGTCTGAGGATCACCGTTCACCTCCAGGCCAATACTTGAATTGCAGGCTCCTCCCAAGAAGTAAAAAGACCCCAGATGCCTTCTTCGCCAAACCAAACCAACAAACTGACATAGAACAGATGTCACAGAATTTCTCACTATAGATATATAATGATATAGATATATATGTTGCCGGGCAGCTGCGTCTGGGGAGGTCTCTCCCTGTGCACTAGGTGAAGCACTAGGAGAAATCTCAGCCTGGACGGGGGAGGGTCCTTGGCTCTGGATGAGAAAGAATTCTCCAGCAGGTTGGACCACTGTAGCTAAGAAAGGAATTCTTTAAAGCAAGAGCCGCAGGGAGTGGCAGCTGCCTTGCAGGCAGCAGAGAACAGGAAAGTGCAGAGGGAAAGAGGGAATGTTCTCCACCTAGGACAAATTCCCTTGCCAACTCCTGAAACCACGGTCCCCTGGCATCCTGTGTCGGCTTGTATCTGCAGGGCATGGGGCCTAGCCCCTACCACTCCAGGATTTGGGGGAGCCATGGAGCACAGGATGGAGTGAGGTTATGTTCTGAGAACTTCCCAAAGAAAGGAGATTTTCAGGCAGGCTTCTAAGAGCAGATCGCACAGCGGCAGTTCCATCCAGGTCACCCAGGCAATGGAAACACAGGCCCAAATCTGAGCTCTTAGCAGCCCCTTCCTACTTATCAGGAGTAAAGCAGAGACAGAGTGAAGACTTGGGAATAACATGAAATAGCAAAGAGACAAACTGAAATAATTTGAGCAGTGAGGCAGCTTTATATGAAAGTGTGCAGTTAAAGAAAGGAAAGTGCGGGTGTCCTGAGAGAATAAGTGCACTGGAAGTTTGGGCGTTCTGTCTTTTAAGGCTTTCAAGAATGGGGCAAAGGGCGGGGGGGGGGGTTGTTGGGTGTAGACTTGACTTGTGGTCTTAAGGTGCTTATCTCTGCTGAGAGACACCATGTATCCCTTCCTTTATTATCAGTCCTCCAGCTAATTCTGCTAAATAAACCCAACACGAGGAATTTATTTATCCTGTTCTTCTCGAGAAGATAGTGGTTACCCTCAAACAGTGGGGACATACCAGTTAAGACTGCCTGTCCTGCCTTAAGATAGGCTGTTGGGCTGTTGTCTGATTACCAGAGAATATGTTAGGAATCTTACTTCTCAACTCTCTGCTTTTCAAAATGGAATCTTAGCCATAAGATAGAGTCCCTCATGTTCTTACTACACTGTTTCTATCTCAGCATTTTTCATCATAGGCAGGAAAAGTTAATCATGCTGCTTGTCCCGTGTCTCTGCCCTGCCTCGTATGCATACTTACACATACACATATTTATGTATATATACTCATATATATATGATAATTGCAAATTATGAACCACATTCTCCCATATAAATGCTTTATTATGTTACATGCCTTTGTGGGTTGTATACCATTTGTTGTGTAATAACATCTAAATTCCACTTCAATTCAATTGAGCACATGTTAACTGTGTATTATTATATGCTAAACGTGGGTATGAATTCTGTGTTTCATACTCTTTTTCCATGTGGAAATCAATGGCAGGCTGATGTCAGGAAAGTACAGTCTTATCCAATGTCAATGTGAAATCAGATCATTTAGCTGTAAGACCACCGGGTAGCACATGAATTCTCGTTCCTATGAAAGATACTTTAATAGTTATTCTTGATCCTCCCTTATGAAAATGATGAAAAACCATTTTTAAATATTCTGTTCAAAACGATAATTTTTCAGAAAATCATATGTATATCTCAGATGTCCATCGCCGGTCTCCCCTCACTTTAAGAACAGGATAAGGTGGGCTTGAAAGCCCTTTTTGACCTCCCACCTAAGTCCAAGATTTTCCCAACAATGTTATGATTTTCAGAATTATGGGGCTGGGAGGCAATGAGGATGCCTCAGATGCCCAAGGTGCCCAAAGCTCCCCAGCCCCTAACCAGCTGATGTGCCCTCTTGGGGACTGTCACTGCTCCCACACAATGACAACACATGTGGGGGAACTGGACCTTTCCCTTCAAAAGAAACAAAAAGACCTAGTCACACAAAGCTTCCTGCAGCATCTCTTCCAAAAGAAAGACATGGAAAGGGGCTTCACTTCCCAGGTTTGGGCTCTTCCTCAGAACTTACAGATACCTTTGGTAACTCCTCACCTGTGGAAGAGGGAGTGAGAGGGCTGTAGGGCAAGAGTGCTGCTCAGGCGTGGGGAAGGAGTGTTGCCTTCAGAAGCCAGTGGGAGGGCTGGGTTTCCTTATTTCCTTTAAAAATGCTAATTTCAAAGATAATTTTCATGTCTATTTTAATACTTAGCATCTAACACATCTGAAAATCTGGGGGACCTCATTTCCTTATTTTCCCCATGATAAGTGACTGAGACCTTGAGTTTTGAGGTTTTATAGAAAATTCTCCTGGGTTTTCATTCCTAACCTGGAGCCAGTGAATGTTGTATTTGTTGGGAAGAGATGGACACCTTCATTTCACTTATTTAGATTTTTAAATTGTCCTTTTGGTACACTTAAAATTACTCTTCTCACCCTCTCTGCTCCCAACGTGGGGCCTTTATTGGATGTCTAAATATTAGTTAAGTGCTGACAGTGTTTAACAAGATTTAAAGCCATCATGCCTGCTGTATACTGCACCCAGTTGATGGAAGCCCCACTCCGATTCAGTTCCATTCCTCCCAAGCCCTGCTCAACTTCTAACTTGAAGGTGCAGCTGGTAATACACTTGAGTCAATCTTAGGGCCCCATCCCTACCAGTCTTGCCTTCCCAGTTGCCCTAATCTGGCAATCACTGCTGTGGCTTGTTTAAGGTGCTTAGGTACTAAATCACAGAATTTCTCTCACACCCTTGTTTGCTGAGTGCAGATGGCTTGTCCTCCACTTCAATTTCAGATAAATCGTTCTGTTTACTCATTATATTTGGAGCACATATTATATGTGTGGCTCATGAATCCACATCCACTGAAAACCTGAAAAGACTGCAGAGCCCTAACTAGGCTACTTTGTCTGGAAGCTGGACTTGACCCTGAACTACAACCAGTGGAACAGTACTGTCCTCCAGGTCTCTCTCTACTCATCTGAAAGCCTCAAGAGCACTCAAGCATTCTGCCCCAGTCTCAGAGGGCCTGTTGGCTTGGAGGCACTAATAATCTCAAAGGCTGAACATCTCAGGCATTCCATCAACTCACAGCAGTTCTCAGACCATGTGTCATAGCCATTTTACAAAGACAGCTAATCTAACAGTCCCCCAAACTAATTGCAACTTCAGATAATGGTTTCCCCTAGAAGTGGGAAAATAATTTCCCCAAAGGTACATCTAAATGTTAAAACGTATTCTCTAGACTGACTGCAAAGGATTCTGACTCTGATGGTGTCCCCCTAGTGAACCAGGCTGACAAGCCATAGTCAGCTCCTCTCCCGAACCTCTGGTCATAAGTACAGTATGCTCTTCAGACCATACTTCCACAAACACTAACTTCCGCCAGTTTATTGAACGGAGTGAAATTGATAAGGCACAAATAAGAATTGACTTTGTTTTTCTCCAAACACTGTTCCCTACTCTGCTTTGATGGATCTTCCTGCTCCACCACTGGAAGCACAGATTCCATAGAATTTTAGTCATGTAGAGTTGTTTTTTTTTTTAAGTCCCATGACTTATATTCAGGGATTCAAAAGTCCAGCCCAGTCCAAATCAAAACTTCAGTCTCACATCAATAGAAAGCTTCTCCCTCTCCTGAGCTCAAACCTCTAAGTTCAGGCCTGACCTCTCTGGCTTGGGTTCCTGCAGTTGAGAGAGGGAAGTGGCTTGTGTGTTTTGCTTTTCCTCTATCCTTTTCCATTTCCCCCAGGGTCGGGGCAGGAGGTGAAGAGGAAAGGGGAGAAAGACTGTTTACTTAGCTGGTGAGAATCATAGTTTTCTTTCAGTTATAAATGTTTGTCCTGTGTGGCTCATGACCAAATGCTAGCTCCTTTGTGGGGACATAGGTTCTTCAAATGAACTTCCGTTTCCTTTGTATCAGGCCATAAGGAACATACAACTCAATATGATTCGTTTTTACTTTTCTTGCCAGGAATGTCAACGTACACATATAATCACATGTACACACACACCCTCTTGTTTGTTTCTTTGGAGAACCCTGATAAATAGAGCTCCTAAAAGCAAGCCAATTAATTTATCTAACGATCAGTTGAAGAAACAATCCATGTCAATGCTGCAGGAAAAACTGGCTGCATTGAATTTACATATAGATGTCCTGAACTGTGCTGTTCGGGGCAAAGTAAGGAATTTCCAAGGATAATTTGGTTTTAGGCTTACTGGCTACCTTTCCTCAAATGGTTAAGTTTATTCCTTTGTAAACTTTTGAACATAGTAATATCTCTTTGTACACACACACATTTTGGGGAAAGAGGGAGGCAGGGGGAGGGAGAAGAAGAAGAAGAAGGTTATTCTTTAGGCCCTATGACCTGAGCTGGTAATGCAGGTGGAATCAGCAAACCTAAGTAGTAGTCCTCACAAATTCTAGCTTTTCCCTGCTTGATTTGTGTCACTCCATGTATTGTTTTGCTAGTGGAAAAACTGCACTTCAGGGGTTTAGCTCTGCCACTTTGGTTGATTAACAGTTGTAACTGCTCAACAATACGGGCCTTCTTTCACCTGTGCACTGAGACAGCCCTCAATTAAGCCCTCTGAATGTTTTAAAGGGTAAATAGGGCTAAGTATGAACATGAATTTTTCACTTTTGTCTTCTTTGAAGAAATGCCTAATTGAATCTTCGGATGCCATATAGCTATGTGGGATGATCAATAAAGCTCAATAACTCATCATATTAGTTAACCAAATTTAAGGCCATGATTACAGAAATTAGACAGATGAACCAGGTATAGCCCTAATGATTCTCCTTCAGTTCTACTGGTGGACAGCATGGTGCCCTGATAAAGACTATAGATTGGAGTCTGATCACCTGGATTGGAATTGTGACCTTTGCCTGTTTACCTGAGTGACCTTGGTAATGTTACTTTACCTCTAAGCCTGATTCTTTACCTGTAAAATGGAGACAATAACAGTACCTGAATTTAGGTTTCTGTGAGGATTAAATGAGTCATATACATACTGAATTCTTAGAACAGAGCCTAGCAAATAGTTGTAGTTACTATTATGATCTTGGAGGGAGTTCCCCATCAGAGGGCCGCTCTGGAAACAGAGGGACATCTCTGCTGAAGTATTTTGCCACTGCCCCTCTCATCATACATACTAGAATATTTGAGTGTCTCTACCACTTAATAGACATGTGACTGTGGATGAAGGACATCACCATCGGTTCCAGGTTTGGTAAAACTGACATAATATTAGTACTCTCGTCCCAGGGTTGTTATGATTTAATAGGACAATGAATGCATGAATGTTTTACAAATTTTAGATACAATTAACATTGGCTGCCAGTTTTGAAAATCCACTAAGAAATTGAGAAGATATGTTAAGATTGAAAAATTACAGGGCTTAAATTGTGATTTGAAGGACTGAAGTATAAATGAGGAAAATTCTTGTAATAGTGAGGATCATTAGATACTGAAATAGAATCTTCTCAAATTTGGAAAATTGATTTTCTTAGGACTGACATAATTACTAAAGGCCTTTTACAGGACAATGGGTTTCACATCTTTAAGATTATATGAAAGCATTTTCTGCAATATGCTTAATTTCTCAGACCTAAAGGTGCAATTGCATGACCAGTTAAGTCAGTTTTTATCAAAAACCTTTAGCAGTTTCTGTACCCTTGTTCTCGATACCCTAATCTGTCTCCTGGACCTTGAAAAGTCACTTGGGAGGTATTTTTTAAAGGTTTGATAATTGGGATATATTCTTTCTAAAATAATGCCAAGCAGAGATTTGTAATTTCAATATTATGAGACTTTGGGGATTTTCAGAAAACATTTCATAAGGGCCCTACTCTGGACCACTTGATGAGATTATTCAGAGCAAACCCTGTGGGATCTCACCTACTAACTGCTGAATATTTTGAGTCTCTTCTACAGCTAGGCAATTTTTGCATAAGTTCTTTGCTTATGATGGGAATGCAAAGAACCCCAATGCAGAAAGTTTTCAATTATCCATGGTAATGAAGGCAGTCAGGGTTGAATAAGGCACTGCTGGAACTTACCCACACCGACCCCTGGCTGCAAGGAAGAGAAGAGCTCATCCAAGGCTACAAGCATCTAATTTCTGGTATTCTTCCACATAGTTATGCCTCATGCTCACCCATCTTATTATTATTTCCCTTGATCTTTTGAGGAATCTAAGTTCTTGGGTTTTTACTGTATCCTCTTCAACCCATCTTAAGATTTCTTCAATTTGCCAACCTATAGCATGCAGTTCCTTCGTTTTATAGAACTCATTCGGACCCCTGCACTCTCAAATTGGCCATGCCCTTACCTTACTGCTCCAAAAGTTGTGGATAGGAGATGCTATTGACAATCGTTCTAGCTCTACAGTATGGGGACAATTTAATCAGCCTGGGGCAAGTAAAAAATAAATAATTTTGCACATCGAGATGCAACTTACGTCACCTTAGTTACTTCTCAGAGTTAGTAAAACTGCTTCTAATTATGCCCAGTAATCAGAGCATCTGCATTTGTTGGCCATTATTTGGAAGAACACACACATGCACACATGCTCATGTGAACACAAACACACACACACACACACGAACACATGCCCTGACAGATATACAGAATGTTTATCAATGGTCAGCAAAATAACAGGGTACATGAGATATAAGTTTATCAGATAACTTAGTGAGTATGAATTGTTAAAAAATAAAGTGTGGATAACTTAAACTATAACTATATATAACTTTTAGACAAAAGGATAAAATCCCCAGCTTTACAAACATGGTTCTTATGTGCAAACAAATGCTGTATCATTATTTCCCAGTAGTAGTTACCAAAAGATTTAGTTGTTATCAGAAGACCTAACTGCTTGTCTTTTCTATTTGTTCCCCATCAGATTGTAGGTGAAGTACATCTGTGCGTGCGTGTGTGTGTGTGTGTACTCACAAAGTCTTATTTCAAGCATAACTTCTTTTCTCCTTGAAATAGATTTAGAGAGCAAGCCATTAACTGTCCTTTTTACTATCCTCAATTAAGATATTCTTCAGCTGTACTGATGTAAGATAATGTGCGTTTCTTATATATCCATAAAATGATTTGTCAAGTCAAATGTATGTGTCACTTAAAGAACTGATTCTCTGAGTAAGGTCTCCCTAGTGCCTAAGTCATTTCTTGTGGATTAAGAAAGCATATGAACTCTATCACATCTCTAGCAAAAGTACCTAGTCTATTGCCTAACAATCAGTTATTTGAAAAAATAAGCCAGTTAACTTTTCAAACAGAGCAGAGTTTATTAATGAGCTCCCAGTTATAGGGGGAAATACAAGCAGTGATTTCTTAGGGGATACTGAGATCTCTAGAAAATTCAACTGCTTAGACCTCGCTCTATTTGTTATAAGGCTATTCATTTAGCTGCCCTCAGTGTAATGAGTATGGATGGTGTAAATTGATCTGAATTCAAGTAAATTCATCTACAAAAATACAGGAACCACTGACAATACATTTCTTTCAGTTTGCACCAAGTTTTTCCTAAGCTGTTTGTTATACAAAATGTAAGAATCTATTATTCATCCTCAAGTATTCCCAACTCTAGAGAAACATTCAAATGGCCCTTCTAGCCATTAAAAACACCCCACTGCCTCAACATAATAAAGGTTATATATGACAAACCCACAGCCAACATTATACTTAACAGCAAGAAGCTGAAAGCTTTTCCTTTAAGATCGGGAACAAGACAAGGATGCCCACTCTCCCCACTTCTATTCAACATAGTTCTGGAGGTCCTAGCCATGGCAGACAACACAAAGAAATAAAAGGCATCCAGATTGGCAGGGAAGAAGTTAATCTGTCCCTGTTTGCAGATGACGTGATATTGTACATAAAAAACACGAAAGAATCTACTCCAAAACTACTAGATCTAATATCTGAATTCAGCAAAGCAGCGGGATACAAAATTAATGCGCAGAAATCTATGGCATTCCTATACACTAACAATGACCTAGCAGAGAGATAAATGAGGAAAACAATTCCATTCACGGTTACATCAAAAAGAATAAAATACCTAGGAATAAACCTAACCAAGGAAGTGAAAGACCTATACTCCGAAAACTATAAGACACTCAAGAGAGAAATTAAAGAAAATACCAATAAATGGAAATACATCCCGTGCTCATGGATAGGAAGAATTAATATTGTCAAAATGGCCATCCTGCCTAAAGCAATCTACAGATTCAATGCAATTTCTATCAAAATACGAACAGCATTTTTCAATGAACTAGAGAAAATCATTCTAAAATTCATATGGAACCACAAATGACCCCAAATAGCCAAAGCAATCCTGAAAAGGAAGAATAAAGCTGGGGGGATTATGCTCCCCAACTTCAAGCTTTACTACAAAGCCACAGTACTCAAGACAATTTGGTACTGGCACAAGAACAGACCCATAGACCAATGGAACAGATTAGAGAGCCCTGATATAAACCCAACCATATATGGTCAATTAATATATGATAAAGGAGCCATGGACAAACAATGGGGAAATGACAGCCTCTTAAACAGCTGGTGTTGGCAAAACTGGACAGTTACATGCAAAAGAATGAAACTGGATTATTGTTTAACCCCATACACAAATTAAACTCAAAGTGGATCAAGGACCTGAACGTAAGTCATGAAACCATAAAACTCTTAGAAGACAACATAGGCAAAAATCTCCTAAATATAAGCATGAATGACTTCTTCCTGAACGCATCTCCTCGAGCAAGGGAAACAAAAGCAAAAATGAACTCATGAGACTACATCAAACTAAAAAGTTTCTGTATGGCAAAGGACACCATCAACAGAACAAAAAGGCATCCTACAGTATGTGAGAATATATTTGTAAATGACATATCCGACAAGGGGTTAACATTCAAAATATATAAAGAACTTACATGCCTCTACACCCAAAAAGCAAATAACCCGATTAAGAAATGGGCAGAGGATATGAAGAGACTGTTCTCCAAAGAAGAAATTCAGATGACCAACAGACACATGAAAAGATGCTCCACATCACTAATCATCAGGGAAATGCAAATTAAAACCACAATGAGATATCAACTCACACCAGTAAGGATGGCCACCATCCAAAAGACTAAGAGCAACAAATGCTGGCGAGGATGCAGAGAAAGGGGAACCCTCCTACACTGCTGGTGGGAATGTAAGCTAGTTCAACCATTGTGGAAAGCAATATTGAGGTTCCTCAAAAAACTAAAAATACAAATAGCATTTGACCCGGGAATCCCACTCCTTGGAATTTACCCAAAGAATACAACTTCTCACTCCTATATTTACTGCAGCACTTTTGACAATAGCCAAGATATAGAAGCAACCTAAGTGTCCATCAGTAGATGAATGGATAAAGAAGAGGTGGTACATATACACAATAGAATACTATTCAGCCATAAGAAGGAAACAAATCCTGCCATTTGCAACAACATGGATGGAGCTGGAGGATATTATGCTCAGTGAAATAAGCCAGGCAGAGAAAGACAAGTGCCAAATGATTTCCCTCATTTGTGGAGTATAACAACGAAGCAAAACTGAAGGAACAAAATAGTAGCAGACTCAGAGACTCCAAGAAGGAACTAGTGGTTACCAAAGGGGAGGGGTGTGGGAGAGTGGGTGGGGAGGGTGGGAGAAGGGGATCGTGGGGTATTATGTTTAGTACACATGGTGTGGGGGATCACGGGGAAAACAGGGTAGCACAGAGAAGGCAACCAGTGAATCTCTGTTATCTTACTACACTGATGGACAGTGACTGAATTGGGGTATGAGTGGGGACTTGATAATATGGGTAAATGTAGTAACCACATTGTTTTTTCATGTGAAACCTTCAAAAGAGTTTATATCAATAATACCTTAATAAAA
>JAQQAC010016209.1:55997376-56025111 GCA_029783875.1 Phataginus tricuspis | reverse complement strand
TTTTGCTATTTTGTTAAGTGTTACTTCTGTAATTAAAATATTGAAGCGTTTTTAGTTGAAGGAAATATAAAACAACTGATTTTCTAACTTTGCCTCATCACATAATTATCACAGACTCAAACTGTCCTTTTAGTGAAAATAGAAAAGATACTCACTCTTAATAAAACAACCATTAACTTTCACTGTGCTATTTACATGTCCAGAAGCTTGCTAGTTACTTCCATGTAAAGTAGCCCATTTAGTCCTAACAACAAATCCATGGTGTAGAGACTCTAGTTACTTCTCTATCACAGATTTTCCCAAGGACCAAAGGAGTCAACAAAAGGGGAAATATTTTGGTGACCTGAGAATGGTCAGAAAATATAATCCAATTTATTATGACAAAATTCTGTTCCATGTGTGGCATAACACAGTTCCTTAGAACATGTATGTTGAATTTCCATTTAACACCTCATTACCTACCTAATTAGGGTTTAAGTGCCTTGGGTAATCCTTCTTTGTTAAAGGTAATGATTAATATTACATAGCAACTAGACTAGGCTATGTTGCCCAGCTGTCTGGTCAAATACCAGTGTAGATATTGCTGTGAAAGGTATTTTTTAGATGTTACTAACATTTAAATAGTAGACTTTGAGTAAAGCAGATTATCCTCCATAATTTTCATGGGCTTCATTCAATCAGTTGAAGTCCTTAAGAGCAAAGACTGAGGTTTTCTGTAAAAAAGGCAATTCTGCTCAGACTGCAACACAGAAATATTGCCTGAGTTTCCAGCCTGTTTGGCCTGCCCTGCAGATTTTGGACTCTAAGACTGCAAAAGCTCTTCTCTGGGTTTCTAGCCTGCCAGACTGCTCTCCAGATTTCAGAGTCGGAAATGATAACTCCCACAAATCACATGAGTCAATGTCTTAAAATCTTTTCCCCCCACCCCATACCCCACTATTGGTTCTGTTTCTCTGGAGAATCCTTGACTAATACCTTAAGACTAACTTCCACTACTAGGTTGGGCTTTGTTACAACACATATCTCTAGTGAGCTGAGTTTCAGGAAGCTGCCTAGGGACCCCTGGAAGAGCAGATGGCAAAATCTAACCATGTAACTGAGGACAGAAATTTCACAGATGTTAGAACAAAGGTAAAATACCTCACTGAAACAACAAGTGCTAGGAGACAAGGTCCCCATAGTAAGGTTATTGGGTGAATTTCTTATGTTGGGCATGTGCAGCACACAGGGATAATAATGAGTATGTTACATGATTTCATTTTATATCCACGAAGTGTCAGACATATGTGTATTATCATAAACCTGAAATAAAATGATAAATGAAAAAAGATACATTACCGGACAAATATTAAAGGTTCCTTATATTTAACAGTGTTTATTTGAAAGGATATTAGGTAATGAAACTATTCATAACAGAAATAAAATTCACAATATCTCTGAACAAAACTTAGCAATAATTTTTTGAGGACCTATGAAGAAAAAGATAAATATTTCATGAAGGATATAAAAAGTAACTAACTAGAAAAATAACTATATTCCTAGGATACCATCTGGAGATATTCACTATTATAAATTACATTAGAAACCCCTAGGGGGTGGGGAGGAATCAAATAGGTCATGTTAAAGTTTCTCAGCATGAATAAACTGCTGAGAGTTTTTAAGACAAGCTCAGGAACCACAAGAAAAGAACCTACCAAAACTTCTTTTCACAAGAAAAGAAAATGGGTCAAAAATCTCTTAAGAACATAGAGGCAAAAATCCTGAATGCAATACTAGCAAACTGAGTTCAACAACACATCAAAAAGCTTATACACCATGGTCAAGTGGGATTTATACATGTGATGCAAGATTGGTTTAACATATACAAATCATATGGTATACCGCCTAACAAAATGGAAGATAATAGCCATGATTTTCTCAATAGATGTAGAAAAATCCTATGACAAAGTTCAAGATCCACTCAAGAACTCTCAACAAAATAGGTACAAGAGGAAATTTCCTCACAACACATTAAAGAACCATTTATGAAACCCATGGCTAACATCATAATCAATGGGGAAAAAAACGGAAAGCTTTCCTCTAAAATTTGATCCAAGGAGTGGATGCCCATTCTTGCCACTTCTGTTCAACATAGTATGGGAAGTACCAGCAAGAACAACCAGACAAGAAAAAGATATTAAAGACATCCACATTGGAATGGAAGATGTAAAATTATGTTTACTGATGACATGATTCTATATACAGAAAACCCTAAAGAGTACATGCACACGCAGAGTTAGAACTAAAACACAAATTCAGTAATAGTGAAGAATACAAAATAAACATGCAAAAATCAGTTGCATTTCTTTACATGGACATGGATCTATCAGAAAAAGATACCAAGAAAACAAATTCCATTTAAAATAGCATTAAAAAGAATAAAATGCTTAAGAATAATTTTAAGCAAGGAGGTGAAAGATCTGTATGCTGAAAACTGTAAGGTATTGATGAAACTGAGGAAGACACAGATAAATGGAAAGGCATACCATGTTCATGGGTTGGAAGTACTAGTATTGTCAAAATGGAAGTCTACAGATCTCCCAACACAAGGGACCCAAGGAAGATAACACAAAGACATAATAATTAAAATGGCAAAGACCAAGGATAATGACAGAGTATTAAAAGCATCCAGAGAGAGAAAAAAGATCACTTAGAATGGAAAACCCATCAGGCTATCATCAGACTTCTCAGAAGAAAACTTCAGGCCAGAAGGGAGTGGCATGATATAAATAATGCAATGAGACAGAAGGGTCTTGAACCAAGAATATTCTACCCAGTAAGATTATCACTTAAATTTGAAGGAGGGATTAAACAATTCCCAGATAAGCAAAAGTTGAGGGAATTTACCTCCCACAAACCATCTCTACAGTGTATTTTAAAGGGACTGTTCTAGATGGAAGTGTGCTAAGGCTAACTAGCTGTCATCAAAGGAAATAAAACCACAGCAAAGGAAGTAGACCAACTAAACACTAACCATATGGAAAATTAAATCAGCTACCCACAAAGTCAGTGAAGGGATACACAAAGAGTACAGAATATGACACCTAACGTATAAAGAGTGGAGTAGGAAGAAAAAGAAGGGAGAGAAAACAGAATCTTCAGACTCTGTTTATAATAGCATAATAAGTGAGTTAAGTTAGACTGCTAGACAGTAAAGAAGCTGCCCTTGAACCTTTGGTAACCACAAATCCAAAGCCTGCAATGGCAATAAGTATATATCTATCGATAATCACCCTAAATGTAAATGGACTGAATGCACCAAGCAAAAGACATTGAGTTACAGAATGGATAAAAAATCAAGACCCATCTATACGCTATCTACAAGAGACTCACTTTAAACTGAAAGACATACACAGACTAAAGGTGAACAGATGGAAAAAGATATTTCATGCAAAGAGTAGGGAGAAAAAACCAGGTGTTGCAGTACTTGTATCAAACAAAATAGACTTCAAAACTAAGAAAGTTACAAGAGACAAAAAAGGACCTTACATAATGATAAAGAGGTCAGTCCAACAAGAGGATATAACCATTATAAATATCTATGCACCCAACACAGGCAGAAGCACCTACATATGTGAAACAAATACTAACAGAATTAAAGGGGGGAAATGCAATGCATTCATTTTAACAAACCACTCACCACAAAGGACAGATCAACCAGACAGAAAATAAGTAAGGACAAAGAGGCACTGAAAAACACATTAAAACATGTGGACCTAAACAGACATAATACAGAACACTCCACCCAAAACCAGCACGGTATACATTCTTCTCAAATGCACATGGGACATTTTCCACAATAGACCACATACTAGGCCACAGAAAGAGCCTCAGCAAATACAAAAAGATTGAAACTGGACCAACCAACTTCTCAGATCACAAAGGTATGAAACTAGAAATAAATTGTACAAAGAGAACAAAAAGGCTCACAAACACATGGAGGCTTAACAACATGCTCCTAAATAATCAATGGATCAATGACCAAATTAAAACAGAGATCAGGCAATATATGGAAACAAATGACAACAACAGCACTACACCCCTTCTGTGGGATGCAGTGAAGGCAGTTCTAAGAGGAAAGTGTATAGCAATCCAGGCCTATTTAAAGAAGGAAGAACAACCCCAAATGAGTAGTCTAAAGTAACAATTATTGAAACTGGAAAAAGAAGAACAAATGAGGCCCAAAGTCAGGAGAAGGAGGGACATAATAAAGATTAGAGAAGAAATGAATAAAATTGAGAAGAATAAAATAGTAGAAAAAATTAATGCAATATATGGAGAAAAATTAAAACAACAGCTCAATGCTGAAACTTCTGTGGGAGGCAACAAAGGCAAGTCTAAGAGGAAAGTATATAGCAATCCAGGGTTACATAAAGAATGAAGAACAATCCAAAAATGAACAGTCTAAATTCACAATGATTGAAACTTGAAAAAGAAGAAGAAATGAGGCCCAAAGTCAGTAGAAGGAGGGACATAATGAAGATCAGAGAAGAAACAAATAAAATGGAGAAAAATAAAACAATAGAAAAAATCAATGAAACCAGGAGCTGGTTCTATAAGAAAAACAAAATACATAAACCCCTAGCCAGACTTATCAAGAAAAAAAGAGAGTCTACACACATAAACAGAATCAGAAAAGAGAAAGGAAAAATCTAAAGAAATGACTGAATACCAAGAATTAATAGGGAATACTATGAAAAATTATATGCTAACAAACTGGAAAACCTAGAAGAAATGGAAAACTTTCCAGAAGAATACAACCTTCTAAGACTGACCCAGGAAGAAACAGACAATCTGAACAGACCAATTAACAGCAATGAAATTGAATCAGATTCTGGGAAGATGTCGCTGTGAACAGGGTGGCAGAAATCTCCTCCCAAAACATATATATTTGTGAAAATATAACAAATACAACTATTCCTAAAAAAGAGACCAGAGGATACAGTATAACAGCCAGGCTACAGCTACACCTGTGAGAACTCAGTGCCTCATGAAGCGGGTAAGATACAAAGCTGCAAACCGGCAGGACCCGAGCACTCCCCCACCCCAGCACACCAGCGGGAGGAAAAAATTCAGAGCAGGGAGGGAGTAGAAGCACACGCCCACCAAATAACCAGCCTTGGTGATCTGTACCGGGAGCACTGACACACATCACATGGTGTATAGGAGAATAGAGAAACAGAAGTGCAGGATCTGAGATGGAGACATCAAGCGGGTCTCCTCAGCAGGCTCCCCAGGACAAAAGAAAAAGGAGTATTTTGTTGTTGTTGTTGTTCTTTTTCTTTTTTGTTTTTTTTGTCTTCTTTTTTTGTTTCTTTGTTTGGTTTGGTTAAAGTCTTAAAGAGACACGGGCCCAAAAGCAGAACAAAATCGTTCCAGCGCACTCAGCCTAGAGTCTTGGGGAATGTCGGACCCCCTGGACAGTGGCCGGGCAAAGCAGCCACGCCGAGGCTTCCCACAGTGATTAGCAGCTTCGATTCGTTTTCCCCCCAACACCACACCCCCGCCAGCACCGCAAAGGGTCCGGGAGCCTCCACTGCTGCAGAACAGCAGAGGAGTGGCCCCACCCACAGCATCCTCACAGAATCCACCTCTGGCAGGCACACAGCTAAGCAGGAAGAACCCCAGAACTCAATCAAGGGCTGGAAAGCACCAGGGGGACAGAAGGCACCAAGTGAGACTTCAAACCCCCGCAGTGCTATAGGCTAGGCTGAGGGCAACACAGAACACAGGCAGCTCAGGGGATTATCCCAGAGACTGCCTCCTAGTGGGTAAGAAACCAGTTCAGGCCCCAGAGAAGTGCAGGGAGAACAACAAGCAGGAAGGGACTTTATTCTCCCAGCTGACACACATGGCACCTAAAAGTGACCACTTCTATCACCATGAAAAGACAGAGGAATATGGTACAAAGATTACCAAGACAAACCCAGAGAGAGGACCTGATGGGATAGATTTAAACAATCACCTGAAAAAGAATTCAGAATAAAAGTCATAACCATGCTGATGGATTTACACAGAAATATGCAAGAGCTAAGGGAGGAACTGAGGAAAGACAATACAGAAATCAGAAAAGTGATCAACGGGCTTAAGAGCAGAATGGACAAGGTTCAAGAAACTGTTAATGGAATAGAAATCAGAGAACAGAAATACAGAGAAGCTGAGGCAGAGAGAGATAAAAGGATCTCTAAGAATGAAAGAATATTAAGAGAACTGTGTGACCAATCCAAACAGAACAATATTCGAATTATAGGAGTACCAGAAGAAGAAGAGAGAGAAAAGGGGGTAGAAAGTGTTTTTGAAGAAATAATTGCTGAACACTTCCCCAAGCTGGGGAAGGAAATAGTTTCTCAGTCCACGGAAGCCCACAGATCTCCCAACACAAGGGACCCAAGGAAGACAACACCAAGACACATAATAATTAAAATGGCAAAGATCAAAGATAAGGACAGAGTATTAAAGGCAGCTAGAGAGAGAAAAAAGATCACCTACAAAGGAAAACCCATCAGACTATCATCAGACTTCTCAACAGAAACCTTACAGGCAAGAAGAGAATGGCATGATATATTTAACGTAACGAAACAGAAGGGCCTTGAACCAAGAATACTGTATCCAGCACGATTATCATTTAAATTTGAGGGAGGGATTAAACAATTCCCAGACCAGCGAAAGCTGAGGGAATTTGCCTCCCACAAACCACCTCTCTACAGGATATCTTAAAGGGACTACCCTAGATGGAGGCATGCCTAAGGCTAAAAAGATGTCACCAGAGAAAATAAAATCACAGCAAAGAAATCAGACTATCTAAATACTAACTAAAGGCAAAAAGTAAAATAAACTATCCACAAAAACAAAGGAAATGTAAAAGAGTACAGAATAAACACCTAGTATATAAAGAATGGAGGAGGAAGAAGAAGAAGAGAGAGAAATAATAAACCATCATACACTGTTTATAATAGCTTAACAAGAGAGTTAAGTTAGGCTGTTAGATAGTAAAGAAGCTACCCTTGAACTTTCAGTAACCACAAATCTAAAGCCAGCAATGGCAATAAGTACATATATATCAATAATAACCCTAAATGTAAATGGACTGAATGCACCAATCAAAAGACACAGAGTAATAGAATGGATAACAAAGCAAGACCCATCTATACGCTGTTTACAAGAGACTCAACTCAAACCCAAAGATATACACAGACTGGAGGTGAAAGCATGGAAAAACATATCTCATGAAAACAACAAGGAGAAAAAAGCAGGTGTTGTAGTACTTGTATTGGACAAAATAGTCTTTAAAACGAAGAAAGAAGCAAGAAATAAAGAAGGACATTACATAATGGTAAAGGGGTCAGTGCAACAAGAGGATATAACCATTATAAATATATATGCACCCAACACAGGTGTGCAGACATATGTGAAAGAAATACTAATAGAATTGAAGGAGGAAATAGAAAGCAATGCAGTCATTTTAGGAGACTCCAACACACCACTCACTCCAAAGGACAGATGAAAACCTAGAAGAAATGGACACCTTCTTAGAAAAATACAACCTTCCAAGACTGACCAAGCAAGAAACAGAATACCTAAACAGACCAATTACCAACAAAGAAATTGAATCGGTAATCAAAAAACTACCCAAGAACAAAACCCCCGGGCCAGATGGACTCACCACTGAATTTTACCATGTAGAGAAGAAATAATACCCATTCTCCTTAAAGTTCTCCAAATAATAGAAGAGGAGGGAATACTTCCAAACTCATTCTGTGAAGCCAGAATCACTCTAATGCAGAAACCAGGCAAAGAACCCACAGAAAAAGAAAATTGCAGACAAATATTCCTGATGAACATAGATGCAAAAATACTCAACAAAATATTAGCAAACTGAATTCAAATATGCATCAAGAGAATCATACACCATAATCAAGTGGGATTCATTCCAGCAAGGCAAGGATGGTACAACATTCGAAAATAAATCAACATCATCCACCACATCAAAAAAAAGAAGGATAAAAACCACCTGATCATCTCCATAGATGCTGAAAAAGCATTTGACAAAATTCAGCATCCATTCATGATAAAAACTCTGAACAAAATGTGTATAGAGGGCAAGTACCTCAATATAATAAAGGCCATATATGAGAAACACACAGCCAACATCATACTTAACAGCGAGAAGCTGAAAGCTTTTCATCTAAGATTGGCAACAAGACAGGGATGCCCACTCTCCCCTCTGTTATTCAACATAGTACTGGAGGTCTTAGCCATGGAATAAGACAAAACATAGAAATGCAAGGCATCCAGATTGGTAAAGAAGAAATCAAATGTAACTATTTGCAGATGACTTGATATTGTACATAAAAAACCCTAAAGACTCCACTCCCAAATTACTAGAACTAATATCTGAATTCAGCAAAGCTCCAGGATACAAAACTAACACACAGAAATCTGTTGCTTTCCTATACACTAACAATGAGCTAGCAGAAAGAGAAATCACGAAAACAATTCCATTCACAATTGCATCAAAAGGAATAAAATACCTAGGAATAAACCTAACCAAGGAAGTGAAAGACCTATACCATGAAAACTACAAGACACTCCTAAGAGAAATTAAAGAGGACACTAACAAATGGAAATTCATCCCATGCTCTTGGCTAGGAAGAATAAATATTGTCAAAATGGCTATACTATGTAAAGCAATTTACAGATTCAATGCCATCCCAACCAAAATGCCAACAGCATTCTTCAATGATCTGGGACAAACAGTTCTAAAATTAATATGGAACCACAAAAGACCAGAATAGCCAAAGCAATCCTGAGGAGGAATAAAACACGGGGAATTACACTTCCAGACTTCCAGCTCTACTACAAAGCTTCAGTAATCAAGGCAATTTGGTACTGGCACAAGAACAGACCCACAGACCAGTGGAACAGAATAGAATATCCAAACATTAACTGAAACATATATGGTCAATTAAAATATGCTAAAGGAGCCTTGGATATACAATGGGGAGATGACAGCCACTTCAGCAGCTGGTGTTGGCAAAACTGGACAGCTACATGTAAGAGAATGAAACTGGACTACTGTCTAACCCCATACACAAAAGTAAACACAAAATAGATCAAAGACCTGAATGTAAGTCTTGAAACCATAAAACTCTTAGAAAAATGCATAGGCAAAAATCTCTTGGACGTAAACTCGAGCAACTTCTTGAACATATCTCCCCAGCCTAGGGAAACAAATGCAAAAATGAACAAGTGGGACTATATGAAGCTGAAAAGGTTCTGTACAGCAAAGGACACCATTAGTAGAACAAAAATACATCCTGCAGTATGGGAGAATATATTCATAAATGACATATCTGATAAGGGGTTGACATCCAAAATATATAAAGAGCTCATGCACCTCAACAAACAAAAAGCAAATAATCCAATTAGAAATGGGCAGAGGACATGAATAGACACTTTTCTAAAGAAGAAACTCAGATGGCCAACAGGCACATGAAAAGATGCTCCACATCGCTGGTCATCAGAGAAATGCAGATTAAAACCACAATGAGATATCACCTCACACCAGTGAGGATGGCCAACATCCAAAACACTAACAACAACAAATGTTGGCAAGGATGTGGAGAAAAGGGAACCCTCCTACACTGCTGGTGGGAATGCAAATTAGTTCAACCATTGTGGAAAGCAGTATGGAGGTTCCTCAAAAAACTCAAAATAGAAATACCATTTGACCCAGGAATCCCACTCCTAGGAATTTACCCTAAGAATGCAGCAGCCCAGTTTGAAAAAGACATATGCACCCCTATGTGTATCGCAGCACTATTTACAATAGCCAAGAAATGGAAGCAATCTAAGTGTCCATCAGTAGATGAATGTATAAAGAAGAGGTGGTACATATACACAATGGAATATTATTCAGCCGTAAGAAGAAAACAAATCGTAACATTTGCAACAACATGGATGGAGCTAGAGGGTATTGTGCTCAGTGAAATGAGCCAGGAGGAGCAAGACAAGTACCAAATGATTTCACTCATATGTGGAGTATAAGAACAAAGTAAAAACTGAATTAAAAAAACAGCAGCAGATTCAGAGAACCCAAGAATGGACTAACAGTTACCAAAGCGAATGGGGCTGGGGAGGATGGGTGGGAAGAGAGGGACAAGGGGGAAAAAGGGGCATTACGATTAGCAGACATAATGTGAGGGGCACAGGGAGGGCTGTAGAACTCATAGAAGACAAGTAGTGATTCTATAGCATCTCACTACGCTGATGGGCAGTGACTGTAGTGGGTTATGTGGTGGGGACTTGATGATGTGGGGTGTCTAGTAACCATCTTGTTTTATATGTAATTGTAGGTTAATGATATCCAAATAAAAATAATAAAAAAAGAGAATGAAACTGGATTACTGTCTATCTCCATACACAAAAGTAAGCATGAAATGGATCAAAGACCTGAATGTAAATCATGAAACCATAAAATCTTAGAAGAAAACATAGGGAAATCTCTCTTGAATATAAACATGAACAACTTCTTCCTGAACACATCTCCTCAAGCAAGGGAAACTAAAGCAAAAATGAACAAATGGGACTACATCAAACTAAAATGCTTCTGTACAGCAAAGGACACCATTAGTAGAATAAAAAGGTATCCTATAGTATGGGAGAATATATTCATAAGGACATATCAGATCAGACAAGGTGTTAACATCTAAAATATATAAAGAACTCACATGCCTCAACACTCCAAAAGCAAATAATCCTATTAAAAAATGGGTGGAGGATCTGAACAGACATTTCTCCAAAGAAGAAATTCAGATGACCAACAGGCACATGGAACATGCTAATTATCAGGGAAATGCAAATTAAAACCACAGTGAGATATCACCTCCCACCAGTTAGGATGGCCAACTTCGAAAAGACAAGGAACAAATGCTGACAAGGATGCAGAGAAAGGGGAACCCTCCTACACTGCTAGTGGGAATGTAAATTAATTCAAACATTGTGGAAAGTAATACGGGTGTTACTCCATAAACTAAAAATAGAAATACCATTTGACCCAGGAATTTCACTCCTAGGAAGTTACTCAAAGAAAACAAGATCCCCAATTCAAAAAGACATAGGCACCTGTATGTTTATTGAAGCACTATTTTCAATAGCCAAGATATGGAAGCAACCTAAGTGTCCATCAGTAGATGAATGGATAAAAAAGAGGTGGTACATCTACACAATGGAATATTATTCAGCTATAAAAAGAAATATTTCTATTTGCAACAACATGGATGGATCTAGAGGGTATTATGCTTAGTGAAATAAGCCTGTTGGAGAAAGACAAATACCAAATGATTTCACTCATTTGTGGAGTATAACAACGAAGCAAAACTGAAGGAACAAAACAGCACCAGACTCAGACTCCAAGAAGAAACTAGTGGTTATCAAAAGGAAGGGGATAGGGAGGGTGGGTGGGGAGGGAGGGAGAAGGGTATTAAGGGGCATTATGATTAGCACACATAATGAAGGGGGTCACGGGGAAGACAGTATTGCACAGAGAAGAGAAATACTGACTCTATAGCACCTTTCTGTGCTGATGGACAGTGACTGCAATGGGGTGTGGGTCGGGACTGACAATATGGGAGAATGTAGTATGCACAATGTTGCTTATGTGAAACCTTCATAAGATTGTATATCAATGATACCTTTATAAAAAATTTTAAGAAAGGAAAATAAATAAATAAATAAATAAATGTATTTTGATAAGTATTTGCTTGAACCAAGAAGAAAAAGCAGAGATGTTTATGTAAATGTCATCAGCATTTTGGGGACTCCTGTCAAAAAATCAGAAATGACACATTATGAGAGTAGATTATCCATTTTCCCTTTATTTTTGCTCTATTTTGCTAATTAGGATGAGGAAGCATTCCTTCTGTGATGAAAGATTAAAAAGGAAACCATTTTAAAAGGAAAAGAAAACCTGGGCCACTCTTGCACTGTGATTAATATCACACATATCATATCACACAAGTCACTTAACCTCTAGTAAAGTTCAAGTTTTATGGCCTGAAAAAAAATACATGCAGACAGTGTTAAGTAGTAACATTGATAGAAACAAAGAATGACCTGTCCTAAGTGATTATGTACCTGTCAGGCAGTGATTTACGAGTATCATCCCATTTAACCCTCACGAAAAGCCCTTGGCAGAGAAAGGACGTTATTACATCTGCCTCCCAGATTTGTTGTGGGGTAACATGTACCAACATTTTGTAAATCGGGGTACCAGAATTATGTAGGTCATTTATATAGACAAATTCAATCTCATATACAATGATATACATTTACGCATCTGTTAATTTCCTCTTTATAAACTGACCAAGAAAGACATCTGGATGAAAGATCTGTAAGAAAATATTGTCAGCCAAAATTAAACTTCAACGTGTAAACTTCCCTTTTTTTTTTAACAACAGTTTGTTCAGTGAATTTGAACTTCATATTGCTTCCAGAGCAACCTTGGAGGAGCTGGCCACAAAATGCCTACACACTATTTTCTTTAGAGCTCAGATGTGAAAACTGTTTACAACACTATGCTGATTGAGGTGGGAGCTTGGTCCTCAAAGTGTGATTCGAGAATCCCCTGAGAACTTGCTAGGAATCTACAGTTTTGGCTCTGCCCCAGATAAAGTTAACTAGAATCTGCATTTTTAACAAGATCTCCAAGTGATTCCTATCCACGTTGAAGTCTCAG
This sequence comes from Phataginus tricuspis, assembly GCA_029783875.1. Taxonomy (NCBI): domain Eukaryota; kingdom Metazoa; phylum Chordata; class Mammalia; order Pholidota; family Manidae; genus Phataginus; species Phataginus tricuspis. Next base: position 56,012,336 of record JAQQAC010016209.1, on the reverse strand, counting down.
ACTCGGTGGTATAGATGACCGAAAGATATACTCTTCTCTTACAAACTTAGAAATGTGGTATAAAATAGAATAAAAATAATTTTATTATAGAGCTGAATTCCTAATAAAGTAGGAGTCTAAACCATGAAGGTGAAATAACCAGAAGGTAAATAGAGATGAAGAGGTGAATGGTGGGAGGGCCCATGCCAGGCTGAGTGACCTAAAGCCCTGGGTTTCTGTAGTAGCAAGCAGAATTGGGCATAGCTGGGAGCCCTGGCAAGATAGTGTGGATAAAATGAGAGTTCCTGTGGCCAGGATTCTCACCTAGCCCTGGTTGACTAGTTCACTGCACACCTGTGGGCAATGCATGGCTGTTGACTCTATATAAAGAGCTCCGCCCAGTGCTCTGGGCATGACACAGTGGCACAGCTGCAAGGCTTCAGGAGAGCAGAGCAGAGGCAGGAGTGGTGGTAGCGCTGAGGACAGAGGCCCAGAGGACGGCTGCACGGGATGACTGTGCAGGCAGAGAGGCCCAGAGAATGGCTGTGTGGACAGAGGGGCCCAGAGGATGCAGTGCCAAGGCAGATACTGGCTTGGTGCATGCAGACTCACTCTGAGTGAACAGGATTTTAGCAACTGACCTGCCACCGTGGAAATAAAGTTGGGTATAACCCTTTCACCCCAAGAACATTTTGCTGTCAATTTCTTTGGTCACATTGAATCCATAGCAAACTTGCCCGGGGCTGAAACACATTGGCAAGACAATTGGCACAGTTGGCAGGATTCATTGTTGACCAAGGAAAAAGACAGGCTGCCGTTACGGGAGGGGTGTTCAGCGGGCTTCCCCTGTGAATGCGGAAACAGTGGATTGTCCCCCAATGGGTATGTGGTCTGAGGTGGCTTGCCTCCTAGAAGACTGGGTCCCACCCCAGGACTGGAGGCAAGTGGAGGTGACACATGAGGCAGTAGGGATGGCCCTTGATATACTAAGCAGATCCTTTGAAAAACAGAGTGCCCGTGAGGCTGTGGGGATTGTGGGTTGGCTGCTTCTCACAGTATTAAAAAGGTCTACAGAAGAGACTCAAGAAATGGCAGCTGGAAACAGTCCAAATGTTCATCAATGAGAACAAAGGTGAAAAAACCTGTGGCAAATACTGTGGTAAAAACAGTGGAATGTTCATAGTAGTCAGACATAAGAAATCACAGCAGCACTCAAAAATAAGAGTAAAATTTTTTAACAAAGTGAAAAAAATTAAGCCCCCGGTAAGATTATATGTGTCAAGAGAAAAGGAAGCAAGGGAATGCTGAGTAGGAATCAGAGTGATAGACTTATAGTGAAGAGAGGCCAGGGTATGAGCTGGCAGGGGCTGCTATGTAGTTAGATGCATGTTATTACCAGTGTCTTAGCTTTTATTTTCAGTGACAGGCTTGGGAATGGTTTTTACATGATAAGTAATTAAATAAAAGCAGGACAGTAAGGACTTATGTTGAAAGCATGTCTTGCATGAAGAATTATGTACCCAAGTCACACTATTAACCTTTTATTTAAAATAAAATAATAATCAACACTTACTGAATTCTTATTTAAATGTCAATGTGCTAACTGCTTTTATAGGGATTACCAGAATTTAAGCCTCACAATTAATGTCTGACATACATGGAATTAATTATCAAGTGTTCTGACCACAAACACAAAAATGGTAACTATGTAAGGTGACAGATACGTCAATTTGCTTGACTATGGTATCATTTCACAATGTATACATGTATAAAACAGCACAACGTCACGTTGTATACCTTAAATGTACACAACTTTGTCAATCATATCTCAATGAAGATGGAAGAAAGTTACTGTACTCAAGTGAGGAAATTTAATACAGAATGTATTTTTTGGAAAATGGAGCAAAAGTATAAATGGAAAATTTCAGTATAGTCCTTATATTAGTATTACAGAAATAAATAGAAAGCAGAAAAGGAAAAGAAACAAACACACTACAGAGAAAATGTACCACTAGAGTACATACTTGGAAAATTTCAGGACCCATAATGAAAATGCAAAACTGTATTATGTAATATAAAAAGGGTCTAAATAATAGATACATACTTATGATCCCAAATAAAAAGTTGATATTGTAGAGATGTTGCATTTTCTTAGTTTGATTTGTATTTTTAAAGTAATCAAATTAAAATCCCTGTGGAAAGTTTTTGGTAATTTGACCAATAGCTATTAAACCTCCACCTGTCAAGAATATATTAGTAAGAATTAACAACTTAAGAAAAGTACCAAAGGCCAGTATATTAGTTTCCTAAGGCTATTATAATAAAATACCACAAACTTGGGTGGCTTTAAATAACACAAATGTATTGTTTCACAGGTTTATATATCACAACCCAAAATAAAGGTGCTGGCAGCGCCATGATCCGTCCAGAAACTCTAGGAGAGGGTTTCTCCTCATCCTTTCCTGCTTTTGGCAGCCCCAAAATTCCTCAGCCTGTGGCAGCATGACTCCAATTTCTGCCTCCATCTCCACAAGACCATCTTCCCTCTGTGTCTTTGTCAAAATTTCCCCCTCCTTATAAGGATACCAGTCAAATTGGATGAAGTATGACCTCATCTGAACTAATTACATCTCTAATGATCGTATTTCCAACTAAGGTCACATTCTGTGATACTGGAATATTAGGGATTCAACTTATCTTTTGGGGGGGACACAATTCATACCAGCCAGTAAGGATGAAAGTAGTTAAAAGGGATATCAAGTTATGAAAATTCAAACAATGTGGTACTGGCTTAAAAACTGAACGAGAAGCAAGCAAATAAATGACTTTCCTAAAATCCTGTTGTGCACATTGGCTCTTTTTAGGAAAATATCATTTGATTCCATTTTGGAAATCATATCACCTAACGAATTCCACTTGGATTTGCACTGAATTTTAAACCATAAAACAATAAAGTATATGATGATCAAGAGGATGACTATGAAAATATGCCAAAGCAAACCAATTTTCATAGAAATGTGAAGGATAATATTAATACAGATTTTATAAAGTGATCCTACAGTTCTTGTAAAATGAATAAAAAACAAGGAAATACGTGGAGTTTTCTGTGTGTATATGTCATTGTCTGTTTTGTGCTTAGAGGGAGATGGGGTACAAGTCTAATGTAGATAATGGAAGAGGTATGGAATGAATTACTTTTTGGTGTAGGTTATTAAATTTGTCAACTTATGTATCTAACTTCTTTCCTTAGGTAAACTGAAAGAACTACTGTTAATATTCACACTGTTGACAAAGAACACTCCTATTTTTAAAAATGAATGAAAACAGCAGCCACTAACTTGGTTTTGTGTGCTTAGTTATTTATCTTCTCTAAACACACTTCCCATCTAGAACTGAGAATGAAATAACTGCTTTTAATAATGATAGCTGTAATAAGAACAGTAATGAAATCATTAACATTCACTGAAGGCCTTCTCCAAGGTCAGGAACTGTGGGAAAGCCTTTGTATATGTTATCTCATAGCATATTTATGAGTCAGATACCATCATTAATTCCACATCATAGAACTGATGTTTACGACTGAATCCTTATTCAACATATGGAAAATACTTCTGTAAATTAAAAAGCTACTTAGAAGCATAAATGATTATATTATGGTAACAACTGATTTCATGCCTATTAAAAGCATCAAAAATCAACAGGTAACATCTTGTATTTAGAATTTATGTGCCAATTAACAAATATGAGTACTTGGAAGTTTTTCTTACTAGCTAAGTTTACTTCCATTGTTAGTTTTATTCTTTCATTTTTTCATTCAGCAATTTTTTTAATGAGCACCTACTATGAGCCAAGTGCCACTGTTGGCACATGCACAAGGTATTATCTGAACAAAAAAGAATACCCCTCTAGTAGAGACATCATGCTCTACTATGTGGGGGTTGGAGATGCAATAAATAAAGAAAAAAATTAAACAATAAAATTAGGTTAGATGATAATAAATGTGCAAAAAACTAAAGAGCTGATCAGAATAAAGAGGTAGGATTGGTGTGAGGATGGTGGGCAGGTCGCTCCGCATAGAAGCCATCAGGATAGGTATATTTGAACAATTTGAAGAGAGTAATGAAGTTATTAATGACATGTAATTGATTCTTAAAAGTTTGCTTTCATTTGAAAGAATTTCAATTTAGATTTTGCAATACAAATGTATGAATGTATTTCATGTTCTTAAAACACATATGAAATCAAGCCACCAGAACTCTGAGCAGCATTAAACATTTTAGGAGGTTGGGCAATAAAAAATGAAGAAGAATCATTGCTTTTGCTTTATACCAATATTTTATAAAGATACTCCAATTCAGAACTCATTTACAAGAGCCAAGAAAAAAAATTACTCACCTATACACTTGTGAAGACTTACTTGGGCCTTATAGAAAGAAAATGACAAAACTTTCTAAGGTATTTAAAGGGCAGTTTTGGAGGACACACACACACACACACACACACATATGAGATCTGAGACAGATAAGTCATTTTCAAATACTCATTTTCTCAAAAATACTCTCATGTTAAGAAAAATGTTTTAAAAAGCTAAATGTGTTATTAGCAATTTTAAAAATGAGGTTAAATTTTAGGTGTTCTTAAGTCTTCATTAGTTGAGATTATACAAGGAAATGCTCAAAAAAGAAAGGTAGTGAGAAATACTTGGGGTTGTAAATAATACATCGTTCATTAATTAAAACAGCATTGAAACATTAATTTAAAAAGATAACACTACAGCAAAATTGACTGCTTAATGGTACTGGGCCCACTTGGCATTTCTGAGGTCTGAAGTAGGCTAGGGAAATGAATGAAAATTTCACTTCACAGAATGCAAATGTATATAATCAAAATGTGTACATTAAACATTGTGGTTTTTTCTATAAGTGTACCTCAGTAAAGGGAAAAATAAAGGAAAAAGAGAACTCTTTCCTTGATGGCATTTGTATTGACCAAATTGAAAAAGAAAATCTTTAAAAGCATTATCATCAGCCACTCGCTTGCTTTGTGACTTTAAAATAAGTCACCAATCTTCCCTAAGACTAACATTTTCCGTTCTAAAAACAGCAGACAATGACTATGTCAGTAATAATAAAGCAACAATGAGAGCAATCATAATGAAGTTTGGAACATTCACTGAATGCTTCCTTGAGTGTCAGAGAGTGTGGAATGGCCTTTGCGACAATGAACTCTTTCTACCCTCACAAACTTCTGATGCCACAGACATTATTATTCATTCTATGCTGCATGACTGCCATTAAGATTAAATGAGGCAGGATATGGGGAAATAATGTTTGTGAACTAAAAAGTGACTTAGAAACCTAAGTAATTATATCATAGTAAATCTGATTCTGTCCTCCCAAAATAGCATATAGCAGGGCCATGTAGAGTGTACATGCCTAGCTACTAGGATTTAAGCACTGTAATTCTTATTCCTTATTCTTGTCTTCCTTCATTCAGCAAAGATTTATTAACTGCCTACTATGTGTGAGGCACTGTTGTTGATGTGTGTGATAAATCGCTGAAGAGAACAGAGATCTCCACAGTTGCGAAGGTTTCATTCTGCTGGGAGGAGAAAGACAAGGAAATAAGGTGGCCAATTCATCTCATTTTGCCGGGGACTTTCCCAGTATTAAAACTGAAAGCCCCAGCAGCCCTGGGAACCCCTCAGTCCCAGGCAAACTGGGAAATTGTTCACTCTGGAGAAGACACAATGAGTAAATGATTAACCTTTGGCTAAAATGTGACAAATGATATGAAATAAACAAAATGTAGAGCAGGGTAAGGGGCATGGGAGATCTGAGGACAGGAATCAAGATGCTGAATTAATTAAGAGGTAAGTGGAGGCCTGGTAGTACAGGTGACCTTTGAGCAAAGATTTGCAGGAGTTTAAGGAGGCAACCCAACTTATACCTGGAAGGAAGAGAATTCAGGCAGAGGGAACAAAAGGCTTGAGGCAAGACTTTACTGGGGGTGTTTGAGGAACAGCTAAGAGTTGAGAGCAACTGGAGATCTAAATCTCTCTCTTGAGATTTGGTTTCAGGTGTCTGCCTATGCAAATCTGCAGAAGCTGGCAAACATCCCTCTCCACACAGTTTCACTGAGGGCCCAGATTCCACAGGAGAGTTCTAGCAGCCAGAGTGTGAAGAGCAGGGAGGGGAGCTTAACTGCAAATCAATGCTACTAATCTGACTTGTTTTAATGGCTACCTGTTGACACAATGTGAGGTAGATTCAGCAGAACTTAATTTTAAGGGTTAAGTTATCTGGGAGGAGAAAGAAGGGAGGGAGAGGGAAGAGGGAAGGGGAGAGGGAGAGAGAGGTCCCTAATGAAATGCTGTTGGGGTATTTTTAAGAGATAAAACACTGGAATAAATGATCTCATTATATGTATATATTATACAAATGAGACAGTTAATAGGGATTAAAAATTGAGTGTTGATTGGAGCACTTTCAGGAAGAGATTGATTTTTCATTGTATACTGTTGCCCTATATTATGCATGAGGTTGAAAAAAATGTTCATAACTAAATAGAAAATAAATAAAATACACTTAAAATATGAAAATAGACTCAGGGTAGTCTCTTGTCATGGGATGCTTAATAAGCAATCTAACAAGTAAAACCTCTAGTGTTCCTATCTTGAAGAAGAGTATTTGCTCTTCAAACCACTAACAATCAGAATCACTCATCCCCACTTAATGCTACTTTCATGGCAGTTGGAATACTTAATTGCAATGTAGATTATCTTATTAACTCATTACCAGATATCTGAGCTGTGGGCACTTCTAATTCCACACCTCAGATTTGTCATGAGAATTAAACAAGTCAATGTCATGAAAACACTCTGAGAAACTCAAGAGCCACAGATAAAGTGATTATATTACCAGAGTATTATTTCCACTCTTTACAAAATACATTTTCATACCATGTTGATTTCCTAATTAGAAGCCACATACTTATTTACCAGCATATAACTATTTGAGTAATTCTTATATCCTTACATTAATGCTCCCTGTTCAATTTTCAATCTGCTGCATGATATATATGCTGTGATCTTCTAGACGTTTAGAAAAAAGGAAAGGAAAAACCTGACATCAAGAATCCTAACCTGTGCAGTGGTCTAGGCTTGTACTTAAGCATGGAGAAAAATTCAGAAACACATGTAGCAGACCCTCAACATTGGTTAAATCAAAGATGTGGAGCTGGGCTTTTATGAGGGGACTCATTCATTTATTTTTTACATATCTTTTCTAGTTTATCTAGTCAGATTCTGAAAATACTAATTGCAATTTTTTTTGTTAGAAAATGTACACTTCCTAAGAAGTGAAAATGAAGCTAGTCCAATCATCTGGGGTTTGTGAGATTTTGGTCTGAACCATGTTCTTTTGACATTTCATATTTCTGTGTGGTGCCCACTAGTGCACAGAAACTCAGTCTCTGGGGCTTCTCAGCCCCTACAATGAGGTTGGTGGTCGTAGGGGAATGGAGCTGGTGTCTGGGGGGAGGAAAGATCTGTTTCCTGATTCCCATCTGCAGTGCCTGTCTCCAGTGTCAGAGCCAGTGGACCAGGCACACATGTGCTTTGTGAGCAGAAACCTATAGTGTGTGGTGCTCTGGACGTTGTGGGATCTTAAGTAATTAGTCCTATACTAGCTATGATATTTATTCATATACAAAAGAAAATAATACAATTTCTACTAAACCTAATAATAATGATAGTAATTGAAATGATAATGGTTATAATTACTTAATTAAGGTTCATTTATAACCACAACCTCGATGACACACCATCTGTAGAAATAAAAATAGTATTAGCTAATATTAATAAAAACAGTAGAAACTGAAACAAAAAAATATAAGAACCTCCATAATTTCATTGCTTGTCATAGGTCCATCATTGTCCTTTAGGGTTTTATTTTGATTGTCTCATTTAATCACCATCACAACTATTTACCACTCATATATTCATACTCACAATTTATCTCAAGCTTCAAAAATGCTAAAAACTAAGAATGCTTTCCTAAATGTTAAGCCAGAATGCACATAGTGAGTAATACTACCAGAACATTAGAGTCCAGGTTGAACTAATTATCTTTACTTGATGACAATTTCCTTTGCCTCACCACTATCCAGCCAACTGATATCAAAGCCCCTCAAAAAACTTTTAACTTGAGTTCCCACTAAAACAGAAACCAACAACCCTGGCTTCAAACACAAGGATGGGGAGATGGGGAGTGGAGGTGTACAGATACTAGAGCAATTTGTTGCCATCCTGATTTTTGGTAATTCGCAGTCCTGTGTGGATATGGCATATATTTGGTGATACTGTTTCAAGGGACTTAGAATAAACACTATTATCCACAGAGATGATGAAGAAAATACAACTCAAAAATGAATGGAGGAGATTCAAGATGGCGGCATGAGAGGTGACATGGAGAACTCCTCCCAAACCACAAATAGTACAAAAATATAGTTCATTAATACAACAAACCCTAAAATAGCAAGAAGCAAGAAGGCTGAACCAGACTGCATACAGACCTCACAAACAGAGCAGACCACATGAAACAAGGTAACATATGAAAGCCTTAATCTGGCAGGACTCAGGCCCTTCCCCCACCCCAGCTCACTAGCAGGAGGAAGAGAAACAGAGCGGGGCAGGGAGTGGAAACCTGGGACTGCTGAAAACCTAGCCATGGAGATCTGCTTTGTGATCAGAAACCTATAGCATGTGGTGCTCTGGATACGGGGGAGCTCAGACAGGCAGAGGGCCTGGGAGATTGACATTCCGGCTGTTGGTGGAGGACAGGACCCACACCTGGCTGTTCTGTGACAGGGGAAAGGCAGGTGGTCTCAGAGGCACCCTAGCAGCGAGAGGGCTGCTTTAGGGGCAGGGTTTGCATGGAGATTGTTGCATGCGAGAAAGGAGAGATGGACAAGGTTGCCTGGGCATGCACTGCCCAGCTGGTTGGAAACATTGAGGAGCTTCTGGTGCTCCACCCCGTGACTGCCTACTCAGCTCCGAGGCCTCCCACTGTGACATACATCCTGCCAAGCCTTCCTACTGGCCTGCAGGCACCTGCTTGCAAACAAGGAGTCACTTTGCTGGCGTCAGGCCAGCCAGAGGTAGGCCCCGCCTACAACAGCAAGATACGCAAAGCACAGAGGCTTACACATGTGTGCTTGGCCCACTGGCTCTGACACTGGAGACAGCCACCGCATATGGGAATCAGGAAACAGATCTTTCCTCCCCCCAGACACCAGCTCCATTCCCCTATGACCACCAACCTCATTGTAGGGGCTGAGAAGCCCCAGAGACTGAGTTTTTGTAAACTAGTGGGCACCACACAGAAATATGAAACGTCAAAAGAACATGGTTCAGACCAAAATCTCACAAACCCCAGAAAAAGGGCCAAATGAAACTGAACTCACCAATATTCCTGAAAGAGAGTTCAAAATAAAAATTATAAACATGCTTATGGAGGTACAGAAAAGTATTCAAGAACTCAGAAATGAATTTAAGTCAGAGATTCAATCATTAAGAAATTCCATATCTGAAATGAAACATACAATGGAGGGTTTTTAAAGCAGATTAGATGTAGTAGAAGAGACAGTAAATGGAATAGAAATTAGAGAAGAGGAATACAAAGAAGCTGAGGCACAGAAAGAAAAAAGGATCTCTAAGAATGAAAGACTATTGAGAGAACTGTGTGACCAATCCAAGTGGAACAATATTCGCATTATAGGGGTACCAGAAGAAGAAGAGAGAGAAAAAGATATAGAAAGTGTTATTGAGGAGGTAATTGCTGAAAACTTCCCCAATCTGGGGAAGGAGATAGTCTCTCAAGCCATGGAGGTGCCCAGATCTCCCAACACAAGGGACCAAAGGAAGACATCAAAACATATGATAATTAAAATGGCAAAGATCAAGATAAAGACAGACATTTAAAAGCAGCTAGAGAGAGAAAAACAGACCACATACAAAGGAAAACCCATCAGGCTATCTTCAGACATCTCAACAGAAACCTTACAGGCCAGAAGGGAGTGGCATGATATATTTAATGCAGTGAAGCAGAAGGGCCTTGAACGAAGAATACTCTACCCTGCAAGGTTATGATTTATATTTAAAGGTGGGATTAAACATTGTTCAGATAAGCAAAAGATGAGAGAATTTATCTCCCACAAACCACCTCTCCAGTGCATTTTGGAGGGACTACTATAGATGGAAGAATTCCTAAGGCCAAATAGATGTCACCCAAGGGATAGATAAAGAGTACAGAATATGATTCCTAACATACAAAGAATGTAAGAGGAAGAAAGAGGAGGGAAAAAAGGAACCTTTAGGTTGTGTTTGTAATAGCATATGAAGTGAGTTAAATTAGACTGTTAGATAGTAAAGTAATCATGAATCTAAAGCCTGCAATGGCAATAAGTGCATACCTATCGATAATCACTCTAAATGTAAATGGTCTGAATGCACCAATCAAAAGACATAAAGTTACTGAATGGATAAAAAAACAAGACCCATCTATATGCTGCCTACAAGAGACTCACTTCAAACCCAAAGACATACACAGACTGAAAGTAAAGGGATGGAAAAAGATATTTCATGCAACTAATACTGAGAAAAAAGCAGGAGTTGCAGTACTTGTATCAGAAAAAATAGACTTCAAAACAAAGAAAGTCACAAAAGACAAAGAAGGACGTTACATAACGATAAAAGGGTCAGTCCAAGAAGGGGATATAACTATTATAAATATCTATGCACCCAACACAGGATCACCTACATATGTGAAACAAATACTGACAGAATTAAAGGGGAAAATAGAATGCAATGCATTCATTTTATGAGACTTCAACACACCACTCACTCCAAAGGACAGATCAACCAGACAGAAAGTAAATAAAGAGACAGAGGCACTAAACAGCATATTAGAAAAGATGGACCTAACGGACAGCTACAGAACACTCCATCAAAAAGCAACAGGATACACATTCTTCTCAAGTGCACATAGAACATTTTCAAGACTGGATCATATACTAGGCCACAAAAAGAACCTCAGTACATTCGAACAGATTGAAATTGTACCAACCAGCTTTCAGATCACAAAGATGTGAAACTACCTATAAATTACACAAAGAAAATGAAAAAGCCCAAAAACACATGGAGGCTTAATAACATGCTCCTAAATAATCAATGGATCGATGACCAAATAAAAACAGAGATCAAACAATATATGGACACAAATCACAATAATTCAACACCACAAAATCTGTGGGACACAGTGAAGGTCATGCTACGAGGAAAATATATTGCAATACAGGCCTACCTCAGGAAAGAAGAACAATCCTAAATGAACAGTCTAAACTCACAATTAATGAAACTAGAAAGGGAAGAATAAATGAGCCCCAAAGTCAATAGAAGAGGGACATAATAAAGATTAAAACAGAAATGAATAAAGTTGAGAATAAAACAATAGAAAGAATCAACGAAAGCAAGAGCTGGTTCTTTGAGCAAATAAACAAAATAGATAAACCCTTAGCCAGACTTATTAAGAAAAAAAGAGAGTCTATACACATAAACAGAATCAGAAATGAGAAAGGAAAAATCACTATGGACACCACAGAAATACAAAGAATTATGAGAGAATACTATGAAAAATTATATCCTAACAAACTGGATAACCTAGAAGAAATGGAAAACATTCTAGAAAAATACAATCTTCCAAGGCTGACCCTACAAGAAACAGAAAACCTGAATAGACCAATTACCAGCAAAGAAATTGAATTGGTAATCAAGAAACTACCTAAGAACAAAACTCCTGGACCAGATGGTTTCACTGCTGCATTTTTCAAACATTTACTGGAGACCTAATACCAATCCTCATTAAAGTTTTCCAAAAAGTAGAAGAGGAAGGAAGACTCCCAAACTCATTCTACAAGACCATCATGACTCTAATACCAAAACCAGGTAAAGACACCGCAAAAAAAGAAAATTACAGAAAAATATCCCTGAAGAACATAGATGCAAAAATACTCAACAAAATATTAGCAAACCAAATTCAAACATACATCAAAAAGATGATCCATCATGATCAAGTGGGATTCAACCCAAGGATGCAAGGATGGTACAACATTCAAAACTCCATCAACATCATCCACTACAGCAACAAAAAGAAGGAAAAAACCACATGATCATCTCCACAGATGCTGAAAAAGCATTTGACAAAATTCAACATTCATTCATGATAAAAACTCTCAACAAAATGGGTATAGAGGGCAAGTACCTCAACATAATAAAGGCCATATATGAGAAACCCACAGCCAACATTATACTTAACAGTGAGAAGATGAAAGCTTCTCCTTTAATATCGGGAACAAGACAAGGATGCCCACTCTCCACACTTTTATTCAACATAGTTCTGGAGGTCCTAGCCACAGCAATCAGACAACACAAAGAAATACAAGGCATCCAGATTGGCAAGGAAGAACTCCAACTGTCCCTGTTTTGCAGATGACATGATATTGTACATAAAAAACCCTAAAGAGTCCACTCCAAAACTACTAGATCTAATATCTGAATTCACCAAAGTTGCAGGATACAAAATTAATAAAGTAATCCATTGCATTCCTACACACTAATGGTGAAAGAGAAATCAGGAAAACAATTCCATTCACAATTGCATAAAAAAGAATAAAATACCTATGAATAAACCTAACCAAGGATATGAAAGACCTATACCATGAAAACTACAAGACACTCTTGAGAGAAATTAAAGTGGACACTAATAAATAGAAATTCATTCCATGCTCTTTGCTAGGAAGAATTAATATTGTCAAAATGGCTATCCTGCCTAAAGCCATCTATAGATTCAATCCAATTCCTATCAAAATACCAAGTGTATTCCTCAATGAACTAGAGCAAATAGTTCTAAAATTCATATGGAATGACAAAAGACCCCGAATAGCCAAAGCTATCCTGAGAAGAAAGAATAAAGCAGGGGAAATTATTCTTCCTGACTTCAAACTCTACTACAAAGCCACAGTAATCAAAACAATTTGGTACTGCCACAAGAACAGACCCATAGACCAATGGAACAGACTAGAGAGCCCAGATATAAACCCAAACATATATGGTCAATTAATATACAATAAAGGAGACATGGATATAAAATGGGGAAATGACATCCTTTTTCAAAAGCTGGTGTTGGCAAAACTGGACAGCTACATGTAAGAGAATAAAACCGGATTATTGTATAACCCCATACACAAAAGTAAACTCAAAATGGACCAAAGACCTGAATGTAAGTCATGAAAGCATAAAACCCTTAGAAAAAAACATAGGCAAAATCTCTTGGATATAAATATGAGCAACGTCATGAACATATCTCCCCAGGCAAGGGAAACAAAAGCAAAAATGAACACGTGGGACTATATCAAACTAAAAAGCTTCTGTACAGCAAAGGACACCATCAGTAGAACAAAAAGACATCATACAGTATGGGAGAATATATTCATAAATGACATATCTGGTAAGGGGTTGACATCCAAAATATATAAATAGCTCATGCACCTCAAGAAACAAAAAGCAAATTAGCCAATTAAAATATGGGCAGAGGAGCTGAACATGTACTTCTCTAAAGAAGAAATTCAGATAGCCAACAGGCACATGAAAAGATGCTCCACACCGCTAATCATCAGAGAAATGCAAATTAAAACCACAATCACACCCACCTCACACCAGTTAGGATGGCCAACATCCAAAAGACAAACAACAAATGTTGGCAAGGATATGGAGAAAGGGGAAACTTCCTACACTGCTGGTTGGAATGTAAACTAGTTCAACCATTGTGGAAAGCAGTTTGGAGTTTCCTCAAAAAACTTAAAATAGAAATACCATTTAACTGAGGAATTCCACTCCTAGAAATTTACCCTAAGAATGTAGCTGCCCAGTTTGAAAAAGACATATGCACCCCTATGTTTATCACAGCACTATTTACAATAGCCAAGAAACGGAAGCAACCTAAGTGTCCATCAGTAGATGAATGGATAAAGAATATGTGGTACATATACGCAATGGAATATTATTCAGCCATAAGAAGAAAACAAATCCTACCATTTGCAACAACATGGGTGGAGCTAGAGGGTATTATGCTTAGTGAAATAAGCCAGGCGGAGAAAGATAAGTATCAAATGATTTCACTCATCTGTGGAGTATAAGAACAAAGAAAAAAACTGAATTAACAAAACAGCAGCAGACTCACAGAACCCAAGAATGGACTAACAGTTACCAAAGGGAAATGGACTGGGGAGGATGGGTGGAGAGGGAGGGAGAAGGGGGAAAGGGGGCATTATGATTAGCACATGTAATGCAGCAGGGGGGGCACGGGGAAGGCAGTATTTATAGAGAATACAAGTAATGATTCTATAGCATCTTACTACGCTGATGGACAGTGACTGTAATGGGGTAAGTTGGGGGGGACTTGATAATAGGGCATCTAGTAACCATAATGTTGTTCAAGTGAGTAACCATACCAAAAACAAAACAAAACAAAACAAGAAAACAAAAAAAACAAATGGAAACTAGTAAGAAAATTAGAAAGGTATTCAGAAAAATAAATTTGAACTCAATAGCTTCCATGAAGTGCAATGACTAGAATGTACAATGGCAAAAAGGAGCCCACTAACAAAAGAAAGTAAAAAAGTAAGTTACCAACCAATAAAATCATCAAAAGTACTTCAGGGACCACATTAAGTAAATTAAAAACTTTAAAGTAAAATATAAAGTAATAGATCAGTGACTACATGAGCCATATTCATGTATGGGAAGACACAATACTGCCAAAAATGTTCATTTTCCTGAAAACGTTTTATAATTTATTTCGAGAATATAGGAGGAGGAAAAAAGCGTCAATTTAACTCTCTTGATATTTGGCAAAGCACCATTA
>JAQQAC010016209.1:55976936-55996876 GCA_029783875.1 Phataginus tricuspis | reverse complement strand
TGAAGGAAGCAGCTGACAATGCTTCTATTCTAGTACCAAGAGATAGATAATAAACAGACCAACACAACCAAAAAAGTGTTACAAAGAAGAGAAAAACAGTGTCAGGGTCTAGTGATAGAGAGGGGTCAGGGAAGGTGCCCTAGGAAAGGTGGCATTTTAGCAGACTTAGAGGAAGGGAGGGAGCTAGCCCTGTGGCTAGCAGGAGGCAGAGCATTCAAGGCCCAGGGGAGGTTCCTGCAATTTCCTACTTGGGGCCTTGTGCTGCAGTTCTCCTAGAAGTAGAAAGAACAGTTGGGACAGGAGGAAGCCTGGTAAGCTGTAGGTGAGAGAGATGGCCGAGGGGGCTGGTCGATTACAGAAAGACCTCTTCTAAGGCAAGCCTTTGCTTGGGTTTTATCCTGAGTGAGGAGAAGATATTGAAAGGTTTTGAACAGAAAATTAGCATGTTCTGACTAATGTTTTAAAAGGATAACTGTTAGCTGTATTGAAAATACACTTGAAGTTGGTCCTAGTGGAGACAAATATCATCTGTGCCAAGTACCTTTGAGTTCTGGGCATACCTTTCTAAGTTCTCTCCTAGATTTGGCTAGACTTTTTAACTAACTTGTTCAGTTATTGAGACTTTCAGGAGGAGTTATAAAATATATTTTGCTTAGCTTATCTTGTCCAAAGCAGGTGTGTTGATATTTACCTTTTCCTCATTATCAAAATCAGTAGCTCCCAAATATGTCATAAAAATAATTAGTACTGGTACTAAGGGAAGCTCATTGTTTTTATGTCTTACTTGTCCACCTAGCTTACTAAAGTAGCTTAACAGTGGTCATCACTGTTGGTTAATATTCTTCAGTTCTTTGTGTGTAGGGTAATAACCCTGTGCATGAGGCACTGCAAAATGAAAAGCCAACTCCACATCTTGTCTGGATGGAGTGAGTCATAGAGTGTGCTTAATGTTGAGGCCAGGCCTTCTTCACCTATTCATCTATACTTGCCCTTTACAGCCAGGGTGTTCACTTAAAGGATTTAGGTCTTTGGGCATTATTCTAGACTGATGTTGCTACTGGTTTATGTAATGTGACCTAGGCGAACTCTTCACCCTCAGACTCTGGAGATCTCCAGGTCCTAAATGGCAAGTAAATTGTGTGGTTAACCTTAACCCACTACGATAGCTAAGGAGCCTCCAAGCAGGTATTCTGCAGGTCCGGTTAGATGTGTTATGTTGGATAGATGATCCACGCATGAGATTTTGTCATTGCAACTGTGACAATTTGTAGGTTACAGAAGTATTTCACAGGTAATTGTCTCAGTTAACCCTTGAGACAAACCAGTGATAAAGGATCTTGATATTTTCTGCATCAAGTAGGGAATGTAAGATTCTGTGAGATTCTAGGCAGGGTAATGAACCCCCTCCCTGCCTGTCCTTCAGACTACTTTAAATAAGTAATGATGACCTTCCTGTTGCCTTATGATTGTTATTAAAACAAAGAGAAGGTATTATCTTCAGAGTTGGGAAAATGAGCAGCAGGTAGAAGTTAGATGCTTTTTTATAGTTTCACAGAAAATGACTGGTTATGATTTATTTTTATGTAACAATCTATTGATGTTTCACAAATAAGAACAGTAGCATGTTCTCAGCCTATGGGTGATACTAGGCAGATATTTGACAAAAATTAGTCATCTCTATGTGTATGTTTCAATCCTCTTTCTACCCTAATCCATGTTTCTGCCTGGGGCCACAACATTCAGGAATATTCCCACGTTCAAACATGCAGACAATAATGTGTATTCGAATATATTGAGGACTTTTGTTTGTGTGGTATGAGTTTGTATACATTTAGCTGATTTCTCACTTAATATCACTCCATGGTTAGTCCCCTTGCACAATAGGTTTTCATGTTCTTGCGTTTTAAATTACAACTTAATAACCCATGTAGAATAAATATGTTTTGAGTATGTGAAAAGAAATAGGCTTTTAATTGTACTTTTTCCCCATCGAATTAGAATTTGTCTTATTTCATTGCAACTACTAGTTCTATTCTACAATGATAGCTCCAAATTCTTAAGCCAATATCAAACTTAAGTAGCTTGATAAGGAATTTAGTGCCTGGTAATACAAATGCCCATCTATTGATTCAATACTATTTTTGTATTTTTTGTAAAGCTGAGTTTTCTTAATATGGGTATTGAAATTTTAATGAAGAATTCTGTTATGAATGGGCTTTTTCCTTATATATTCTATTTGATTATTATAGGTTTTATAAGAAAACTATTGATATCAGTGTTTATTTCTCATTTTTCTCATATGTCTTGCTATTTTTCATGATTTTTCTATGACTGCTTCTGAATATTTTACCCCTATAATATTGTCTACATGTTGTTTGCATTCCAATAGTATATAGTCATGCAAAGCACCTTCAGTATATCAACCGAAGTACTAAATGCTATCAGTAAATTAACAAACAGAACAAGTTTGAAGGCTCCTTGCTTTTTGTTCTCTGCCCATTTCCCCTCCCCAAACCCCAAATATTTATTTCAGTTTAGGTTTTTTCACCTCTGGTTCTGAAAGGACCCCACATAAGTATTTTATAAGGACTAGGATTCTCACTGATCAAGGGATACCCTAGCAACTATATGAAAACGAAACTCACTGTAATCAGTTTATAATAAAGCTGTACTGTCTAATAGAAGCATAATGTGAGCTACACATGTAAGTTTTTTTTCATATAATTAATTTTGATATCATTAATCTACAGTTACATGTGCAATATTATGGTTATTAAACTACTCCCTTCATTAGGTCCCCCCCACCAACACCATTACAGTCACTGTCCATCAGTGTAGTGAGATGCTATAAAATCATTACTTATCTTCTCTGAGTTGTACAGCCCTCCCTGCGCCCCCCCAACATTACATCTGCTAATCGTAATGCCCCTTTTACCCTCTTATCCCTCCCTTCCCACCCATCCTCCTCAGTTCCTTTCCCTTTGGTAACTATTCGTCCATTCTTGGGTTCTGTGAGTCAGCTGATGTTTTGTTCCTTCAGTTTTTTTTTCGTTGTTCTTATACTCCACATATGAGTGAAATCATTTGATATTTGTCTTTTTCCGCTTGGCTTATTTCACTAAGCGTAATACCCTTTACCTCCATCCATGTTGTTGCAAATGGTAGGATTTGTTTTCTTCTTATGGCTGAATAATATTCCATTGTGTATATGTACCACATCTTCTCTTTCCTTTCATCTACTGATGGACACTTAGGTTGCTTTCATTTCTTGGCTATTGTAAATAGTGCTGCAGTAAACATAGGGGTGCATCTGTCTTTTTCAAACTGGACTGCTGCATTCTTAGGGTAAATTCCTAGGAGTGGGATTCCTGGGTCAAATGGTATTTCTATTTTGAGTTTTTTGAGGAAGCTCCATGCTGCTTTCCACAATGGTTGAACTAATTTGCATTCCCACCAGCAGTGTAGGAGGGTTCCCTTTTCTCCACATCCTCACCAACATTTGTTGTTGTTTGTGTTTTGGATGTTGGCCATCCTCACTGGTGTGAGGTGATATCTCCTTGTGGTCTTAATTTGCATTTCTCTGATGATTAGTGATGTGGAGCATCTTTTCATGTGCCTGTTGGCCATCTGAATTTCTTGTTTGGAGAAGTGTCTATTCGTGTCCTCTTCCCATTTCTTAATTGGATTATTTGCTTTTTGTTTGTTGAGGTGTGTGAGTTCTTTATATATTTTGGATGTCAACCCTTTATCAGATACGTCATTTGTGAATATATTCTCCTATACTGTAGGATGTCTTTTTGTTCTACTGATGGTGTCCTTTGCTGTACAGAAGCTTTTCAGCTTGATATAGTCCCACTTGTTCATTTTTGCTTTTGTTTCCCTTGCCCGGGCAGACATGTTCATGAAGAAGTCGCTCATGTTTATGTCCAAGAGATTTTGCCTATGTTTTTCTAAGAGTTTTATGGTTTCATGACTTACATTCAGGTCTTTGATCCATTTTGAGTTTACCTTTGTGTATGGGGCTAGACAGTAGTCCAGTTTCATTCTCTTACATGTAGTTGTCCAGTTTTGCCAACACCAGCTGCTGAAGAGGCTGTTATCTCCCCATTGTATATCCAAGGCTCCTTTATCATATATTAACTGACTGTATACGTTTGGGTTAATCTTTGGATTTTCTATTGTGTTCCACTGGTCTGTGGGTCTGTTTTTGTGCCAATACCAAATTGTCTTGACTACTGTGGCTTCGTAGTAGAGCTTGAAGTCTGGGTGGGTAATTCCCCATTATATTCCTCCTTCTCAGGATTGCTTTGGCTATTCAGGGTCTTTTGTGTTTCCATATGAATTTTTGAAATATTTGTTCAAGTTCAGTGAAGAAAGCTGTTGGTAGTTTGATAGGGATTGCGTTGAATCTGTAGATTGCTTTAGGTAGTATAGCCATTTTGACAATAATTATTCTTCCTAGCCAAGGGCATGGGATGAATTTCCATTTGTTAGTGTCCTCTTTAATTTCTCTTAGGAATGTCTTGTAGTTTTCAGGGTATAGATCTTTCACTTCCTTCATTAGGTTTATTCCTAGGTATTTTATTCTTTTTAATGCAATTGTGAATGCAATTGTTTTTCTGATTTCTCTTTCTGTTAGTTCATCGTCAGTGTATAGGAACGCAACAGAATTTGTGTGTGTTAATTTTGTATCCTGCAACATTGGTGAATTCAGATATTGCTTCTAGTAGTTTTGGAGTGGAGTCTTCTGGATTTTTTATGTACAGTATCATGTCATCTGCAAATAGTGACAATCTGACTTGTTCTTTACCAATCTAGATGCTTTTTATGTCTTTGTTTTGTCGGATTGCGGAGGCTAGGACCTCCTGTACCATGTTGAATAACAGTGGAGAGAGTGGGCATCCCTGTCTTGTCCCGATCTTAGAAGAAAAGCTTTCAGCTTCTCGCTGTTTAGTATGATGTTAGCTTTGGGTTTGTCATATATGGCCTTTATGATGTTGAGGTACTTGCCCTCTATACCCATTTTGTTGAGAGTTTTAATCATGAATGGATGCTGAATTTTGTAAAATGCTTTTCCAGCATCTGTGGAGATGATCATGTGGTTTTTGTTGTTCTTTTTGTTGATGTGGTGGATGATGTTGATGGATTTTTGAATGTTATACAATCCTTGCATCACTGGGATGAATCCCACTTGATCATGGTGTATGATCCTCTTGATGTATTTTTGAATTCGGTTTGCTAATATTTTGTTGAGTATTTTTGCATCTACGTTCATCAAGGTTATTGGTCTGTAATTTTCTTTTTTGGTTAAGTCTTTACCTGGTTTTGGTATTACAGTGATGCTGGCTTCATAGAAAGAGTTTGAAAGTATTCCCTCTTCTTCTATTTTTTGGAAAACTTTAAGGAGAATGGGTATTATTTATTCTCTATATGTCTGGTAGAATTCAGAGGTGAATCCATCTGGCCTGGGATTTTATTCTTGGGTAGGTTTTTGATTACTGATTCAATTTCGTTGCTGGTGATTGGTCTGTTTAGTTTTTCTGTTTCTTGCTTGGTCAGTCTTGCAAGGTTGTGTTTTTCTAAGAAGTTGTCCATTTCCTCGAGGTTTTCCAGCTTGTTAACATGTAGATTTGCATAATATTCTCTTATAATTCTTTCTATTTCTGTGGGGTCAATCGTTATTTTTCCTTTCTCATTTGTGATTCTATTTATGTGTGTAGATTCTCTTTTTATCTTAATAAATATGGCTAGGGGTTTATCTATTTTGTTTATTTTTCAAAGAACCAGCTCTTGGTTTCATTGATTTTTTTCTGTTTTATTCTTCTCAATTTTATTTATTTCTTCTCTGATCTTATTATATCCCCCCTTCTGGTGAGTTTGGGCCTCATTAGTTCTTCTTTCTCCAGTTGCAGTCATTGTGTCTTCAGACTACTCATTTGGGATTGTTCTTCCTTCTTTAAATAGGCCTGGATTGCAATATACTTTCCTCTTAGAACTGCCTTTGCTGCGTCCCACAGAAGTTGTGGCTTTGTGTTGTTATTGTCAGTAGTCGTCATATATTCTTTGATTTCTGTTTTGATTTGGTCAATAACCCATTGATTATTTAGGAGAATGTTGTTAAGTCTCCATGTATGTGTGAGCCTTTTTGTTTTCTTTCTAAAATTTATTTCTTGTTTTATACCTTTGTGATCTGAGAAGTTGGTTGGTAGAATTTCAATATTTTTGAATTTACTGAGGTTCTTTTTGTGGCCTAGGATGTGGTCTATTCTGGAAAATGTTCCATGTGCACTTGAGAAGAATGTGTATCCTGCTGCTTTTGAGTGTAGAGTTCTGTAGGTGTCTGTTAGGTCCATCTGTTCTAGTGTGTTGTTCAGTGCTTCTGTGTCTTTACTTATTCTCTGTCTTTACTTATTGATCTATCCTTTGGAGTGAGTGGTGTGTTGAAGTCTCCTAAAATGAATGCATTGCTGTCTGTTTCCTCCTTTAATTCTGTTAGTATTTGTTTCACATATCCTGGCGCTCCTGTGTTGGGTGCATATATATTTATAATAGTTATATCTTCTTGTTGGACTGACCCCTTTATCATTATGTAATGTCCTTCTTTATCTCTTGCTACTTTCTTCGTTTTGAAGTCTATTTTGTCTGATAAAAGTACTGCAAAACTTGTTTTTTTCTCTTTGTTGTTTCATGAAATATCTTTTTCCATCCCTTCACTTTTAATCTGTGTATATCTTTGGGTTTGAGGTGGGTTTCGTGTAACCAGCATATAGATAGATTTTGCTTTTTTATCCATTCTGTTACTGTGTGTCTTTTGATTGGTGCATTCAGTCCATTTACATTTAGGGTGATTATCTATAGATATGTACTTATTGCCATTGCTGGCTTTAGATTCGTGGTTACCAAAGGTTCAAGGGTTGCTTCTTTACTATCTAAGAATCTAACTTAACTTTCTTGTGAAGTTATTGTGAACACTGTCTGATGTTTCTTTATCTCTCCCTTCTTATTCTTCTTCCTCCATTCTTTATATATTAGGTGTTTTATTCTTTGCCTTTAGTTAGTATTTGGATGGTCTGCTTTCTTTGCTATGATTTTATTTTCTCTGGTTACATCTTTTTAGCCTTAGGGGTGCTTCACTCTAGAGCAGTCCATTTAAGATATCCTGTAGTGGTCCTTTATGAGAGGCAAACTCTCTCAACTTTCATTTTTCTGGAAATTGTTTAATCCCTCCATCATGTTTAAATGATAACCGTGCTGGGTACAATATTCTTGGTTTGAGGCCCTTCTATTTCATTACATTAAACATATCATGCCATTCTCTTCTGGCATGTAAGGTTTCTGTTGAGAAGTCTGATGATAGTCTGATGGGTTTCCTTTGTAGGTGATCTTTTTTCTCTCTCTAGCTGCCTTTAATACTCTGTCTTTATGTTTGACTTTTGCCATCTTAATTATTATGTGTCTTGGTGTTGTCTTCCTAGGGTCCCTTGTGTTGGGAGTTCTGTGGGCTTCCGTGGACTGCGAGAGTATTTCCTTCCCCAGCGTGGGAAAGTTTTCAGCAATTATTTCTTCAAAGACACTTTCTATCCCTTTTTTTCTCTCTTCTTCCTCTGGTACTCCTATAATGTGAATATTGCTCCGTTTGGATTGGTCACACAGTTCTCTTAATATTCTTTCATTCCTAGCAATCCTTATATCTCTCTGTGCCTCAGCTTCTCTGTATTCCTGTTCTCTGATTTCTATTCCATTAACAGTTTCTTGCATCTCGTCCAGTCTGCTGTTAAGCGTGTCTATTGCTTGTCTGATTTCTGCTTTGTCTTTCCTCACTTCCCTCACTTCCTCCCTCAGCTCTTGCACATTTCTCTGTAGATCCATCAGCATGGTTATGACTTTTATTCTGAATTCTTTTTCAGGAAGACTATGCATTTCCATCCCTTCAGGCTCCCTCTCTGGGGTTGTCTGGTTGACCGTAGTCTGTACCATATTCCTCTGTCTTTTCATGCCTATAGAAGTGGTCACTGGTAGTTGCCACATATGTCAGCTGGGCTCTTTAAGACTTTAAAAAAAAAGAAAGAAAAAAAAGAAAGAAGAAAAGAAAAAAGAGAGAAGAAAAAACAACACAAAAAACAAAACAAAAAAGCAAAAAAAAAAAAAAAGCCCACCGGGAGTAGATTCTGTGAGGATGCTGTAGGTGGCACTGTTGCTCCAGTATTCTTCAGCTGTGGCCGCGCCACTCCACAGGGCCCTTTATAGCTCTGCCTCGTGGGGTGCCAAGTCCTCTCAGGTGTCGCTGCACACTGTGCCCTTTCCTGTGGGTTCTGGTCTCTCTTTTAGGAGTAGCTGTATTTGCTGTATTTTCATAGATATATATAGTTTTGGGAGGAGATTTCTGCTGCCCTGGTCACGCCGCCATCTTCCCAGAAGTCCAGTAAAGGGGTTTTAAAAAGATCCTTCTCTTACACTGATAGAATAATAAGCTGTGGAATTCAGCTTTTGTGTTCCTTAAGAAAATTATGCTGCCTTCATCATAGTTGTCTAGAAAGGATACAATGAGCTTGTTCTGCTATTTTATCTTTTTTTTTTTACTGTTTCATTCCATTCATTTTCATGATTTGTGAATTTTGTGAGTCTTCATTATTTTCTTATTTGTCGTGACTGTTGCCTCTGTTCAAGAAACTTACGGATTTAGGGATATTTACTTTTATCCTACCATCTTATCTCTTGATCCTTCTCATTTTTCAGACCATTGAGAATGTGTGATTATATCTATTGGTTTCTGAAGCAATTTTGAATAGATCAACATACTGCCTAACCCTGTTCTTAAGTACTTTAAATCATAATGCAAAAACTCATTTTTTGGATTATACTTCATCAATCTTCAATTCTTTTTTGCAAGGGTCCATCTTATTTAGAAATGTGAGCTCTAAAATTATAATTTAGGAGGGAGTCTGCATCCTTTTTATCTAGTCTTATGTTGCTCCAAGAGGAGGGGGCTCCCCACTCAGGGCATGTTCGCTATAAATTCGATAAGACTTAATAAAGGCAAGGGCAAGAGGTTGGATGTTCTAAAGGGGGTTTATTCTCCCAGAAGTAAGTCTCAGTCTCTCTTCTGTTTCACCTTCCCTCTGCCAGCCTCCATTCTCTCCTAGTTCTCCCACCAGGCTTCGCTTCTCTGCTCAAGATCCCTGCAGTCATGCTTGAACCACTCACTCCCTGCTCTTATGGCTCTCTTCTCACTCTCCCAGTGGCCCTCTACTTCCCCACCTCTGGAACTGGGAGGAACTCTGTGGGCGGGTCTCTGGTGACTGGCAGATGTCCAACCAAATATATACCAGGAACCCAGGGAGAGGAGAGAATGGGTGTTTCTTCTCCACCCCTACCCTGAACTGGTACTCCAGTGACTGACCAGTGGCTCTGTAACAGGTAAACACCCTGCCGCTCTCATATGTGTGTAAAGTAGGTTCTTATATATACATGGGCACAATTAAGGCCAGGCAGGAATCCTGGTCAGAAATTTCCATTTTCTCCACATCTTACCATGGGCTCTTCCTGAAGCACTATTATCTAGAAGAGCTTATTTTATGATAAAAATGATAATTCTAGGTCATATAAAGATTCCCTGGAAGAACTTGCTTTTGGTAGTTAGGTAAGAAGGTTGTAAATAGGAGTTAGACCTGTTCTTCTTAAATGATGTTTATAATTCTATGATTGCATTTCCATTTCCTTGCTTTTCAGTTTCAAAAAATCATTTGTACATATTTCACCAACAAATCCTCATGAAAATTCTGAGCTATAGAACTGTGGGATGTTTCTTCGGCATGGGTTTGTTGTGACAAATAAGAAAATCCACAAGAATGGCTGAAGTTTATTACCTGCCAGGTCACTAATCATTCAACAAGGTTTTCCAGTTTATTATTATCACTACTGCTGTAATGACTGCTGTCAGCCCCCATAGAAACAGTACTTTTATTACTGATAAGAGGGACATTTTTAGTTACTAGTCATAGGGCACCATGGGTGGTTTGCTTTTCATATACCTACAGACATATGCTTGTTATTCTATTTGCTTACTTTCTAGAACACTATGGATAGCCATACAATGGAGATCTTTTTTTTCTACGTTGCAGCAAAGCCACTCTAAATACCTCTGTATGTATGTATGTGGGAGTGGTTAATGGTTGCTAATATTAAACTGTCTTGATTTTTTTCCACCTAAGAAACAAAAATTACAAAGAAGAATTGTATCAATTTTTGTTACTTTGAATGTAGCATCAGTGGGGCATAGAAATAGTGATTACAGATATCCTTGTCTGGTTCTTTATCTCACTAGTGAAGCACTGAATCTTTAATAATTAGTCTGGTATTACCTGTAGGTTTCTTGTAGTTGCCCTTCAGTGGATTGAGGACATAAATATGCTCTGTCTAGTTTGCTGATACTATTTTGGGGCTACATGGGTGTTAGATTTTATCAAATGCTTCTCTAAATATGTTGAGATAATCATTAATTTTCCATGTCACTTAGTTAATATAGAAAATGGTCAGGCTTTTGCCTGGGTGCCCCTCTCCCCTGGAGCCTGTGTTCTCTCTCTGAGCAGTTGGCTTGGACAATGGATGGGATCTCATTTGCTTACCCTCTTATGGATTGCTATCATGCATTGCACAAATTTCTGTCTGACAGCCATTCTTACCATCTATTTCATTCAGTTTTTAAGTTGTTTTAGGCAGAATGTAAGTTTTGTTCCTTCATCTAATCTGGAATCAGAATTCTCTGGTTATCAAATGTTAAGAGCCTGGAAATCTTGAGACTTTCCAAAACTAAAGATTTTCAAGAGTTCTCACAAGTGATTTTTTTAAATAAAATATATTCCTGTATTTTTAATAAAATCAGTAGTAACTCACAAAACTTGTGAAACAAGGCTTGACTTAATTGTGATATTTATAATCTCTCATATGTCAGCTGGTATCTTGGGTGGATTAAAAATACATATTCAGCATGTTATATGCTGAGAAATGTATGTAGCACTTTTTTCTGGCTCTAGTTATGGTAGTTTTATGCTTTTATTTTCACATGAATATTGGAATCCACTCTGCCTACTATGATATTACTTATTTACTCCTTAAAATACTCCATAGATATCCTTACTTATATATATATATATATCTCCATATTTATTATATATGATATATATGATAATCATAATGATATGGTCCATATGTATACCCATACTGATAATTATATGCATTATAATATGTAATTATATATAATAGGTAAAAATGTAAATTACATGTAATAAAAATATATATTCATCCGATAAATCATGGGAATGAACAGGTGAGAATCTTCTGGGGATTTATAGCCAATACTGGAATTTACATAAGGTTTCTTAAAATTTTATGTTTTTTTCCTTGAATTTGTGACTACTGTCTGAAACAGTACCATACACTATTACTTTTATTGTAGAGTGATAACATATTTTAATTCGTTATATTGTCATTGCTTATTTGTCACTTTTGTTTGAGGATAAACCAGATTGTATCTCTAGGTTATCACTTTATGCACAATTGGATACAGTGTGTCAGGTAGCAAAACACTTGTTTGCAGTGATGGAAGCCACTTTGCTTCCAGTTAATGGAATGAGTTTGGCCCTGGTAGTAACCTGCACACAATAAAACAGGAAAGTGTCATTTTCTAAGCATGGATAACATTATCATAATTAGTAAGTAGCAAGAGGAGACTTTTATTCTGAGAAGAATGCAGTCCTACCATGAATTTGGAAGGACTTCGTTGCCAGCTCTGGGGTTGTCCTATCATGACTCTGAAAGAGCAGAATCTTTAGACCATTTTTCTTAAAGATATATAATTGAATAGTAATTTGAATGATAAGTAATAGAGAATTAATGCAAATCTCACATCTGGTAGATAAAGTAGAGTGCAACTGGGAGATAAAACATGCCATAATTTTTCTTTCCTGTCCCTGGGAATGTCCAGGGCTTCAGCATTGCAGGCCTGATGAGTTAACTCTTTTTTGCCCAAATTCTGATTGTTTTTGCATTACTTTAATTGGCATTTTTTAAATTAAGGTATCATTGATATTCACTCTTAGGAAGGTTTCACATGAAAAACTTTGTGGTTACTACATTGACCCATATTATCAAGTCTTCCCCCAAGCCCCACTGAAGTCACTGTCCATCAGAGTAGTAAGATGCCACAGAGTCACTACTTATCTTCTCTGTGCTATACTGTCTTCCCTGTGACCACCCCACACCATGTGTACCTGTCTTGCCAATGGGTGTAAGCCCCAAGCATGTTTGCTATGGATTCAGTGTGACCAAACAAATGACAATAGAACGTTCTTGGGGTGAAAGGGTTTATTACTCAGCTTGTTCTCCTGGTGGTAGGTCGAGCAATAGTGTCTTTGCCTCTGCCAAGAGCACTGGGCTGAGCTCTCTATATAGTGCAATAATAGCTTATTGCCTGTGGGTGTGAGAGCAGTATCCTAGCAACAGACCAGTTACATCATCAACTGGTTTAAGTTCAGTGAGGATCCAGGTCATAGGAACCCCAACTTCCCCACACTCCACTGCTTCAGGATTCTCTCCTTACAATCTACATGCTCTCAATCTTCTGCAGTGGTCCCTGTGAGGGAAAGCTGGAGCACTGTAACCAGATTCCACAACAGCAACAGAGGCTAACCACAACTTAGGGTTAATAACAAAAATTAAGATACAACAAGATTTTGATAGAGGTAACAAAAATTATAATAATTCTCAAGCCAGAGGAGGTTCCCAATCCACAAAGACCTTAGGGGCAATAAGACACATGTTTTAATGACACCAACATAGGCAAATCTTGTCCATCAGGTAGGATACATGCAAGAGAGTGGTCCTGTGATAGGATTGTAGCAGGAAGGGGGTCCTGTCCAGGTCTAGTATATTATACTTTTACTCCTCTCGCCATGGGGGTTACTGAAGGGTCTATATTTAGTGCAACTGGAGGTACGCACACTGGCTATAATGATAAAACAAAACTCCCCAGTAAGATGTTTCTACCTTCTGACCATTTAGGATATACTACTGTGATCTTTGAAGGCCACTCTGCTGTTATTCCAGGAATACACAGGAGGCCAGCTTCCAGGCCTTGTCTCCAAGGTGCCAGGAGAGCCAGCCATCATTGGTCCTTGTGTTGAAAGGTCGAAGGCCGTGTCCACTCAATGGAGTCTCCAGGGTTTCATGCAGTTGGTGCTGGCAGCAAGATATTATTCTGGTGACCGAACCTTGGCTTCAACGATTCTTTCTTGGTTTCTATTTGCAGTTGTATAGGGGCTGCAGCAATATGTGTTAACATGTCTATGGGGCTCAGGGATCCCTTTCAGGGTTTCTCGTTCAAACACCATAGTACAGTCCATTATCGGACTGACCATCCCTGCAGACTATTGTTATCTCATTTTAGTCTGGACTTTAACAAGCCATTGTACCTCTGTATCATACGTGCTGTGGTAGGATTGTATGGCACATGAAACTTCCATTTGATTCCCAACTGTCACAAACATTCTTGCAGGGCATGTCCAGTAAAATGGGTACCCTGATCACCCTCAATTACCTGTGGTCAGCCATAGGTAGCAAAGAGATGCTCCAGGCCTCTTTTGGTCATCTGCTGGTTTGCACAACGTGTAGGAAAAGCAACCAGAAGTCCAGTAGCTGTGTCCACATAAGTAATGGCATACTGATATCCTTCTGACACAAGTAGAGGCCTAATATAGTCTATCTGCTACCTGACAAGGGGTATAGGCCCCTTAGCTATTGTCCCATGTTGCTGTGGAACTCGATGTAAGTCCCTTTTAGAGCATATGACACACTCCTTCCGGGATCTACTAACTTCTTCAAAGGTCAAAGGCAAGCCCCACCAATGGGCTACAGCCCACATTGTCTTTTGTCTGGCATGCAACAAACGCTGATGTAACCATTGGGCTACATCAGAGGCAAGCATTCCTTCTAAACAACGTATCTGGGCCAATTTATCTGCTTCATCATTTCCTGGGGATGCCAGTGGCAAATGACCTGTCACATTCTATACTGTAATTATTTTAGTCTGACCACAGGCCCATAAATCTTGCCACAATTCTTGTTACCAAAGGGGTCGGTGACCAACCAGCCAGTTGGCATGGTACCAAGTTGGTAGGCACAGGGTCAAGCCCCGACAGACAGCCCAGTTGTCAGTGCAGACAACTATAGAGGAGGGCTCCCGGCTGATCACAAGCCATACAGCCCAAAACTCTGCCCATTGGCTGCTCTTCCCCTCACCATCTACCATCCATATTGTCTCAGTCTTAGGATGGAAAGCTGTGACCCTCCATTTTGGGGGCTGCCCATGGCTGGAGCCATCTGTGTACCAAGAATCTTCAGATGTAGGGGCTTTTCCCTAATGATAGGGACTCTCTGCTACTAATGAGTCTAAAGTAAATTCTTCCTGCTTTTCACTAGTATATGTCACCAGCCCCAACAAGCGTTGGAGTTCTTCACTCAAGGGGCTACTAGAAAGGGCACTACGTTGCTGTAGGTAAGCACCCCGCTTGACTAGTGTGGGTGTTTGTGCTACACCACTTCTTGGCTTTTGGGTCCAATCTCATACCCACCCCAAGATGGGATAGGTGGTTATTACCCTTATTGGGGCCATTCCAGTGATGGGTTTTGTAGTCAGCAAGGTGTGATACACGACAACCAGTTTTTTTTCTATCAGTGTGTATTGTAACTCTGCCCCTTTCCAGAGTTGTGACCAGAATCCAATGGGTTGGTGAGTTCGTTCAAGCTGCTGCCAGAGACCCCAGCCATAACTGTCGTCAGTCACATGAACGTCCAGCTCACAGGGCCTTTATGGGTCTATCACACTCAAGGCCTGCATGGCCTTGACTGCATGTTTTGCTGTAATAAAGGCAGATGCACATGTCTCATCCAGTCCCACCTGACCCCCTTTCATACCAACCAGTATAAAGGCTTCAGACTTTGTGCCAAGTGCAGGATAAACACTCCACAGTATCCTAGAAGACCCCAAAACTCCTGTAGCAATGGTACAGTTTTAGGGGTAGGAAAGGTCTGGACTTTATCTATGACTGCTTCTGGTATAACTTTGGTCTTACCCGACCAGATGACACCCATGAATTTGACAAACAAAAAAGGTCTGTGAACCTTGCTACTGTTTACAGCCTATCCTTTCTCCTATTGATATTGCAGCAATCTAGGTGCTGCACCTTCTAGATCTGAAAGAGAATCAGACATGAGCATGACATCATCAATATAATGGTACAGCCACACCGTTGGTGGTTTCTCCCATGTAGCCCAGTCCGGGGCTACAAGTCCATGACAAATGGTGGGGCTGTGGAGGTATCCCTGTGGAAGGATGGTTAAAGTCCATTGCCATCCTTCCCATGTGAAGGCAAACTGTTCATGACTTTCCTGCTCAGTGTCAGTGGAAAAGAAGGCATTATCTACCACATAATAGTATGTTTCTAGTTCATGGCTGAGTATCCATCAGGGCTGTACTAGAGGGGACAGCAGCATGCATAGGGTCATGACTTTATTCAGTTCTCTGTAATCCACAATCATATTCCAGGAGCCATCTGGCATTTTTACTGGCCACACTGGGGAATTGAAAGGTCTATGGGGTGGGCTTTATAATACCCACCTTTTCCAGTTGCTGCAGGGTTTGTCCAATCTCTTTATGCCCTCCATGCAGTTTGTATTGTTTGGTATTAGTCACCTGCCAAGGCACAGGCAAAGCTATGGGCGGGTGCCTAGCATGTCCGCACAGAACTGCCTTCACCACATGTACTCTCAGTCTGAACTCCCCTGCAGTAGTATGCAAACCATAGACACTGCAGGATATCAATCCCAAAAATATACTCAGGGATGGGCGAGATATAAACAGTATACTCTTTTGGCATAGGCGCCCTATTCCCAATGGGATTTGGGCTTTTTTCACTTTGATAGCCTTCCCCACGTATCCATCTATGATAGTGGGGGTCCTGGGGAACTGCTAAGGGTTGCCATGAATCAGTGAACATTCAGCCCCAGTGTCCACCAGAGCCAGGACACGTTGTGTGTTCCCTGAGGACCAATGGATAGCTATTTCAACATGTAGCCTTTGGTCCCCACCTGGTCCTACAGGGCAGGTACCTTGACCTTCCCCTCAGTAAAACCGTGATCCCCCATCATCTTCCTGTGTGGGCTCGAATGAGGTTGGCTCTCTCACCAGCAGGAAATCTTTCAAACACACAGGCCAGAATTGTGGCTCTGTCTCTGACCTCTGGCTCTTTGGTCTTAAAGGCTGAAACTGCTGCTCTGGTTTCAGTTGTTGCTATAGCTCCAATAAGATCCTTTTTGACTTCCCATCAAATTTCCCTGCATCTGCTCCTGCCAGTATTAAATCAACCCACATCTGGATCCTCGTAACCTTCATGCGGCCCTTTAAATTCTTCTTGTGATTAGCAGACGTTATTTCTTTCTGTGTTCTCATTGCTTCAGCCTCTCCTAAGTCTGCTACTGTACGTGTGACCTTGCTTATCGACTGCCCTAAGTGAGGGGCAATAAAGGCCACTCGAGACCCAAAGAGGAATGTGGGAGCTGTTTGAAGCACAATATTTCTCATCCCTGTAGTGAAAGACTCTTCATCTGGGCCATGATTCTCTGGACTATAGAAGGCATTTCTTATGCCTAGCTCCTGTATCACCTGCTGGAGCTAAGCATACATCTGTCATCTAGCAGGAGAGGATGGTAGATCAATCTGATTGGGCTACACAGCATGGAGTGATTTCCTGGGGTCTGATGTGCACTTTGTAACCACTGCCACAAGGCAGGATGAACCATCAGGGAAGCCAGTTTTCCCTTCTCTAATCCAGACAGAACAATTCCATCCACCCCTAAGTCCCCCAGATGCAGGAGCCAAGCTGATATTGACTCCAAAGGACTTCTGTCCATCTAGGAGCCCAAATCCACCAGCTCATCCTTACTATAGGTGTGGTGCATAGAGTGCTCCATGACCTGGGGAGGGGGCTCTGCCTCTCCTTGGGGAACCCTTGGCTGCTATGTCTTAATTTTCTTTAAAACCACTAGGACTGCTTTTGATATAGAAGGTGTCAGTGCCCCCTGCAACATCCCTTTATCCTTCCCTAGCTCCTCCATTTCCAGAGCTGATGGCACCTTTCTCTCCAATCCCTGAGTGCTTCCTCTGTTACATCCTTTACCATTTCTACAGTGCTGCTCAGCAACGCTAGATCAGTCTTCAGAAGCTCTCTTACCTTCACCTCAATACCTAGCAGCTGGCATTCTCATGCCACCTCTGCCTGTGCTTCCAAGACGTTGTCTTTTTCCTTGATGGAGTTTTCCTCTTTCAGAGTACCTGGCAGCACTGTTGTCTCGTTCTTTAAGGAATCTTTTACCTCTTCAATGGCACCTCGCTGCTGGTGTTCTTGTGCTGCCTCCTCATATGTATTCCATTTCCTTTATCAGTGTATCCACAGCAGTTCACAGCTCATGTTCTTGTGCTGCCATTTCTTTGGTCTTTTTCAGGAGCATGTTCTCTTCTGTAGACTTTTTTAATACTGTGAGAAGCAGCCAACACAAAGTCCATACTACCTCACAGGCACTCTGTCTCTCAAAAGACCTACTTATAATACCAAGGGCAACCCCTACTGCCTCAGGTATCAACTCCACTTGCCTGTAGTCCTGGGGAGGTCCCAGCCCTCTACCATGCACAAGCTAGTATTCTTTGATGATCCCAGAAAAAGCAGAGGAGGTGAGCGAATTGTCACCCAGAGAAGATATGAACTTGGAGGGCAATCGATATGAGTGTCTTCAAGAATCATGGACACCTTATGTGAACATGCATCATGAGGTGGTGTGGCATGAGGATCAGAGCCCCATTTGAAAATGCGAGGGGATTGCTCAAGGTCTGCTTCAGGCCATGCTGTGTGCACTGCCGTACCCAGAAAGGAACTGCTCCTGGTGTAGAACAGCAGTTCCTCCCTGGGTCAGTAGTGCCCATCAGGTGCAAGGTTCACAGTTGCCTATGTAGCACTGGTGGGGATCGAGATGCATGTGCCCTTGAACTGCTGCCTGCCATGAACTTCGTAGGGCCATGGCTTACATATGCATCTGAATTGTGGCATTGACGAGATGATTTAAGTCATGTCCTATTAACAGGGTGAGCGCCTAAACGGTGGACTGAATGGAGGTGACCCATTGTCGTACAGAAAGAGCCAGGAACACTCACTCTTGTTCTCCTTGCTTTGTGATAACGACAAGGGAAAACATTGAGTATCAGTGAGGATCACTGTGGAGGGCCATTTTTAGCTGGAGAGCAGTGGGTCAGCACTTTCCAGGGTTATGGCAAAATCATGGTTATGAAGGGATGCGACGACCTGGGGAGGGAAAAAAGACAGCCACCATTGGACAGAGGAGGGGATACGGCCAGTTCTTGACCAGGAACTGTGTTGTGAACAGTGTCCTGCCTAAATAGGTATTGGTCAGATAGATGATGCATATTGAGTACATTTCTGGGTGGGTGGAATATTGCGTAGTGAGTGCAGTGATTGCGGTGGCCTTCAAACCGTCCTAACCTGTGCTGGGAATGGAGATGCGTGTGCACTCAATCTTCCCCTCTTTTGAGCTTCAGAGAGCACTCATGGCCTCCTACATCTCGGGAATCCCCAGCAGGCTTTCGGGGGTCCATAGCTCACCATGTGAACTCTTATAGGTCAGGGAAGGTAGACAGTATTTCATAACAAAAGAAGATGCATGGGAGGCTCTGGTATGCTCTAGGTTCTGTTGGTCCTCCAGGGAAACAGAACTGATGCACGAATGCTCATTAGAGGAAGCATGAAGGTTGAAGACTACCAGGTCAGATTTGTCTTGGCTTATAGAAAATCCTGTTACAGTCACTCATGGTGTAGGGAGAGAGATGGCAGTTACATCTGGAAGTGCAGGGGGCCTTGTGAGGTCTTCTACCCTGTTCCTTGCTGTGTGCAGTGTCCAACCAGGAAAGGTGGACATCCCCTAGAGTATGTGTAATAACTGCCCTTCTGGGTAGAGTGACACTCAACAAGAAGGTTTGTGGTGGCCCTAAGCCTGGTGAGAATTTTGGGGCGGAGCAGTGGGACATGTGTATCTTTGCTGCATGGTTTATGTTCATGAAGGTCCTGGAACCCACCTGGTCTTGATCTCATGCATCCTCAAGATTCTTCTAGTGGTCCATTTGTAGCACTGTAAACACATACAGGTTAGAGAATATGAACATACTTCTTAGTATAAGACTATAACTCAGAACCTTGCTTGTTTTTCCTGTGTCCACTGACATATCCAGGTAGTAGAAAAAGGTGATGGCATGCCCCAGTCTGATATATGTTGGCAAGTTGGAGAGTAGTTGGTTACATGTTTTGCAGTTCTAGAACATTGTGTACCATTGGTACAGTGGGAAGGGAGATAACAGGTGCCTTTCTGTCACTTTGGAGACTGGGAATGTACTCCACCTCCAAGTCAGGCTGTGTACAGTGCCCTGCCCAGGGAGGTGCTAATCACTTACACGACGTGTTATTGTGCCCTTGCTTGGTAAAGTACTGCTCAACAAGAGCAACGTTTGCCATGGCCTTCAGACAGGTGATTGGGATGGAGAAGCATGTCACCTTGAGCTGCTGCCTTGAGGTCAGGGAGGCCCTGGCAGCCGTCTGAATCTCTCAGGTATCCTCAAGATGATGCTGGTAGTTTGTTGCTCATGACATGAGTAACTGCCCGTTATACAAGGTGAAGACACTTCCGCACACAGGAAGAGACATAGAAACAAGCTTGTTCTCTCTCAGTGGTTCAAGGCATTCTAGCAAGACAGAGCAGATGAGGAGATCCTTACTGAGGGAAGGAAGCAAGTTGGAGGGCAGTGGTTTGACACTGATTTTGGCTAT
>JAQQAC010016209.1:55956495-55976436 GCA_029783875.1 Phataginus tricuspis | reverse complement strand
ATAGCCAAAATCAGTGTCAAACCACTGCCCTCCAACTTGCTTCCTTCCCTCAGTAAGGATCTCCTCATCTGCTCTGTCTTGCTAGAATGCCTTGAACCACTGAGAGAGAACAAGCTTGTTTCTATGTCTCTTCCTGTGTGCGGAAGTGTCTTCACCTTGTATAACGGGCAGTTACTCATGTCATGAGCAACAAACTACCAGCATCATCTTGAGGATACCTGAGAGATTCAGACGGCTGCCAGGGCCTCCCTGACCTCAAGGCAGCAGCTCAAGGTGACATGCTTCTCCATCCCCATCACCTGTCTGAAGGCCATGGCAAACGTTGCTCTTGTTGAGCAGTACTTTACCAAGCAAGGGCACAATAACACGTTGTG
Source organism: Phataginus tricuspis (assembly GCA_029783875.1). Classification (NCBI taxonomy): domain Eukaryota; kingdom Metazoa; phylum Chordata; class Mammalia; order Pholidota; family Manidae; genus Phataginus; species Phataginus tricuspis. Next base: position 55,976,062 of record JAQQAC010016209.1, on the reverse strand, counting down.
TAAGTGATTAGCACCTCCCTGGGCAGGGCACTGTACACAGCCTGACTTGGAGGTGGAGTACATTCCCAGTCTCCAAAGTGACAGAAAGGCGCCTGTTATCTCCCTTCCCACTGTACCAATGGTACACAATGTTCTAGAACTGCAAAACATGTAACCAACTACTCTCCAACTTGCCAACATATATCAGACTGGGGCATGCCATCACCTTTTCTACTACCTGGATATGTCAGTGGACACAGGAAGAACAAGCAAGATTCTGAGTTATAGTCTTATACTAAGAAGTATGTTCATATTCTCTAACCTGTATGTGTTTACAGTGCTACAAATGGACCACTAGAAGAATCTTGAGGATGCATGAGATCAAGACCAGGTGGGTTACAGGACCTTCCTGAACATAAACCATGCAGCAAAGATACACATGTCCCACTGCTCCGCCCCAAAATTCTCACCGGGCTTAGGGCCACCACAAACCTTCTTGTTGAGTGTCACTCTACCCAGAAGGGCAGTTATTACACATACTCTAGGGGATGTCCACCTTTCCTGGTTGGACACTGCACAGAGCAAGGAACAGGGTAGAAGACCTCACAAGGCCCCCTGCACTTCCAGATGTAGCTGCCATCTCTCTCCCTACACCATGAGTGACTGTAACAGGATTTTCTATAAGCCAAGACAAATCTGACCTGGTAGTCTTCAACCTTCATGCTTCCTCTAATGAGCATTTGTGCATCAGTTCTGTTTCCCTGGAGGACCAACAGAACCTAGAGCATACCAGAGCCTCCCATGCATCTTCTTTTGTTGTGAAATACTGTCTACCTTCCCTGACCTATAAGAGTTCACATGGTGAGCTATGGACCCCCGAAAGCCTGCTGGGGATTTCCGAGATGTAGGAGGCCAAGAGTGCTCTCCGAAGCTCAAAAGAGGGGAAGATTGAGTGCACACGCATCTCCATTCCCTGCACAGGTTAGGACGGTTTGAAGGCCACCGCAATCACTGCACTCACTATGCAATATTCCACCCACCCAGAAATGTACTCAATATGCATCATCTATCTGACCAATACCTATTTAGGCAAGACACTGTTCACAGCACAGTTCCTGGTCAAGAACTGGCCGTATCCCCTCCTCTGTCCAATGATGGCTTTCTTTTTTCCCTCCCCAGGTCGTCGCATCCCTTCATAACCATGATTTTGCCATAACCCTGGAAAGTGCTGACCCACTGCTCTCCAGCTAAAAATGGCCCTCCACAGTGATCCTCACTGATACTCAATGTTTTCCCTTGTCGTTATCACAAAGCAAGGAGAACAAGAGTGAGTGTTCCTGGCTCTTTCTGTATGACAATGGGTCACCTCCATTCAGTCCACCGTTTAGGCGCTCACCCTGTTAATAGGACATGACTTAAATCATCTCGCCGATGTCACAATTCAGATGCATATGTAAGCCATGGCCGTACGAAGTTCACGGCAGGCAGCAGTTCAAGGGCACATGCATCTCGATCCCCACCAGTGCTACATAGGCAACTGTGAACCTTGCACCTGATGAGCACTACTGACCCAGGGAGGAACTGCTGTTCTACACCAGGAGCAGTTCCTTTCTGGGTACAGCAGTGCACACAGCATGGCCTGAAGCAGACCTTGAGCAGTCCCCTCGCATTTTCAAATGGGGCTCTGATCCTCATGCCACACCACCTCATGATGGATGTTCACATTAGGTGTCCACGATTCTTGAAGACACTCATATTGATTGCCCTCCAAGTTCGTATCTTCTCTGGGTGACAATTCGCTCACCTCCTCTGCTTTTTCTGGGATCATCAAAGAATACTAGCTTGTGCATGGTAGAGGGCCGGGACCACCCCAGGACTAGAGGCAAGTGGAGGTGATACCTGAGGCAGTAGGGGTTGCCCTTGGTATTATAAGTAGGTCTTTTGAGAGACAGAGTGCCTGTGAGGTAGTATGGACTTTGTGTTGGCTGCTTCTCACAGTATTAAAAAAGTCTACAGAAGAGAACATGCTCCTGAAAAAGACCAAAGAAATGGCAGCACAAGAACATGAGCTGTGAACTGCTGTGGATACACTGATAAAGGAAATGGAATACATATGAGGAGGCAGCACAAGAACACCAGCAGCGAGGTGCCATTGAAGAGGTAAAAGATTCCTTAAAGAACGAGACAACAGTGCTGCCAGGTACTCTGAAAGAGGAAAACTCCATCAAGGAAAAAGACAATGTCTTGGAAGCACAGGCAGAGGTGGCATGAGAACGCCAGCTGCTAGGCATTGAGGTGAAGGTAAGAGAGCTTCTGAAGACTGATCTAGCGTTGCTGAGCAGCACTGTAGAAATGGTAAAGGATGTAGCAGAGGAAGCACTCAGGGATTGGAGAGAAAGGTGCCATCAGCTCTGGAAATGGAGGAGCTAGGGAAGGATAAAGGGATGTTGCAGGGGGCACTGACACCTTCTATATCAAAAGCAGTCCTAGTGGTTTTAAAGAAACTTAAGACATAGCAGCCAAGGGTTCCCCAAGGAGAGGCAGAGCCCGCTCCCCAGGTCATGGAGCACTCTATGCACCACACCTATAGTAAGGATGAGCTGGTGGATTTGGGCTCCTAGATGGACAGAAGTCCTTTGGAGTCAATATCAGCTTGGCTCCTGCATCTGGGGGACTTAGGGGTGGATGGAATTGTTCTGTCTGGATTAGAGAAGGGAAAGCTGGCTTCCCTGATGGTTCATCCTGCCTTGTGGCAGTGGTTACAAAGTGCACATCAGACCCCAGGAAATCACTCCATGCTGTGTAGCCCAATCATATTGATCTACCATCCTCTCCTGCTTGATGGCAGATGTATGCTTAGCTCCAGCAGGTGATACAGGAGCTAGGCATAAGAAATGCCTTCTATAGTCCAGAGAATCATGGCCCAGATGAAGTCTTTCACTACAGGGATGATAAATATTGTGCTTCAAACGGCTCCCACATTCCTCTTTGGGTCTCGAGTGGCCTTTATTGCCCCTCACTTAGGGCAGTCGATAAGCAAGGTCACACGTACAGTAGCAGACTTAGGAGAGGCTGAAGCAATGAGAACACAGAAAGAAATAATGTCTGCTAATCACAAGAAGAATTTAAAGGGCCACATGAAGGTTAAGAGGACCCAGATGTAGGTTGATTTAATACTGGCAGGAGCAGATGCAGGGAAATTTGATGGGAAGTCAAATAGGTATTGGAGCTATAGCAACAACTGAAACCAGAGCAGCAGTTCCAGCCTTTAAGACCAAAGAGCCAGAGGTCAGAGACAGAGCCACAATTCTGGCCTGTGTGTTTGAAAGATTTCCTGCTGGTGAGAGAGCCAACCTCACTCGAGCCCACACAGGAAGATGATGGGGGATCACGGTTTTACTGAGGGGAAGGTCAAGGTACCTGCCCTGTAGGACCAGGTGGGGACCAAAGGCTACATGTTGAAATAGCTATCCATTGGTCCTCAGGGAACACACAACGTGTCCTGGCTCTGGTGGACACTGGGGCTGAATGTTCACTGATTCATGGCAACCCTTAGCAGTTCCCCAGGACCCCCACTATCATAGATGGATACGTGGGGAAGGCTATCAAAGTGAAAAAAGCCCAAATCCCATTGGGAATAGGGCGCCTATGCCAAAAGAGTATACTGTTTATATCTCGCCCATCCCTGAGTATATTTTTGGGATTGATATCCTGCAGTGTCTATGGTTTGCATACTACTGCAGGGGAGTTCAGACTGAGAGTACATGTGGTGAAGGCAGTTCTGTGTGAACATGCTAGGCACCCGCCCATAGCTTTGCCTGTGCCTTGGCAGGTGACTAATACCAAACAATACAAACTGCATGGATGGCATAAAGAGATTGGACAAACCCTGCAGCAACTGGAAAAGGTGGGTATTATAAAGCCCACCCCATAGACCTTTCAATTCCCCAGTGTGGCCAGTAAAAATGCCAGATGGCTCCTGGAATATGATTGTGGATTACAGAGAACTGAATAAAGTCATGACCCTATGCATGCTGCTGTCCCCTCTAGTACAGCCCTGATGGATACTCAGCCATGAACTAGAAACATACTATTATGTGGTAGATAATGCCTTCTTTTCCACTGACACTGAGCAGGAAAGTCATGAACAGTTTGCCTTCACATGGGAAGGATGGCAATGGACTTTAACCATCCTTCCACAGGGATACCTCCACAGCCCCACCATTTGTCATGGACTTGTAGCCCCGGACTGGGCTACATGGGAGAAACCACCAACGGTGTGGCTGTACCATTATATTGATGATGTCATGCTCATGTCTGATTCTCTTTCAGATCTAGAAGGTGCAGCACCTAGATTGCTGCAATATCAATAGGAGAAAGGATAGGCTGTAAACAGTAGCAAGGTTCACAGACCTTTTTTGTTTGTCAAATTCATGGGTGTCATCTGGTCGGGTAAGACCAAAGTTATACCAGAAGCAGTCATAGATAAAGTCCAGACCTTTCCTACCCCTAAAACTGTACCATTGCTACAGGAGTTTTGGGGTCTTCTAGGATACTGTGGAGTGTTTATCCTGCACTTGGCACAAAGTCTGAAGCCTTTATACTGGTTGGTATGAAAGGGGGTCAGGTGGGACTGGATGAGACATGTGCATCTGCCTTTATTACAGCAAAACATGCAGTCAAGGCCATGCAGGCCTTGAGTGTGATAGACCCATAAAGGCCCTGTGAGCTGGACGTTCATGTGACTGACGACAGTTATGGCTGGGGTCTCTGGCAGCAGCTTGAACGAACTCACCAACCCATTGGATTCTGGTCACAACTCTGGAAAGGGGCAGAGTTACAATACACACTGATAGAAAAAAAACTGGTTGTCGTGTATCACACCTTGCTGACTACAAAACCCATCACTGGAATGGCCCCAATAAGGGTAATAACCACCTATCCCATCTTGGGGTGGGTATGAGATTGGACCCAAAAGCCAAGAAGTGGTGTAGCACAAACACCCACACTAGTCAAGCGGGGTGCTTACCTACAGCAACGTAGTGCCCTTTCTAGTAGCCCCTTGAGTGAAGAACTCCAACGCTTGTTGGGGCTGGTGACATATACTAGTGAAAAGCAGGAAGAATTTACTTTAGACTCATTAGTAGCAGAGAGTCCCTATCATTAGGGAAAAGCCCCTACATCTGAAGATTCTTGGTACACAGATGGCTCCAGCCATGGGCAGCCCCCAAAATGGAGGGTCACAGCTTTCCATCCTAAGACTGAGACAATATGGATGGTAGATGGTGAGGGGAAGAGCAGCCAATGGGCAGAGTTTTGGGCTGTATGGCTTGTGATCAGCCGGGAGCCCTCCTCTATAGTTGTCTGCACTGACAACTGGGCTGTCTGTCGGGGCTTGACCCTGTGCCTACCAACTTGGTACCATGCCAACTGGCTGGTTGGTCACCGACCCCTTTGGTAACAAGAATTGTGGCAAGATTTATGGGCCTGTGGTCAGACTAAAATAATTACAGTATAGAATGTGACAGGTCATTTGCCACTGGCATCCCCAGGAAATGATGAAGCAGATAAATTGGCCCAGATACGTTGTTTAGAAGGAATGCTTGCCTCTGATGTAGCCCAATGGTTACATCAGCGTTTGTTGCATGCCAGACAAAAGACAATGTGGGCTGTAGCCCATTGGTGGGGCTTGCCTTTGACCTTTGAAGAAGTTAGTAGATCCCGGAAGGAGTGTGTCATATGCTCTAAAAGGGACTTACATCGAGTTCCACAGCAACATGGGACAATAGCTAAGGGGCCTATACCCCTTGTCAGGTAGCAGATAGACTATATTAGGCCTCTACTTGTGTCAGAAGGATATCAGTATGCCATTACTTATGTGGACACAGCTACTGGACTTCTGGTTGCTTTTCCTACACGTTGTGCAAACCAGCAGATGACCAAAAGAGGCCTGGAGCATCTCTTTGCTACCTATGGCTGACCACAGGTAATTGAGGGTGATCAGGGTACCCATTTTACTGGACATGCCCTGCAAGAATGTTTGTGACAGTTGGGAATCAAATGGAAGTTTCATGTGCCATACAATCCTACCACAGCAGGTATGATACAGAGGTACAATGGCTTGTTAAAGTCCAGACTAAAATGAGATAACAATAGTCTGCAGGGATGGTCAGTCCGATAATGGACTGTACTATGGTGTTTGAACGAGAAACCCTGAAAGGGATCCCTGAGCCCCATAGACATGTTAACACATATTGCTGCAGCCCCTATACAACTGCAAATAGAAACCAAGAAAGAATCGTTGAAGCCAAGGTTCGGTCACCAGAATAATATCTTGCTGCCAGCACCAACTGCATGAAACCCTGGAGACTCCATTGAGTGGACACGGCCTTCGACCTTTCAACACAAGGACCAATGATGGCTGGCTCTCCTGGCACCTTGGAGACAAGGCCTGGAAGCTGGCCTCCTGTGTATTCCTGGAATAAAAGCAGAGTGGCCTTCAAAGATCACAGTAGTATATCCTAAATGGTCAGAAGGTAGAAACATCTTACTGGGGAGTTTTGTTTTATCATTATAGCCAGTGTGCGTACCTCCAGTTGCACTAAATATAGACCCTTCAGTAACCCCCATGGCGAGAGGAGTAAAAGTATAATATACTAGACCTGGACAGGACCCCTTCCTGCTACAATCCTATCACAGGACCACTCTCTTGCATGTAACCTACCTGATGGACAAGATTTGCCTATGTTGGTGTCATTAAAACATGTGTCTTATTGCCCCTAAGGTCTTTGTGGATTGGGAACCTCCTCTGGCTTGAGAATTATTATAATTTTTGTTACCTCTATCAAAATCTTGTTGTATCTTAATTTTTGTTATTAACCCTAAGTTGTGGTTAGCCTCTGTTGCTGTTGTGGAATCTGGTTACAGTGCTCCAGCTTTCCCTCACAGGGACCACTGCAGAAGATTGAGAGCATGTAGATTGTAAGGAGAGAATCCTGAAGCAGTGGAGTGTGGGGAAGTTGGGGTTCCTATGGCCTGGATCCTCACTGAACTTAAACCAGTTGATGATGTAACTGGTCTGTTGCTAGGATACTGCTCTCACACCCACAGGCAATAAGCTATTATTGCACTATATAGAGAGCTCAGCCCAGTGCTCTTGGCAGAGGCAAAGACACTATTGCTCGACCTACCACCAGGAGAACAAGCTGAGTAATAAACCCTTTCACCCCAAGAACGTTCTATTGTCATTTGTTTGGTCACACTGAATCCATAGCAAACATGCTTGGGGCTTACACCCATTGGCAAGACAGGTACACATGGTGTGGGGTGGTCACAGGGAAGACAGTATAGCACAGAGAAGATAAGTAGTGACTCTGTGGCATCTTACTACTCTGATGGACAGTGACTTCAGTGGGGCTTGGGGGAAGACTTGATAATATGGGTCAATGTAGTAACCACAAAGTTTTTCATGTGAAACCTTCCTAAGAGTGAATATCAATGATACCTTAATTTAAAAAATGCCAATTAAAGTAATGCAAAAACAATCAGAATTTGGGCAAAAAAGAGTTAACTCATCAGGCCTGCAATGCTGAAGCCCTGGACATTCCCAGGGACAGGAAAGAAAAATTATGGCATGTTTTATCTCCCAGTTGCACTCTACTTTATCTACCAGATGTGAGATTTGCATTAATTCTCTATTACTTATCATTCAAATTACTATTCAATTATATATCTTTAAGAAAAATGGTCTAAAGATTCTGCTCTTTCAGAGTCATGATAGGACAACCCCAGAGCTGGCAACGAAGTCCTTCCAAATTCATGGTAGGACTGCATTCTTCTCAGAATAAAAGTCTCCTCTTGCTACTTACTAATTATGATAATGTTATCCATGCTTAGGAAATGACACTTTCCTGTTTTATTGTGTGCAGGTTACTACCAGGGCCAAACTCATTCCATTAACTGGAAGCAAAGTGGCTTCCATCACTGCAAACAAGTGTTTTGCCACCTGACACACTGTATCCAATTGTGCATGAAGTGATAACCTAGAGATACAATCTGGTTTATCCTCAAACAAAAGTGACAAATAAGCAATGACAATATAACGAATTAAAATATGTTATCACTCTACAATAAAAGTAATAGTGTATGGTACTGTTTCAGACAGTAGTCACAAATTCAAGGAAAAAAACATAAAATTTTAAGAAACCTTATGTAAATTCCAGTATTGGCTATACAATCCCCAGAAGATTCTCACCTGTTCATTCCCATGATTTATCGGATGAATATATATTTTTATTACATGTAATTTATATTTTTACCTATTATATATAATTACATATTATAATGCATATAATTATCAGTATGGGTATACATATGGACCATATCATTATGATTATCATATATATCATATATAATAAATATGGAGATATATATATATATATATATAAGTAAGGATATCTATGGAGTATTTTAAGGAGTAAACAAGTAATATCATAGTAGGCAGAGTGGATTCCAATATTCATGTGAAAATAAAAGCATAAAACTACCATAACTAGAGCCAGAAAAAAGGGCTACATACATTTCTCAGCATATAACATGCTGAATATGTATGTATTTTTAATCCACCCAAGATACCAGCTGACATATGAGAGATTATAAATATCACAATTAAGTCAAGCCTTGTTTCACAAGTTTTGTGAGTTACTACTGATTTTATTAAAAATACAGGAATATATTTTATTTAAAAAAATCACTTGTGAGAACTCTTGAAAATCTTTAGTTTTGGAAAGTCTCAAGATTTCCAGGCTCTTAACATTTGATAACCAGAGAATTCTGATTCCAGATTAGATGAAGGAACAAAACTTACATTCTGCCTAAAACAACTTAAAAACTGAATGAAATAGATGGTAAGAATGGCTGTCAGACAGAAATTTGTGCAATGCATGATAGCAATCCATAAGAGGGTAAGCAAATGAGATCCCATCCATTGTCCAAGCCAACTGCTCAGAGAGAGAACACAGGCTCCAGGGGAGAGGGGCACCCAGGCAAAAGCCTGACCATTTTCTATATTAACTAAGTGACATGGAAAATTAATGATTATCTCAACATATTTAGAGAAGCATTTGATAAAATCTAACACCCATGTAGCCCCAAAATAGTATCAGCAAACTAGACAGAGCATATTTATGTCCTCAATCCACTGAAGGGCAACTACAAGAAACCTACAGGTAATACCAGACTAATTATTAAAGATTCAGTGCTTCACTAGTGAGATAAAGAACCAGACAAGGATATCTGTAATCACTATTTCTATGCCCCACTGATGCTACATTCAAAGTAACAAAAATTGATACAATTCTTCTTTGTAATTTTTGTTTCTTAGGTGGAAAAAAATCAAGACAGTTTAATATTAGCAACCATTAACCACTCCCACATACATACATACAGAGGTATTTAGAGTGGCTTTGCTGCAACGTAGAAAAAAACGATCTCCATTGTATGGCTATCCATAGTGTTCTAGAAAGTAAGCAAATAGAATAACAAGCATATGTCTGTAGGCATATGAAAAGCAAACCACCCATGGTGCCCTATGACTAGTAACTAAAAATGTCCCTCTTATCAGTAATAAAAGTACTGTTTCTATGGGGGCTGACAGCAGTCATTACAGCAGTAGTGATAATAATAAACTGGGAAACCTTGTTGAATGATTAGTGACCTGGCAGTTAATAAACTTCAGCCATTCTTGTGGATTTTCTTATTTGTCACAACAAACCCATGCCAAAGAAACATCCCACAGTACTATACCTCAGAATTTTCATGAGGATTTGTTGGTGAAATATGTACAAATGATTTTTTGAAACTCAAAAGCAAGGAAATGGAAATGCAATCATAGAATTATAAACATCATTTAATAAGAACAGGTCTAACTCCTATTTACAACCTTCTTACCTAACTACCAAAAGCAAGTTCTTCCAGGGAATCTTTATATGACCTAGAATTATCATTTTTATCATAAAATAAGCTCTTCTAGATAATAGTGCTTCAGGAAGAGCCCATGGTAAGATGTGGAGAAAATGGAAATTTCTGACCAGGATTCCTGCCTGGCCTTAATTGTGCCCATGTATATATAAGAACCTACTTTACACACATATGAGAGCGGCAGGGTGTTTACCTGTTACAGAGCCACTGGTCAGTCACTGGAGTACCAGCTCAGGGTAGGGGTGGAGAAGAAACACCCATTCTCTCCTCTCCCTGGGTTCCTGGTATATATTTGGTTGGACATCTGCCAGTCACCAGAGACCCGCCCACAGAGTTCCTCCCAGTTCCAGAGGTGGGGAAGTAGAGGGCCACTGGGAGAGTGAGAAGAGAGCCATAAGAGCAGGGAGTGAGTGGTTCAAGCATGACTGCAGGGATCTTGAGCAGAGAAGCGAAGCCTGGTGGGAGAACTAGGAGAGAATGGAGGCTGGCAGAGGGAAGGTGAAACAGAAGAGAGACTGAGACTTACTTCTGGGAGAATAAACCCCCTTTAGAACATCCAACCTCTTGCCCTTGCCTTTATTAAGTCTTATCGAATTTATAGCGAACATGCCCTGAGTGGGGAGCCCCCTCCTCTTGGAGCAACATAAGACTAGATAAAAAGGATGCAGACTCCCTCCTAAATTATAATTTTAGAGCTCACATTTCTAAATAAGATGGACCCTTGCAAAAAAGAATTGAAGATTGATGAAGTATAATCCAAAAAATGAGTTTTTGCATTATGATTTAAAGTACTTAAGAACAGGGTTAGGCAGTATGTTGATCTATTCAAAATTGCTTCAGAAACCAATAGATATAATCACACATTCTCAATGGTCTGAAAAATGAGAAGGATCAAGAGATAAGATGGTAGGATAAAAGTAAATATCCCTAAATCCGTAAGTTTCTTGAACAGAGGCAACAGTCACGACAAATAAGAAAATAATGAAGACTCACAAAATTCACAAATCATGAAAATGAATGGAATGAAACAGTAAAAAAAAAAAGATAAAATAGCAGAACAAGCTCATTGTATCCTTTCTAGACAACTATGATGAAGGCAGCATAATTTTCTTAAGGAACACAAAAGCTGAATTCCACAGCTTATTATTCTATCAGTGTAAGAGAAGGATCTTTTTAAAACCCCTTTACTGGACTTCTGGGAAGATGGCGGCGTGACCAGGGCAGCAGAAATCTCCTCCCAAAACTATATATATCTATGAAAATACAGCAAATACAGCTACTCCTAAAAGAGAGACCAGAACCCACAGGAAAGGGCACAGTGTGCAGCGACACCTGAGAGGACTTGGCACCCCACGAGGCAGAGCTATAAAGGGCCCTGTGGAGTGGCGCGGCCACAGCTGAAGAATACTGGAGCAACAGTGCCACCTACAGCATCCTCACAGAATCTACTCCCGGTGGGCTTTTTTTTTTTTTTTGCTTTTTTGTTTTGTTTTTTGTGTTGTTTTTTCTTCTCTCTTTTTTCTTTTCTTCTTTCTTTTTTTTCTTTCTTTTTTTTTAAAGTCTTAAAGAGCCCAGCTGACATATGTGGCAACTACCAGTGACCACTTCTATAGGCATGAAAAGACAGAGGAATATGGTACAGACTACGGTCAACCAGACAACCCCAGAGAGGGAGCCTGAAGGGATGGAAATGCATAGTCTTCCTGAAAAAGAATTCAGAATAAAAGTCATAACCATGCTGATGGATCTACAGAGAAATGTGCAAGAGCTGAGGGAGGAAGTGAGGGAAGTGAGGAAAGACAAAGCAGAAATCAGACAAGCAATAGACACGCTTAACAGCAGACTGGACGAGATGCAAGAAACTGTTAATGGAATAGAAATCAGAGAACAGGAATACAGAGAAGCTGAGGCACAGAGAGATATAAGGATTGCTAGGAATGAAAGAATATTAAGAGAACTGTGTGACCAATCCAAACGGAGCAATATTCACATTATAGGAGTACCAGAGGAAGAAGAGAGAAAAAAAGGGATAGAAAGTGTCTTTGAAGAAATAATTGCTGAAAACTTTCCCACGCTGGGGAAGGAAATACTCTCGCAGTCCACGGAAGCCCACAGAACTCCCAACACAAGGGACCCTAGGAAGACAACACCAAGACACATAATAATTAAGATGGCAAAAGTCAAACATAAAGACAGAGTATTAAAGGCAGCTAGAGAGAGAAAAAAGATCACCTACAAAGGAAACCCATCAGACTATCATCAGACTTCTCAACAGAAACCTTACATGCCAGAAGAGAATGGCATGATATGTTTAATGTAATGAAATAGAAGGGCCTCAAACCAAGAATATTGTACCCAGCACGGTTATCATTTAAACATGATGGAGGGATTAAACAATTTCCAGAAAAATGAAAGTTGAGAGAGTTTGCCTCTCATAAAGGACCACTACAGGATATCTTAAATGGACTGCTCTAGAGTGAAGCACCCCTAAGGCTAAAAAGATGTAACCAGAGAAAATAAAATCATAGCAAAGAAAGCAGACCATCCAAATACTAACTAAAGGCAAAGAATAAAACACCTAATATATAAAGAATGGAGGAAGAAGAATAAGAAGGGAGAGATAAAGAAACATCAGACAGTGTTCACAATAACTTCACAAGAAAGTTAAGTTAGATTCTTAGATAGTAAAGAAGCAACCCTTGAACCTTTGGTAACCACGAATCTAAAGCCAGCAATGGCAATAAGTACATATCTATATATAATCACCCTAAATGTAAATGGACTGAATGCACCAATCAAAAGACACAGAGTAACAGAATGGATAAAAAAGCAAAATCTATCTATATGCTGGTTACACGAAACCCACCTCAAACCCAAAGATATACACAGATTAAAAGTGAAGGGATGGAAAAAGATATTTCATGAAACAACAAAGAGAAAAAAACAAGTTTTGCAGTACTTTTATCAGACAAAATAGACTTCAAAACGAAGAAAGTAGCAAGAGATAAAGAAGGACATTACATAATGATAAAGGGGTCAGTCCAACAAGAAGATATAACTATTATAAATATATATGCACCCAACACAGGAGCGCCAGGATATGTGAAACAAATACTAACAGAATTAAAGGAGGAAACAGACAGCAATGCATTCATTTTAGGAGACTTCAACACACCACTCACTCCAAAGGATAGATCAATAAGTAAAGACAGAGAATAAGTAAAGACACAGAAGCACTGAACAACACACTAGAACAGATGGACCTAACAGACACCTACAGAACTCTACACTCAAAAGCAGCAGGATACACATTCTTCTCAAGTGCACATGGAACATTTTCCAGAATAGACCACATCCTAGGCCACAAAAAGAACCTCAGTAAATTCAAAAATATTGAAATTCTACCAACCAACTTCTCAGATCACAAAGGTATAAAACAAGAAATAAATTTTAGAAAGAAAACAAAAAGGCTCACACATACATGGAGACTTAACAACATTCTCCTAAATAATCAATGGGTTATTGACCAAATCAAAACAGAAATCAAAGAATATATGACGACTACTGACAATAACAACACAAAGCCACAACTTCTGTGGGACGCAGCAAAGGCAGTTCTAAGAGGAAAGTATATTGCAATCCAGGCCTATTTAAAGAAGGAAGAACAATCCCAAATGAGTAGTCTGAAGACACAATGACTGCAACTGGAGAAAGAAGAACTAATGAGGCCCAAACTCACCAGAAGGGGGGATATAATAAGATCAGAGAAGAAATAAATAAAATTGAGAAGAATAAAACAGAAAAAAATCAATGAAACCAAGAGCTGGTTCTTTGAAAAATAAACAAAATAGATAAACCCCTAGCCATATTTATTAAGATAAAAAGAGAATCTACACACATAAATAGAATCACAAATGAGAAAGGAAAAATAACGATTGACCCCACAGAAATAGAAAGAATTATAAGAGAATATTATGCAAATCTACATGTTAACAAGCTGGAAAACCTCGAGGAAATGGACAACTTCTTAGAAAAACACAACCTTGCAAGACTGACCAAGCAAGAAACAGAAAAACTAAACAGACCAATCACCAGCAACGAAATTGAATCAGTAATCAAAAACCTACCCAAGAATAAAATCCCAGGCCAGATGGATTCACCTCTGAATTCTACCAGACATATAGAGAATAAATAATACCCATTCTCCTTAAAGTTTTCCAAAAAATAGAAGAAGAGGGAATACTTTCAAACTCTTTCTATGAAGCCAGCATCACTGTAATACCAAAACCAGGTAAAGACTTAACCAAAAAAGAAAATTACAGACCAATAACCTTGATGAACGTAGATGCAAAAATACTCAACAAAATATTAGCAAGCCGAATTCAAAAATACATCAAGAGGATCATACACCATGATCAAGTGGGATTCATCCCAGTGATGCAAGGATTGTATAACATTCAAAAATCCATCAACATCATCCACCACATCAACAAAAAGAACAACAAAAACCACATGATCATCTCCACAGATGCTGGAAAAGCATTTTACAAAATTCAGCATCCATTCATGATTAAAACTCTCAACAAAATGGGTATAGAGGGCAAGTACCTCAACATCATAAAGGCCATATATGACAAACCCAAAGCTAACATCATACTAAACAGCGAGAAGCTGAAAGCTTTTCTTCTAAGATCGGGACAAGACAGGGATGCCCACTCTCTCCACTGTTATTCAACATGGTACAGGAGGTCCTAGCCTCCGCAATCCGACAAAACAAAGACATAAAAAGCATCTAGATTGGTAAAGAACAAGTCAGATTGTCACTATTTGCAGATGACATGATACTGTACATAAAAAATCCAGAAGACTCCACTCCAAAACTACTAGAAGCAATATCTGAATTCACCAATGTTGCAGGATACAAAATTAACACACACAAATTCTGTTGCGTTCCTATACACTGACGATGAACTAACAGAAAGAGAAATCAGAAAAACAATTGCATTCACAATTGCATTAAAAAGAATAAAATACCTAGGAATAAACCTAATGAAGGAAGTGAAAGATCTATACCCTGAAAACTACAAGACATTCCTAAGAGAAATTAAAGAGGACACTAACAAATGGAAATTCATCCCATGCCCTTGGCTAGGAAGAATAATTATTGTCAAAATGGCTATACTACCTAAAGCAATCTACAGATTCAACGCAATCCCTATCAAACTACCAACAGCTTTCTTCACTGAACTTGAACAAATATTTCAAAAATTCATATGGAAACACAAAAGACCCTGAATAGCCAAAGCAATCCTGAGAAGGAGGAATATAATGGGGAATTACCCACCCAGACTTCAAGCTCTACTACGAAGCCACAGTAGTCAAGACAATTTGGTATTGGCACAAAAACAGACCCACAGACCAGTGGAACACAATAGAAAATCCAAAGATTAACCCAAACGTATACAGTCAGTTAATATATGATAAAGGAGCCTTGGATATACAATGGGGAGATAACAGCCTCTTCAGCAGCTGGTGTTGGCAAAACTGGACAACTACATGTAAGAGAATGAAACTGGACTACTGTCTAGCCCCATACACAAAGGTAAACTCAAAATGGATCAAAGACCTGAATGTAAGTCATGAAACCATAAAACTCTTAGAAAAAACATAGGCAAAATCTCTTGGACATAAACATGAGCGACTTCTTCATGAACATGTCTGCCCGGGCAAGGGAAACAAAAGCAAAAATGAACAAGTGGGACTATATCAAGCTGAAAAGCTTCTGTACAGCAAAGGACACCATCAGTAGAACAAAAAGACATCCTACAGTATAGGAGAATATATTCACAAATGACGTATCTGATAAAGGGTTGACATCCAAAATATATAAAGAACTCACACACCTCAACAAACAAAAAGCAAATAATCCAATTAAGAAATGGGAAGAGGACACGAATAGACACTTCTCCAAACAAGAAATTCAGATGGCCAACAGGCACATGAAAAGATGCTCCACATCACTAATCATCAGAGAAATGCAAATTAAGACCACAAGGAGATATCACCTCACACCAGTGAGGATGGCCAACATCCAAAACACAAACAACAACAAATGTTGGTGAGGATGTGGAGAAAAGGGAACCCTCCTACACTGCTGGTGGGAATGCAAATTAGTTCAACCATTGTGGAAAGCAGCATGGAGCTTCCTCAAAAAACTCAAAATAGAAATACCATTTGACCCAGGAATCCCACTCCTAGGAATTTACCCTAAGAATGCAGCAGTCCAGTTTGAAAAAGACAGATGCACCCCTATGTTTACTGCAGCACTATTTACAATAGCCAAGAAATGAAAGCAACCTAAGTGTCCATCAGTAGATGAAAGGAAAGAGAAGATGTGGTACATATACACAATGGAATATTATTCAGCCATAAGAAGAAAACAAATCCTACCATTTGCAACAACATGGATGGAGGTAAAGGGTATTACGCTTAGTGAAATAAGCCAAGCGGAAAAAGACAAATATCAAATGATTTCACTCATATGTGGAGTATAAGAACAACGAAAAAAAAACTGAAGGAACAAAACATCAGCTGACTCACAGAACCCAAGAATGGACGAATAGTTACCAAAGGGAAAGGAACTGAGGAGGATGGGTGGGAAGGGAGGGATAAGAGGGTAAAAGGGGCATTACGATTAGCAGATGTAATGTTGGGGGGGCGCAGGGAGGGCTGTACAACTCAGAGAAGATAAGTAATGATTTTATAGCATCTCACTACACTGATGGACAGTGACTGTAATGGTGTTGGTGGGGGGGACCTAATGAAGGGAGTAGTTTAATAACCATAATATTGCACATGTAACTGTAGATTAATGATATCAAAATTAATTATATGAAAAAAAACTTACATGTGTAGCTCACATTATGCTTCTATTAGACAGTACGGCTTTATTATAAACTGATTACAGTGAGTTTCGTTTTCATATAGTTGCTAGGGTATCCCTTGGTCAGTGGCAATCCTAGTCCTTATAAAATACTTATGTGGGGTCCTTTCAGAACCAGAGGTGAAAAAACCTAAACTGAAATAAATATTTGGGGTTTGGGGAGGGGAAATGGGCAGAGAACAAAAAGCCAGGAGCCTTCAAACTTGTTCTGTTTGTTAATTTACTGATAGCATTTAGTACTTCGGTTGATATACTGAAGGAGCTTTGCATGACTATATACTATTGGAATGCAAACAACATGTAGACAATATTATAGGGGTAAAATATTCAGAAGCAGTCATAGAAAAATCATGAAAAATAGCAAGCCATATGAGAAAAATGAGAAATAAACACTGATATCAATAGTTTTCTTATAAAACCTGTAATAATCAAATAGAATATATGAGCAAATAGCCCATTCATAACAGAATTCTTCATTAAAATTTCAATACCCATATTAAGAAAACTCAGCGTTACAAAAAAATACAAAAAAGTATTGAATCAATAGAAGGGCATTTGTATTACTAGGCACTAAATTCCTTATCAAGCTACTTAAGTTTGATATCGGCTTAAGAATTTGGAGCTATCGTTGTAGAATAGAACTAGTAGTTGCAATGAAATAAGGCAAATTCTAATTCGATGGGGAAAAAGTACAATTAAAAGCCAATTTCTTTTCACATACTCAAAACATATTTATTCTACATGGGTTATTAAGTTGTATTTTAAAACGCAAAAACATGAAAACCTATTGTGCAAGGGGACTAACCATGGAGTGATATTAAGTGAGAAATCAGCTAAATGTATACAAACTCATACCACACAAACAAAAGTCCTCAATATATTTGAATACACATTATTGTCTGCATGTTTGAACATGGGAATATTCCTGAATGTTATGGCCCCAGGCAGAAACATGGATTAGGGAAGAAAGAGGATTGAAACATACACATAGAGATGACTAATTTTTGTCAAATATCTGCCTAGTATCACCCATAGGCTGAGAACATGCTACTGTTCTTATTTGTGAAACATCAATAGATTGTTACATAAAAATAAATCATAACCAGTAATTTTCTGTGAAACTATAAAAAAGCATCTAACTTCTACCTGCTGCTCATTTTCCCAACTCTGAAGATAATACCTTCTCTTTGTTTTAATAACAATCATAAGGCAACAGGAAGGTCATCATTTCTTATTTAAAGTAGTCTGAAGGACAGGCAGGGAGGGGGTTCATTACCCTGCCTAGAGTCTCACAGAACCTTACATTCCCCACTTGATGCAGAAAATATCAAGATCCTTTATCACTGGTTTCTCTCAAGGGTTAACTGAGACAATACCTGTGAAATACTTCTGTAACCTACAAATTGTCACAGTTGCAATGACAAAATCTCATGCGTGGATCATCTATCCAACGTAACACATCTATCCTGACCTGCAGAATACCTGCTTGGAGGCTCCTTAGCTATCGTAGTGGGTTAAGGTTAACCACACAATTTACTTGCCATTTAGGACCTGGAGATCTCCAGAGTCTGAGGGTGAAGAGTTCGCCTAGGTCACATTACATAAACCAGTAGCAACATCAGTCTAGAATAATGCCCAAAGACCTAAATCCTTTAATTGAACACCCTGGCTGTAAGGGGCAAGTATAGACGAATAGGTGAAGAAGGCCTGGCCTCAACATTAAGCACACTCTATGACTCACTCCATCCAGACAAGATGTGGAGTTGGCTTTTCATTTTGCAGTGCCTCATGCACAGGGTTATTACCCTACACACAAAGAACTGAAGAATATTAACCAACAGTGATGACCACTGTTAAGCTACTTTAGTAAGCTAGGTGGACAAGTAAGACATAAAAACAATGAGCTTCCCTTAGTACCAGTACTAATTATTTTTATGACATATTTGGGAGCTACTGATTTTGATAATGAGGAAAAGGTAAATATCAACACACCTGCTTTGGACAAGATAAGCTAAGCAAAATATATTTTATAACTCCTCCTGAAAGTCTCAATAACTGAACAAGTTAGTTAAAAAGTCTAGCCAAATCTAGGAGAGAACTTAGAAAGGTATGCCCAGAACTCAAAGGTACTTGGCACAGATGATATTTGTCTCCACTAGGACCAACTTCAAGTGTATTTTCAATACAGCTAACAGTTATCCTTTTAAAACATTAGTCAGAACATGCTAATTTTCTGTTCAAAACCTTTCAATATCTTCTCCTCACTCAGGATAAAACCCAAGCAAAGGCTTGCCTTAGAAGAGGTCTTTCTGTAATCGACCAGCCCCCTCGGCCATCTCTCTCACCTACAGCTTACCAGGCTTCCTCCTGCCCCAACTGTTCTTTCTACTTCTAGGAGAACTGCAGCACAAGGCCCCAAGTAGGAAATTGCAGGAACCTCCCCTGGGCCTTGAATGCTCTGCCTCCTGATAGCCACAGGGCTAGCTCCCTCCCTTCCTCTAAGTCTGCTAAAATGCCACCTTTCCTAGGGCACCTTCCCTGACCCCTCTCTATCCCTAGACCCTGACACTGTTTTTCTCTTCTTTGTAACACTTTTTTGGTTGTGTTGGTCTGTTTATTGTCTATCTCTTGGTACTAGAATAGAAGCATTGTCAGCTGCTTCCTTCA
>JAQQAC010016209.1:55939574-55955995 GCA_029783875.1 Phataginus tricuspis | reverse complement strand
CTCTTGTTTTGGTCAGGCTAAAATATCAAACCCCACCCCCACCCCAGTCCCCTTACCTGTTGAAGGTGTTCTGGGTAGCTGCCTAAAGGAGGTGGTGTATAAGCTGAGACATAAGATGGAACGCAGTTATTTAGGCAAAGAGGAATATAAATGTGTCAGGGAGAAGCCTTAAACTCACTTGAGACATCACAAAATGCTTTTCAAAAGCACTGAGACTTACCATATTCACAAAAAAAGGAAAAGAAAATCCCTCCTCCTGCCATTAACAGCTTCTTTGGCAGAACATCCGATTAAGAGTGTCCCATAGCACAGTTCATTGACCCCACTAGCTTTTAGACTTTTCGCAGATGGCAGTGAAATAATTCATCACCAACAGAAGTTTGAAAACACTCCATTCAGTGGGGAGAGAAAACAATTTCTGTCAACTGGCTTGGAGACCAAACAACTAGATGATTGAATTCCTTTCCTTTGGAAGGGACCAGCTGACACTTTAATTGAGAGAAGCAGTATTTGCTTCTATCCCTAGAGAAGAGAGTTTCGTTTTTACAGTTGATATATTCCCTCTGAATGGGGAGGCATTTCATCACCTCATTTCATGTTGTGATTTAATTTCATTTCTCTTAAAATAATTAAATACTGGCTTCCTCAGTGTGTAGTGAGGGGAGATTCTAGCTTGACCTCTAATGCTTGAGGTCAGAGGACCAGAATCAAGAAGTGGGCTCTGTAGCTTTTTTATATATATATTTATTTTATTATTGAGGTATAGTTTACATAACATTAAATTTACCATTTTAATGTGTACAATTCAATGGTTTTCAGTATATTCACTGTGTTGTACAACCATCACCACTATCTCATTCTAGAACTTTCCATCTTCCCACCACCCAAAAAAACCCTGTTAGCAGTCAATCCCAATTCTAATTCTCTCCTTTCTCCATTACTTGGGAGCCATTAATCAGCTTTCTGTATGTATGGATTTGCCTATTCTGGACATTTCATAGCAATGGAATCATACAATATGTGCCTTTTGTGTCTGACTTCTTCACTTAACATAATGTTTCCAAGGTTCTTCCATGTTGTAATACCTATTAGTAGTTCACTCCTTTTATGGTTGAATAATATTCCATAATATAGTTATACCACTTTTTGTTTGTCTATTCATCCATTGATGGATATTTGTGGTGCTTCCACTTTTGTTGGCTATCATGGATAATGCTACTATGAACATTTGTGAAGATAATTTTGCATGGAAATATGTTTTCAGTTGTCTTGGGTATATATCTAGGCGTTCCTTTGCTAAGTCATACGGTAATTTTATGTTTAACATTTTGAGAAACTGCTATTTTCTAGGGGCTGTGCCATTTTACATTCTGACCAGCAATGGATGAGGGTTCCAATTTCTCTTCATGTTTGACAACACCTGTTACTTTCCAGTTTCTTTTTTCTATTATAATTGTCCTAGTGGGTGTGAATTGTTATCTTATGGTGATTTTGATTTGCAACTCCCTAGTAACCAATGATGCAGAGCATTTTTCATTGGCTTAGAGTCATTTGTCTTTGCTTGGAGCAATGTCTCGTCAAGTCCTTTGCCCAGGTTCTGATTGGGTTGCCTTTTTGTTGTTGAGTTGTAGGAGTTTTTTTAGTATTTCTGGCTACTCAACCCTTATCAGATACATGATTTGCAAATATTTCTCCCATTTGTGGGTTGTCTTTTTACTCTCTTGATAATATCCTTCAATGCATGGATGTTTTTAATTTTATCAACTCTAATGCACATATTTTGTTGTTGTTGCCCATAGTTTTGCTGTCAAATTTAATAAGTCATCACCAAATTCAAATTAATACAGATTTGCCCCTATGTTTACTTTAAGGAGTTTTATAGTTTTAGCTTCTGCATTTAAGTTTTTAATCCATTTTGAATTAATTTTTAATTATGGTGTGAGGTAGAGCTCCAAACTCATTCTCTTGCATATGGATATCCAATTGTTCCAGTGGCATTTCTTGAAAAGACTGTTTCTTTTCCACTGGAAGATCTTAGCGCCCATGTCAAAAATTAATTATATATAGATACATGGGTTATTTCTGTCTCTCAATTAGAGTCCATTGTTCTACATGTCTATTCTTATGCCTGCACTACACTTTCTTCATTACTGTATTTTTATACCAAGGTTTGAAATTGAGAAGTTTGAGTCTCCCAACTTTGTTCTTTTTTGGCTATTCAGGGTCTCTCATATTTTCATATGACTTTTAGGATCACTTTGACTGCAGCTTCCTGAAGCGAGCTACACTTACAGCTACAACCCCAGTCCACTGTTGAAGAGGTGAAAATGAGGGACAGGGCAGACCACAAGGTTACAGGTCCCAGGTCTTTAGGACTATAGTGAGTCTGGGCAGCAGGATTCACAAAGGGAGCAGCAAGGCTCTGAAGAAGCACTTCTCAAGCTTTAATGGCTCACTCAGTGACCTGATTGTAAAGCACATTCTGACTTAGTGGGTCTCAGGTGGGGCCTGAAGCTTTATTTCTAACAACTCCTAGGCAATGCCAGTGCTACTGGTCTCTGGGCCAGGCATAGTTGCCATTATCTATCTGGTAGCGCAAAGTAGGAAGCTGAGACATCACTTAGATTCATTCAGACTGTTCCTTATACCACAATAAAACAAACAAAAAAAGTAAGGACAGAAAAGCTGGGCCTATAACGGGGAAGAAAAGGACTTGGCAGAGTTCACAGGACTAGGTAGAATCAGGGACTAGGAATTCTGGTCTCAGACTTTCAGTTAAATTCTCATTCCCTGACCTGTGGCTGCTTCCTGTCAATCACCTTCTATTTGGCCAAAGTACCCGTCCTTTCTTCCATCTCCAGCCAAAATATCTCTGTTTTGGAGCTTGTTTCCAGCAGATTTCCTCAAAAGATAAACATTAGAAATAAAAGGAGCATTTGAGTGTGATGGGTGTTCACACAAGTTACTCTCTATATTTCCCTAAGACTATGTCTGGGTACAGAATGAGGGGATAGAGTATTACTATGTATGCAAAGTGGTTAAATTCCATCTTTTCCAAAACCTACAAAATTATACATGCTATGTGTGCTAGGCAGAATTCTAAGATGGTCCCCAAGATTCCCTACAACTTGGTGGTGTACACTTCCTGTAAAACCCAGAGACTGTGAATATGATAGATTTTATTCCTGTGATTTGATTATGTTGTATGGAACAGTTGATTTTAACGAAGGCAGATTTTCTGGCTGATCCTGACCTAACCATATGGGCAATTTAAATCAAAGGTTATAGACAGAGAAGTCAGAGACTTGAAGCACAAGGCAGATTTGATCCACTATTGCTTGCCTAAAGATGGAGGAGGCTATATAGCAAGGAAATTGACATCTCAGTACAACAACCACAAAGAACTAAATTCTGCCAACAAGAATTAATGAAATTGGGAGCATAGTTTTCCCAGCACTCCAGATGAAAACTCAGTCCTGGCTGAATCCTTCATTTCAGCCTTGTGATTCACTGAACAAAATGTCCAGCTGGATTTCTGACCTACATAGAATTGTAAGCTAATGAATGGGTGTTGTTTTAAGCCACTGACTTTGTGGTCACTTGATATACAGTGATAGAAGTACTATGTTTTCTCAATGCCTGAGTAAACTGTGTCTCTAGTTTGTCTTCATTATCAGAAACTTGGGGTCAAATTTGAGGCAGAAATGTTAAAAATTATTTAGAGGTCTTTAGAGTCTTTCCTCTATTTTCAATGTTTTCTCTTAGTCATGGCTTCCTGCATCTTTGTATATTTCACCTGATTTTTCTATTCTGAATGATGTTTTAATATTCAAGTTTATGTAATCTGTTTTTAGTCTCATTATAAAAGCAATATATACCCATTTTGGAAAATGTGGAAAATACAGTTAGGCAAAAGAAGAAGAAAAAATAAGCTTTAGAATTCTAGTACTTCATTTGGAGAAAACAAGTGTTAATGTTTGGTGTATTCTTTCCAGTCTTTTTCCCTATGCCCATATGTATATTTTAACATAATGAGATCATGTGGTATTATTATTCATATTCTTGTCATAAGCTACCTCTAAACATTTGAGGAAAAAACAAGATAGGAATTAACATGTATTCACAGGTTTGAAGACATTTTTCTTTGAGCATTGGTTGTTTAGGTCAGCAGATCTCACCTATTTGTTTCCTTCTGTTACTCCCATGACACTTGGTGTTCACCTATGTTGTTGGTCCCAAGACCACCCCCAGGTTCAATAATTTGATGAGATTGCTCACAGGAGTGACTTACAACAAAGGCTTATTAAAGCAAAAAGATACAAAGAAAAATCAGCAAAGGCAAAAGTAGCATGGAAAACAAGCCTGGAGGAAATCTGGCACAAGTTTTCAAGAACTCACACCCAAAGGAGTCACAAAGGATGCACTGAATCCTTCCAGCATGAAATTGTGACAACACATGTGAAGTATTGTCTCTCAGGGAAGCTCATTAGAGACTCAGTGTTCAAGGTTTATAATGGGTTAGAATTGTAGACACCCTTTGCCTAGCACCTATCAGAATTGCAGACCCCCAGAAGGAAAGCATATGTTCAGCATAAACCATATTGTTTAGGCACAGTGAGTGATTACTTTCAGTTAGAAAGTGATGGGAACCCTCTCAGAATCCAAGTTCTCAGACTACCACCAATAGTCAACTCTACAAGCAAGCCTGTCTGAGGATAGCAGTCTCTGGCTTGCTATGCTAAATCCTTCCTGCTAAGTACCACATCCCCATGGTCCTACTGCAGTTATGTGTAATACTGAACACCCTAGTTATACGTTCTCTCTCACATATACATAGAGTAGATTAGAATATGGATGTGTTAGTTCCAGCTGCTATAACAAATTATAGAAGAGCGGGTGGCTTAAACAACAAACTTTTATTTCTCGTGTTCTGGAGGCTGGGAAGTCCAAGATCAAGGTGTGGGCAGATCCACTGTCAGGCAAAGGCCTGCCTCCGGGTTTGCAGATGGCCATTTCCTTTGGTATTCTCACACGATAGAGAACCGAGAAAGCAAGCTTTCTTCCAATACAGGCACTAATTCTATGATGAGGGCCCCACCCTCCTGGCCTACTTGCCTCCCAAAGCCCCACCTCCTATTATCATCACCTTGGAGGCTAGGATCTAAACATGAAATGTGGGGGAACAGACATGCAGTCCAAAATAATGGATGAGAATCACCTCTATTAATATTTTTCTAAGTAAATCATAAGCAAGTGTCAATTAAAGCTATTATTAGGATAGATCAAAGCTGATCGTGAAAGCCCAACACCATGCTGAAAACCGATACTGTGCTTCCTTCTAGAGAGCATCTGGAGTACTGCCTCTCTCTCCTGAAGGTTTCTTTCTGCTTTTCCTTGCCCCACCAGAACCAAGATTCCTAAGCAAAGGCCAGGCCCAGCGTCTCATGATGTGCTACCTGGGTAGTACCAAGAGCTGTCTCACAGAGCCTTGCACAAAGAGGGGCAGGCCATCATCTCAGAAGGCCTTTTCCTTTTGATCCAGGCCCATGTGGAGTAGCTTCTTATGGGGTGACAGAAGCAAAGGACTGCTTTGTCTCTGCAATTAGGATTCTGTGACTTTGCTGGCTTTAAAAAAATCAGTCACTTGTATTATAAATGTTATTTTGGGGACACCTGACAGGTATGGACTATACACTGGAGCTTGGTTTGGTTTTGCCTTGCACAGGAGCTGCTTTTACTATAAGATTAAGATGTGCCTTTGGGGGAAAAAGATGTGCCTTTGAAAGAAGAGAGGAGCCACTGGTTGGTAGAGTGCCTTCTTAAGGGTACCTTGAACGAGAAAAGCCACCCCTCCTGGGCTCATGCAGTTCCAGGTGCGCAGGGCTCGGCGACTGTACTGTGCCCCTGAGCAGACTAGCAGAGAAATGCAAGCTCTGAGAGGCAATAACTTCACACCCTTGTGCCAGGCTTGGCTAGCAGAGAGCAATGGCTGGATTTCAGTCCCACTCACCCCTCTGCTGGCCACCTTTTATGCTAACACACTTGAGTACCAATAGGCATGATGGGAAGGCTGGCGAGTGTGGGGCATTATCTTCCTTTAACCTCTTTAAGAATCAAAAAGCCCTGTCCTATAACTTGCCCTGTGACTCAGTGGAACAAGCTCTTGCATTCAGATGGGATATCCAAAGTCAGCCCTCACAACACAGAATGGGTTGTTTGATGCAGGGGAGTAGCAGTCGTTGATTTCATTATGGAATATACATGACTCATAATTAAATTGTTGTGCTCAAGAGTTCTCATAGCTACCTTTGAAATTAAGGATAAATTAGTTTGAATGTTGAGACATAAAAAATAATACTTTAGTATGGAGAAGCTGTTTTCTCTGTTATGATTGTTGCTATAACTTAAGAGCTTTCATGAACCTCCATTTCATCATCTGTAAAATGGGTAAGAAATAATGCCTGGCTGCAGGATTGTTTTGCAGGCTAAATCAGAAGTCACACATGTCAACAAATGTCAGTTCCCTTGTCAGCCTTCCTACTTTCCCCCTGAATTTCTCACATTTTACACTGTTATATTGTTAAGATTACAAAGCACCTTAATTTCCAAGGCCTCATCTACTCCTCAAAATTGCCCTACAAGGCAAGCAAAATGAGGACAAATAAAAGGCCTTGGTTTCCAACAGGCCAGGCTATACCCTCACATACATGAATATGAGTTTTCAAACCCAATCTCAAAGACTCTTTTCTCTCCATTGTTCATATTGCAAGTAAGACACAATGAGATCCTTTTGGAAGAACTGAGCACATAAGAATATTCGTCTAGTATTGGGGGAGCTTTCATCAACTGGCAACTGGGTCTTGTTTTTTATGGGCAAAAAAACATGGGAAAAGGGATCCCTTAACTGGTTGCACATATCATGTTCAGTTGAGTTTCATACACAAAGGAATTTTTAATATATGGTTGCTTCTCACCTGCCTCCATCTCTCTTACCTATAATTGTTAAAATCAGCAGTCTTATAATACAGTATCTAAAAATAGGGGATGCTGCACAGATAGGGGAATGCTAAATCATATTACCCAAAACACTTAAGTTCTTATTCTTTAATATTATACTATTCTGTGAAATAATTTTATTGTCTGCCAAATTTTGCAAAGTCAGAATGCACTGCTACAAACGAAGCGAAAAGCTTCACTCAGGAGCTTGTTAGTACAATGACGTTATCCTCATGAAAAATAATTGCCCAGATTCTTCTTTTATGTTTTAAGTAAGATTCTTGTGGTTGCAACTAACTGAAACTTCCACTATAAAATACCACAAGCAAAAAACCCAGGAATTTTATTGGCAACATCCTGAGACGTCTCAGGCAGTCCCAGGGCAGAGGACAGCTGTATATCACAAACAGAAAGCAGGTGCTGGGAAGCCCTCAGGAGACCCAGGCTTCCATTAGCTGTTGCTGCTTCGATTCTGCTCCTCTTTAGGCATTTTTGACTCACTTGGCGTCCACAGGGCTGAGGTGGGTCACATGGCCAACTCTGGTCCAATCAGCTATGGACAAGAGGATTGGGATTGGAAATAGACCAGAGCTGAGCCAGTAAATTTCTTTTGGAGACTTACTCTGAGTTACTTCTATGGGCTACTTGAGCTAAGAACATGTAAACTTGAGAGAAAACTTGCCAACACCTGTTTGAGCAGGCAGCCTTTCTCCTTTTCTCTTGTTTGCTCACCCCATCTCTTCATCTTTGTTTCTGTTTGCACACTACTTCATTCATTTTCATTCTCCATTTTTCCCTGCCCTTCTCTACAGGCCAATTTGGAGGGCTTCAGTGTGCACATAGCCTGACATGGTTGATTCATACCTCTTGTACTTATGTGCCTTTAGTCCAGGCTGCTGGCAGAGACTGACTAGTGTCTCTTAATCCCAATTCCAACTTCTATGGAAAGAGAGAGATTGGGGTGTGGTGAGGATCAAATGGGTTAGTGTAGCCTCATGCTTGGCACATGATAAGCACTCTGCATGTATTTGCTGTCCCTATTCTTCAAAACCTTACTTGATTGTTCTCTGCCCAGTCTACACGCCATTACGCTTGCTACCTTGGCCCCAGCTAGACTAAATTACTTATTCCCCACCTCTGCTGCTGTACCTTGTACATGCTTCCATTTTGTGTGTGTTTCATATTATGCTGCAGTTACTTGTTGACATGCTCATCTCTCATTTTAGATTGTAAGCTCCTCAGGGGCATGTCCTTCTCTCTGAATCCATGGGGTGAGGTGTTGTGTAGTGCCTAATGCATGGTAAGTGCTCCGGGAATGCTTGCTGAACTGAATGGAAGGTCTGTGACAAGAATGGTAATTTGTAGTTATCTTTAGGTTCAAAATTTTCTTACTAGTAGAAGCTTGAGTGTAAGGTGTTTTTCTTTGACCTCACTGCCATGTCTCATTTACTTCCAACTGGCAAATTAAAAGGTAGATTTCCAAATTAGAGGTTATCTTTGAGCAACTAATTGATATGGGTCAAATGTCTCCTGGGCCATTTTTGTGGCTCACCAGTGAAGGAGGATTTTAATCAAGGTGGAAACAAGTGTCATAGGAAGCAAGTGTCAACCTGAGTGAAGCCTGTCCTGGCTCTACAAGATGACTTTGGAGTGGAAACATTAGATTCAAATGCCTACGTTGTCTACATTGTGGTATACGTAGGATCACCTTTCCAATGATAGGAGTTCTAGTGCTCATTAATAAAGGTATTGCATCCTCAGCCTCAATCTTTGCTCCTGGCTTCTTTTCCTTACACTCTCTATTTCCTTTGCATGCTTCTGCCTCCAGGTCCTCATAGTTCCTCTGTTGACTATAACTTTAGATGCCTGTTTGGCATCAGGGTTTGTATGTGTTTCTGTTTCCAGTGTTTTTAGTGTTACAATGTACAGGCCTTCAAAGCACACTGGCACCTTTGTTTCTAAGATTGATGTTGACACAAGTCCACTTAATGTTCTTATTATCTCAACTAATTTACCTGGAGGGAGTAAATTCATTTGCAAGTGTGAAAAAGAAGCTGGTAGCAGGAGAAGGAAGAAAAGGAAGCTAAAGAGCACCTTACCATTTTATCTGCAAACAACCCAGGATGATAAAGAAGGCAGTTTTATTATCAACTCCAGGGAAGAAATGAATAAGGAGGCAGCTCAGGTAAGCCATTTGCTAATAAGGAGCACAGGTAGGGTTTGAAATCTAGATTTTTTATCCCCATTCCAATGCTCTTTCTATCCCACCAGGATGTTTTATCAATATGCTGCCTTCTTAAAAAATAAGATCATCTCTTCATACCATTCAACAACCAGGTCTTAATAATCTAGACCAGGGATCAGTAAACCATGGCCTGAGGGCCAAATCCAGCCTGCTACCTTTTTCTGTATCATCCGTGACTATGAATTTTTTTTTTTACCATTTTTAATTTTTTAAAAATTGAAAGAATAGTATTTCATGGGACATGAAAATTAGATGAAATTCAAATTTCCATGTCTATAAATACTTTTAATGAGACACAGCTGGGCCCACCCATTTATGTATTGTCTATAGCTGGTTTCATACTGTAACAGCAGAGCTGAGTAGCTGCAACAGAGACTGTATGGCCACAAAGCTGAAAGAACAGGAATTCCCCCTTAGCGGTTTCGCTTTCTGAAGTTTCAGTTACTCCTGAAAAAACGCGGCTTTGAAGCCGATGCTCCTCCTCCTGACGTTTACTCTGACGTCGCCTCACACTTTATTGCCTTCTGCCATGTCTTCCAATGCTACCTCACAGTGTCTGCGTCATTCTCCTCACTTCATCTCGTCAGGCAGCCATTTTATCATCTTACATCTGCACGGAAGGAAGGGTGAGTACAGTACAATCCGATCTTTTGAGAGAGATTGCATTCATATAACTTTTACTACAGTGCATTCTTATAATTGTCCTATATTATTATTAGTTATTGTTCATCTGTTACTGTGCCTAATTTATAAATTAAACTTTATCTTTGGTATGTATGTGTAGGAAAAATCATAGTATATATACTATAGTATGCATAAGGTTTGGTACTATCCATGGTTTCAGGCATCCACTGGGGGTCTTGGAACATATGCTCCATGGATAAGAGGAGACTAGTGTATTTACTATCTGAAATAGTAAACGCTTCACAGAAACACTTTTCTGACCATTGATTTCAGTCCTTGCTACCTACAAAGCACTACCTAAGAGCTGATCCAAGGAGGGTGTTAGAAATGCAGAATCTCAGGCACTTTCCAGACCTGTGGACTCAGCAGCTGCATTTTAAGAAGAGCTCTTGTCAATTTATATGCACATTAGAGCTGGGGCTCAGAAGACAACTGATGAAGATTTTCTCTTATTAGACAAGCAGTGTGGGTTACTGGAAAGGGAACAAGCACAAAGTTCAGACAGTTATGCATTTAAAATTCTGTTTCAGCTGCTGAGTGGCTTCAGCCTCCTCACCTGGAGAGGGAGGATAAGCATGTGTTCCTCATACATTTCTTTTGGATTGGTTAGTCTGTTAGCTTTGTACAGCTGCCCTAACAAATTACTACAAGCTTGATGGCTTGAAACAACAGACATTTTTTCTCTCACAGATCTGGAGGCTGGAAGTCTGAAGTCAATGAGTCTGCAGGGCCATCCTCCCTCTAGAAAATCCTTCCTTTCCCCTTCTAGCTTCTGGTGGACCCAGGCTTTCCTTGGCAGTGGTTACATAACATTGATCTCTGACTCCATCTTCACATGGTCTTCCTCTCCGTGTGTCTTCTCCTTTTCTTGTAAGGACAGTAGTCTCCCAATCAAGGGGTCACCCTGATTCCAGTATTATATCATTTCAAGATCCTTAACTAATTACATCTACAAAGACCGTATTTCCAAAGCAGGTCACATTATGAACTTCTGGATGATCATAATTTTGGTTGGGGGGCACTATTCAACCCACCAAAGATTACACCAGTATAAGTAAACTGTCTGGCACATTGTGAGCCCTTAACATGTTTCCCTTCCCTCTTTCCCCCTTTTATACAAATGACACAGGAGCCCAGAATAGAGTGGGGAATTGCAACTGGAATCTCAAAGTGGATATTCCCCATTTTGACAGAGGGGCATCTCCTTCACTAGGACACACAGGAAGAAGATTACTTTCACGACACGCATCCTGGAGCTAAACCAGTTCTTTTTTCCTCTCTGCATTTTGTAGCAAAAGTTCCTTTCAAGTTAAGGAACAAATGAATGAAAAGAAAGAAGCCATAGGCAGGAAGCATTTCACAGTGCAGTGGTTGTGCTCAAGCTCTCATTCTCTCCTCTCTGCTGCTGTCGTGCTTGTCTGGGGAAAGGATGGATATTTGCAGGGAAATTCCAGTGGGCCATGGCTTTCAGTTGTACCCCTAAAGGACAGCTTTCCTTTACTATGAGACCATGTATATCTCAAGAGAAAGTGAGACAGGTACTACATTTCAACTTTCTCTTAAGCAGATCTTGGCAGGGGTTAGCTTTGGGGTGAATCAAATTTGGGGTTTTCTAGCTGATGCCATTGTTGGCAATTTTCAGACCAACTAGGTAGTGTGGCAAGTTAGCCAATTCCAGCCCCATTTCTCATTGCTTTGGTATGTATAATCAGCTAAGTCTCCTTTCTGAAGTTCAGGATCACACTGTCCTCTTGGATTGCCTATTATACAGATCTGGTCTAGTCCATATAAATTACCCAATTAGCCACCAGTGATGTGCACTACAACTTTGTGAATTCCCTGTAAACAGTCTCCCCATAGTAGATATGCAGGAATCTCCTCAGTACCCAGCAACCAAGTGCTGTTATTCTCACTGCTGCACCTGTCTTGGAGCTAAAACAAATCAGTAGCTCAGTGTGACTGCAGCTAGATTACTAAGTCAATCTTCTAGTCTCCAAGGGGTAACAGGTGCAGCCCTTAATACTGAAGCGCCTGCTGAAGAGTGGGAGCCTTATTATTGATAAGAAGAAATCTTCCAGGAAGAGGAGACACTAATCTTGGAGAGCATTTTTATTTTTACACTTTTCAAACTTATTTTTAGGAAGGGGAGTTTGGTGCTTATTTCCTTATTATGTTTGTAGAAATTGAGAAAGGGTCTTGAATCATACCATTCAAAACTCTCTGCTCTGCATGTAGCAGTTTAAAGAGAATACACTTTATTTTCCTATAGAAGATTGGAGAAACCAGGTATGTTGCCCCCAAAGTAGGAAACAAGGTTTAATCTCAGCATATATTGGATCAAAACAAAGTCACCTTAAAGTGGTTAATTCTCAGCCTGGGTTGCATGTTAAAATCACCTGGGGAGCTTTCAAAACATTCTGATGCCAGGCTGGCCACCCTGAGATTCTTATTTAGGTGGGCCAGGGTAGGGCCCTGGCGTTTTACTAAAAGCTCCCCAAGTGATTCTACCCTGTGGTTGGTTTGAAAATAATTGTCTTACAGAGACAGAATGGGTTTTAAGGCTTCAGGATTTCATTCACATCCTTGAATGCTGCTAAAGAATGTGTCTTTCATTAAGAAGGGGAAATGGTGTGTTTAGCTAAGGAAACTGAGGAAAACCTTGTCTTTGAACTGTTCTCTGATTACCTGTTTGAAATTTCACTTCCCACCCTCTGATCTCTATCTCCTTCCTTGCTCTGTTTCCCTTCATGTTGGTGGCTATCTAAAATTTAAGTGCCATGAGAAGAGTCTGTTTTTGTGCCTGTTTTGTTCATACCTGTATCCCTAATGCCTATTACAAAGAGCCCAGGACCTAGTAGACACTTACAGATGTTGAATCAATGAATGAATGGGTAAATGAATTAATAACTGAAAGGGAATGACAGAAGCAAGTTTTCCTATTTCTTTGGCAAGCAACTCCTACCACAAAAGCAGCACAAAAGGTTATCTTTAACTGAGTCCATAAAACATCACAAAATAATCATTTGATTAAGGTTTGGATTCAAATATGTGTTTGCCAAAGGAGAGAATGAATATGTTGTCCTTCAAATGACCCAGGTATTGTGACAGTAAGTCTTCCTGTGTATTAACAAACTGACATTCAGATTATACTTTGAATTATAGGTAGAAATACCTATAGGGAGAAAAGGAAGAAAATGAACTAATTGTGCCAACTATTTGATTTCTGTGACACATTTTTCCTTGTATGTTAATAAATTAGCATTTGGGTTACAAATATTCTTGTGGGCTTGATTAACACAAGTGTACTCTTGAGTACTGAGTGGATCCACCTCTGACCTCCATATGTGACTCACTCAGGTTTCTGAGTCTTTAATGCCAAGTGTTAGATCGTGGACCAGAGCAAATTTACTAAGGTCATGAGGATAACCCTGTGAAGCCATCTCCACCTCCACCTAAAAAATAGACTATTAACATTTTTTAATCCATACCACATTTTAAAAACCAAAAATCTCTCATCAATCAAGTGCCCTTGATTGTGATTTAAAATTTTGAAATACCTAGGTGAAGATCACCTCAAACTTTGCTTTCTTGCACTACACAAACTACCCCCTTACTCATCCTCACTTCCACCCTCAGTGATTCTGGTTTGTCCATTCAACTGAAGGTCACTGCTCCAACGGAGCCCACTGTTAGCACACTTGCAAGGTAGACAGTTCTTCTGGCTTTCGGCTGTGACAGACAGGACCTCTTTATAGTGGACCAGCATCTGCCGCCTCCCAACTTCTATGCGTTGGTCTTAGCCTCTGAAATGAGGAAGCCTTTTCAGAATAGAATTATTTGAAGATTTCTTTCATTGCCTCCATAGCCTTCCAATGCTTTGAATCCAGAATAAACAAAACAAAAACAAACAGAACAAAATAAAACAAAAACCAGGAGGCATTTCCATTAGTTTAGTCTATAGCTCTCCATGAGGTTGGAGGAAGAGAAGGGAATTTGAGTCCTAGGTTGAAGCCACTCAGACACCACGAAACATCTCCCTGGTATCCCTGTAGCGCACATATGTGCAGACAGGTCCTCAGCACAGGGATGTCTAGCGTGGCATCTCTTCCAGAGGCTCAGGGCTTCCCAGGGTTTCATTTTTGTGTAGCTGTCCTCAGATCATATCATCAGGAGCCTTAATATTAATGGCAATAATACCAGCATCAAAAACAAAAAATTTAAAGGAATTTGCCCTTCTGGACATCACTGCCCCTTGAATGCATACAATGTTCAGTCTGGGTTTCTGGGACCTGCACACAGGAGGTGCTCAGGGAAGAATGATCTGTCAGCTAGCAGAGTCTCTATTGTGGGGGACTTTTCTGTATTTTATTCTCCCTAGGTGATGGCACTCTCTTCTCCTTACTAAATCATCTGTTGCCCATCTATTTACCTTGTTCCTCATCCCTCTAGAACTAGTTTCTCAGTCATTAATGTGCATAGGAATCAGCTGGGGATCTTGTTGAACTGTGGATGCTGATGAATTAGGGGCCCACATTCTGCATTTCTAACAAGCTCCCTAGTAATAAAAATGCTGTTGATTTGTGGACCACTCTCTGAGAAGCAAGGCTCTCATTAAGCCTTGCTGTCCAATAGGAGTTTCTGCAATGATGAAATATTGTGTAATCTGTGCTATCGAATACAGTAACTATTGGCTACATGTGGCTATTGAGCATTTGAAATGGAGCTACTGTGACTGATCAAACTGATTAGTTTAATTAAATTTAAATAGTCATATGTGGCTAGTGGCTATCGGATTAGACAATGCAGCTCTAGAGTTGGGACCAACCAACAAACTTTTTCTGCAAAGAGCCAAATAGTAAATGTTTCAGGCTTTGTGGGTCCCATGGAGTCTGTCATAAGTACTCAACTCTGCTATAGTAACGTGAAAAAAAAAGAGAAAGAAACATATAGACAATGCATAAGTGAATAGGCATGGCTGTATTCTACTAAAACTTTATTGACAAAAGTAGCCCGGATTTGGCTTGTATGTTGTGGTTTGCAGACCTCCACTTCAGAGTATAATTTGATGATGTTAAAAGAAAGATTTAAAAAATAACCTGAAGCATATTCCTGAGGCTGAAATAAATACCTTTCTTTAAACCTAAATCTGAACTGCGTAAAACATTAGTTTTGCTTTTAATCCAGAAAAATCCCATGAACAAATCCTTTTAAAATTTGAAACCTAATGTTCTATGTTATTATATAAAATTATTGCCCATGAATGTTTATTACTATTAGTCTATTAGATAGTTGTTCTACACACACACATCCACACGCTTTTTGCATGCTTTTTTAGTCTTGAAATCTTTACTACATTGCCATTTGTACCATGTAAGCAGGCTCTGTGTGCTACTGTGCAGTTAAATACTTTTGAAATACTAACCTCCCAACTCATTGGTTGTGGCAGTGGGTTTACTTTCTCTTAGTATGTGTACTCTATCAACACAAGAAAAATCTAACTCCTTTTCTTTTTGTTGTTGTTGTTTTCTCAATAGATGCCTGGACTAACATTTTATATATGTTGTATTAGGTTGGCAACATTTTCTAGTTATGCTATCCCTCTTGAAATGATGAATGGCCTGCTGGGGCAGTATTATTTTGTGTCATTAACCATTAGAAAGATTAAGGAGTCATAGAGTAATCTCTCATTGTGCTAGGCACAAAATGTTTTCCTCTAAAATGGGCAATCTAAAGATAATCACATTTTATAGATGCAAATGATTGCACATTTCTTATGAACACAATTTGCATTCAGAAATCATTATTGTGCCAGTTCAATAAGCCATCACACTGATATGGCTGTAAATGTGCTTGCTGAAGATGATAAATATTTATGGGACACTGGTCAGAAGTCATACCTCTCGTCTAGTTGAGAACTGTGGCATAAACAAAATGGCTTTGATGCAGAAGTATGCTGGGACTTCAAGTGATGAGATCCTCCAGTGGATTGACATTATCTACCCATCACCCTCACACGCAGGCAGTTGTCCAAATCATGCTGTCCAAAGAGGGTGCTTTGAATTTGTGTTCAGTTGGGGCTGATATTGATATCTGATATTCTGCATTCTGGTGGAAGTGACAAGGTAGCAGACACCGGGGCTGAGGAGATACTTGTGATCAGGCGAAATACTTTGTCATGGTTGACTTGGCAGGGGAGGGAGGGAAGTTGTAGAATGGAAACCAAGTCAGTGATTGGTTGTCTGAGGACCAGGGGAAGGGGGCTGGGGCCTTCTAGGAATCCATGCCTTGAATGGTATGGCTGAAAATTTTTCCAGGGAAGAAGTTCAGCAGATATCATTAGAAACTAGGAACATAATATGGGGTACAGGGTAATGACCACATGGGTGCTTGTGGCTCTATCCTAGGCATCTTGGATCCTAGATTTAGGGCATATAACTCCTCTACTCCCCATTACTTGTGGAGGAGAGGCTTCTAATATCTTACCAGGCTGTAGGTG